>VZRO01004641.1:620075-730287 GCA_013397915.1 Daphoenositta chrysoptera
GCCAGCCCGCCCCGGGGAAGTGCTTTCCGCATGAAATCAGGGCTGAGCGCGGGGGGTTTGCTGGGGCTGAGCACATACGTGATGTCAGCCCTGCGAAGTGCCGCCGCGAAGCCCTGGTAGCGCAGTGTGAGCCGCTGACACTCGGAGCCGACGCAGATCTGCCGCTGCTCTGCCCGGAGCCGGGCGGGCACCCAGCCGTCAGCACCCTCCTGTCCCGCCGGGGAAGCCGAAATCTGGAAGAAAATCAAGTAGGAGTTGCATGTTTGTAACTGTGGGGAAACAAATGCCAAGTTGTCTTGATAGAAATATGCTCCAAGGCTTATACTTGGGTCAGTCCAAAATTGTGTTTTTGCAGCAGCGGAGATCAAACGTTTTTCATACCCGCATCGGTGAGCGTTTTATGTGAGCAAATGCAATTTATATGAAGAAGAGCTCGAGGATCAGGTCCTGATGGTACTGGATACAAACCAGCACCTAAACAGACTCAGTGTTCAGTGTCAGTGTTATCACCTCACAGCACTTTCAATGGTTGGCTTAAAGCCACATCTCTTACAGAAATATTAATCAGTCACAACTGCTCCTCAAAAAGTCCCTCACCCCAAACCCCACCAAAAAACTGCTAGTGCCTGTGCTTCCATGGAAAATCTTAGCCTTGTTTTATACCCCAGCAATCCAACAGCAAAAGGTAACTGAAAAAAAGTTTTTAAAAAATTATTCTGAAGCAAATCACTTGACTGTTGGACCCTTTTCTGTTATTTAAATGGCTGAAGAAAGATATACAATCATAGCATTGGGAAATCAAAGTAATGTTGTATTTTGTACAAATTGCACTGATCCTGCAGCCAGGAATTATGTTGAATGATGTGCATGCATTTAAGCCTTTTGCAGTGTGCTGTAGCAGACTTTAATAGTGTCCTGCCCTTGCTGAATTTGGGAGTTGTGTGTACTGTATGTGCTTCTAGCAAGCCATAAAATGCATGACCTGTTGCCTTACTACGACCTATAAACATGAGTTTCTTCACCCTAAAATCCTCTGCAAATAGCTCCTGGGTGAGCTCATGGTTGGTGAACTTGGTAAGCCACTTCTCTCTTCATACTGCTAAGCTTGGAAATATGCCTCGTGCAATACTTGAGCCATATTTTGAAGATCTTGCAGGTAAGCTGAAAAACTGTTTCCAAGAGCAGGCTTGGGGGACCGTTCAAGAGGTAGTTCAAACACAGTGAGAAGCGCTTTTCATCTGAATAAAACAGTTGGAATTTGACTGTTCAGTTGTCAAGAAGACACCTGCCTCATCACTGTAGTTACAAAATTGTTACTTTTCCTTCAGATATTCCTTAGTTAGCACAGTTAGCCCATGTGTGAAAAAGCCTGTAGTGAAAAGGCTCCCTTTGTAAGGTGTGGTATGTTAAATTTCTGCATCTTTTCATATGTCGAAGACTGACTTATGCAAACTGACCATTCTGCTTAACACAGTCACAATGTCTTAAACTGGCAGTTCACTAACTTTTCAGGTGTTTGTGATTTCTGGTCTGTGTCATTGACTCAGCGTGCTGCAGAAAGCATATGTGTCACTTGTAGCTTGTTGAAAAAGTGAATAAAATACGATTACCTCAGAGGAATGGCCCGTTGAAGAGTTACCTCCAAATCCGAGGAGCCTGTCAAAAAAAATTCCTTCTTTTTTGAGCAAGCAGTCCAGTGCAGGTTGCTCAGAATGCTTTTAAGTGCCATTTTGACATAAGCAGATGGGCAGTCTTTCAGGTAAGGAAGTTCTGTAGAATATAGTAACTTACATTAGCTAGAAGCTGCTTGTCTTAATATTTTCTTCTCTAATGACAGCAACATGGCAAGTAAGTATGTTATGAGTTCTTTGGGGCCAGCTTCCAAGTTTACAAAGAGCTGCATGTAAAATTAGACTTCTTGGACAAGGTGACTGAATGGTACCTTTGGAGATTCAGTCCCTTCATGGAGTACTGTGAACAAGTGATCGGTCATTTTTTTCATAGTTGCAAAACCATGATCCCAAATATTGACGTATTTTGTAACTGGGCATCAGCAGAGCTTGAAAAACTATGAAATGTCTCTCTGCTTCCCAATTGTCCAGTTTTCCTGGGAGCTGAAATCTGTTCCCATGTGGACTCCATGGGTGCAAGAAATCTTCATCCCACGCACACGCATGAGGTGGAACACCAGCTGCATTGGCACAGCTCTCCTTCTCACAGTCCTCTTCCAGGATGTCTCAGACCTATACGTACTTGCACAGCAGCTCTGTCCTTGGACACTTGTCTGATTAGAAGCAGGAAGGGGCAAGTGTGACAGCCCTGCTGCGGCCGCTTTAGCTTCTCCCCTCTGAAATGGAGACATGCAAGTAGCACTGCCTCCACGTGTGAGGAGATGCTGCCAAGAAAGGGGGAGAGCACACAGCCAGAGGCAGCCCTGTGGGGTGACTCGTCTGTCACCGACAGCAGCACAAAAGTCCTGTTGGCAGTGGTGCGGGGGTGATGGTACTTGTCACATCGTTTGGTGTCGTGGAGTGGTGGTGCTGCACCTCACAAGTGCAAAGACCAGTGGTTCCAGCAGCCTTTGTGGAATGCAGCAAGTTATCTCCCTCATCTGGCATTTAAAGGTGTCAGCTGACTAGATGAGGTGTGTAGCAGAGCTTTATTTGCACCCTTGTCTGTGATTGAGTGAAGCCCCAGAAACAAGGCATGAGTCATGACCAAGGAGGGGAAGAGCAGGGAACAATTATTTTTTTTTTTAATTTCAATTTTACTAGAATAAACTTGCATCTCTTTTCAGGTAGAATATCAAGAGGAGAATATTCTCATCCTTCCTTATGCAGCCATGATAATTAAAACTAATGCCAAGTAAAATAAAGAAAAGCTTGTATTTTTCATGTGGAAGTCTGTAAGTAATCCATTTGCCGATGCCTTACTGTGTGTTGCTTAGCAAATATAGTGGTTTTTTACAGTTGAAATGTATACGTTCATTGTCGAAATGAAAAATATGTTAGAAAAAGTTGAGAAACATTGGATTTTGGAAGGGCAAATAGTAATTCGTTTCAACTCTTGTCAGAATAGGACCATAACTGAACCAAACTGAAGGAAATGGTGCTTAGATAATTGGCAAGAGGACTTGGAGTAGCATTGTGTCTGCGCTCCCTCTTTTTCTGGCAGATCTGTTGTTTCTTAAAGGAGTTAGAGAAGATAGACTTTCATGGAGCAGGTGCATAGTAAACACAAGGGAATTTTTCTTTAAATGCAAATGTGGTTCTACAGTAGATTTATATGCACAGTGGAACCATTGGAAACAAGAAAATAGAACATGAGCATCAGATAATTTATTGATTTAAGTCCCTAAATGAGTTTTAAACTGAGGGGGAAAATAATTAAATAATTTTTGTGGTAGAAGTATCGTCTGCTATTTACCTGTCTAAGGTGGAACTATGATTTCATCTTCTACAATAAAGCTCCAATTGATTCAGAGGTCTGAAGGTCTTGGAGTTACTAAAGAAAAGTACAATTCAGCCATCACAGTTTGGCAGTTGGGGCAATCCTTCATTAGGTATGTTTTCTTGTATGTTAAGGAGTGTTTACAAAAGCTTATTTTGAATAGGAATATGATTGATTTGCACTTTATAAAGAATTACGAAGTGGCACTTGAAAATGTATTTTTTCTGGTTAAAATATAGCATTAGGTTTGTGAGGTTTGCTGTAAGCATTTCCTTTTTGGTTCAATTTCCTTCTCAGTTCTTGTTTGCAGTCAAACTGCTGGCATTATTTTTGTTTATACCAGAGAAAAAAGCATTGTCTCTCTTATCTTTTAAACTCAATACAGTGAGTGTACTGCATGACCTCTTCTTATACATAAATCCCCCCCCTTCTCCCCCCACCTGTTTTATTGTTACTGTATCAATCTGGAGCTTTCCATTTAAAATGAAATTCTAATCAGGAACTTAGCACTTCCTTTCAACCCTCCCCCCCCCAATTTTAACCAACTTGTTTATATCTGTGAGTAAAAATCAGGCTGTGCTACATAGTATTCTTGGAACAGGCGGCCCAGAGAGGTTGTGAAGTCTCCTTCCTGGACCAGCCTGGACATGATCCTGGGCAACCTGCTCTGGGTGAGCCTGCTTTATCAGGGGGATTGTAGTCAATGATCTCTGGAGGTCCCTTCCAACCCCAGCCATTCTGTGAATCTGTGATGTGCATGGCAGAGGCATGCATGTGATTGTGATTTGGAGTCACAGTGCTCTGCAAGTTATTCAACCATGTAGTTCTTTTGCAGGATCTTGCCACACTGGCTAGCCTTTCTTTTTATTAGAATTAGGAAATACCTTTAACTGCTAATACGTGCACGTACATACCTCGTGTTCTCTTTTACTAAAATTCAGACGTAAATATTCTGCCTTTTGTGTGCTATGCTGTCAGTTCCAGTTGAGTCATAGTGGTAAATTTATGAAGATCCAAAGAGCTGCTTTTGAATGGGCTCAAGATTTCAAATATTGAAGTTGTCAGCTTGTTGAGACACTTATTTGAATATTTTTAAAAGCTGTTTCCAAGAAGCTTTTGAAACCAAACAAAAAAAGCGCCTAACAAAATGAAGCTAAATATATCTGGGAAATATAGCGCACACACAAGCAGAAGAGTGCTAGTCAGGTAAATAAGCTGTGTCATATTCCCTGACCCACATTCTACTGTGCTAAGTGTAAGTGTACTCGTTTCTCCTCTTGTTACATGCAAAGAGTCTTTGACAATGTGTCCAAATTACGTTAATTTCTAGGATATTACCATTTTGCAAACTCATATGCTGAAGTCTGGATAAAGCACAATATTTGTGCTTGTTGCTAGGACATGGGCAAAAACTTATCTTGAGTTACAGAATGGAATCACCAGGAAAATGAGTTATACTTACATCATTAATTATTAGCTTTTCGTTAACATTGAAACTCTGACAGGCTTGGTGCTGTGACACTTCCCTGGGTGAAGAACCTCCACCCTCTGTGTGAAGAGCCTTTTCCTAATATCCAATCTAAACTTCCCCTGACACAATTTCAGGCCATTCCCTTGGGTCCTGTCACTGGCCACCACAGAGAAGAGATCAGTGGTGCCTGCCCCTCCTCTTCCCCTCAGGAGGAAGCTGTAACTGCAATGAGGTCTCCCCTCAGTCTCCTCTTCTCCAGGCTGAACAGACCCAGTGACCTCAGCTGCTCCTCACACGGCTTCCCCTCAAGGCCCTTCACCATCCTCGTGCCCTCCTTTGGACACTCTCTGACAGCTCAATCTCTTTTTTGGATTGTGGCACCCAAAACTACCCCCAGCACTCGAGGTGAGGCTGCCCCAGTGCAGAGCGGAGTGGGACAATCCCCTGCCTTGCTTGGCTGGCAATGTTGTACCCAGTACACCCCAGGATGTGGGGTATTGTTCTTTTGTTGACAAGAACTGAGAACAGTGCTCATGTAGGTACCAAGCAGACATTTATAAGGTAGAAGAATTCTTCCCAGGATATGGTTGGACCTTTTGACTGCCAGGGCATACTGTTGACTCATAGTCAACTTGCTCTTGATCAACTTGATCAGAACTATCAGATCCTCTTCCATGGGACCTCTCATTCCTTCTCCAGCCTTTTAGTTTGTCCTTACATCCAGGGTTGCCCTGTCCCAGGTGCAGAATCTAGCTGTTGCCGTTGTTAAACTTCCTATGGATAGTGATTGCCCAGCCCTCTAATTTGTTAAAGTGTCTGCAGGGCATCCCTTCAAGGGAGTCAGCAGCTCCTCCCAGGTTAGTGGAATTTGCTGGAACAGCACTGCCCGGTGACAGGAGGTTTTGCTGTGTTTGAGTGCTGAGACGCTCAGGTCCAGACAACTAATTGGAGCACAGCTGTGCACGTGCTCAGGGTATCCACAAAGAGACAGGCATCTGCACAGAATGTTTATCCCTGCTCCCAAAACTATGTATTTCACTAGCTTGCTTCTTCCCATGGTAAATTAGCCTGTATGCAATCCCTGCTGCTGTGATCCAATACCTACCAGATCTTTATTTGTCTGAATCAACACTAGCTCTTGTGTGTCTTTATACTTTCCTGGTAAGGCAGCAAAGTGTGCTGAATAACTGCATTCCTCGTTAACTTGTCTCCTGGTTGTGATTTAGCAAAATGCACACAAAATCTCCCCAGAGTGAATCATTCATTATGCAGTCAGTTTAAGAATATGCGTGGATCCCTTTGGTCACTTGCTGGACAAATGGTAGTAAGCCATCCTTGAGAGTGTCTATCATAGTTTGTAGTTTGTAGCCAGTAGAGGATGTAGTGTTGCTGCCATGCAGCAAACCACTGTTTGAGGAGAGGAGGTCCTGAATTCGAAGGCCTTTATCAGCTCTGGGTTTCTGCATCACAGGAAGTTCTGACCCTGATAGCAGCACTAATAAAGGCACGGTTGGTATCTTGTCTGATGTTCTTCTGAGATGACGGCCTTGAACCAGTAGATGACTGATACGCCTGCTTGGGTTGGGGATTCTGAATCCAGCGTTGGTACTGAGTTGGTATGGAGAGGAAGGAGTCCTGTTTACATGTCACATGTCAGCTGCCTGTAGAGTGTACAGTGTCTCTTCATCAGACAGTAAAGCTGGGTCAGCTGCTGTACTTGAAGGTTCAGGTTAATCTGGCCTGACTCTGTGAATCCCCACAGAAAAGGCCAACCAACACATGTTACAGGAGTACGAAGGAAGTCCTCCAGGAGTACAAAGGAAAGAGGTTGTGTAGAGGGAAGAATTAGCACAGCTAATGGAATTTAGCAAAATGGACACTCTCTCCAGCATATGTTCCTCATCAGGTCCCATATGCTTTACAGTATGCTTCCAGGCTTTGCTTTTTGCAAATGGAGTTTTTAGATGAACATATCTACAGTAGCACTATTTCTGGATGTGTCTACACTGCAATCGAGTAGTGTGATTGCAGTACATGCAGACAGCTCTGTAATTGCTTTGATCTGTATGTGATGTGAAGACATGCCAGCCTAGACTTAAGAGAGGGCTTTCCAAGCCTTCTGGACAGATTATTAAACCGTGCTGAAGTCTGCTTTCATCTGTCTCCTCTGCTATTTTTAACTGTCCTCTCTAGATTTGCACTGTCGTGGGTACACCTACACATCCTGACATAAATTCACAAGTGCATGCCCACTTCATGCCTTCTGCAACATTGCTGATAGATGCTCTGCATCTGGGACTGTATCCCTTATTCCTTGTACTGAGATAGTCTGCTTTTCCACGGAGTTTAACTGACTGTTTCACTATTTAAGTCCCTTCTGTAAGGAATTATAGAAAGGGCAGTAGAATGTCAGAGAGACTTCTGGCAAATTTCCACTCCAAAAATTAGTTTTATAGTCCCTATTCCAAATTTGATTGTTGAGTTCAGCCTTAAAGAACCATCATATCCAGGCCATACATTTTTGCAAGTGTTAAAATCCAGATGAGAGACCAGGTTAAAGGAGCAATATTCAAAAGTGAGCATTTTAAAATGTTCTGTATCAAAGCATTGACTCTAGACTACAATTATGTGTGAAAAAAAAGTGAAATTTTATGAATGATATGAAATACCAGCAACAACAGTAAGATCACTGTAATATATAAAACACAATCCAACTCTCTTTAAAGGATTTGAAATTATTTTTAAGAGAAGGAATGTTTATATTTTTTAAACATTTCAAGGAAGATCCCTGCACTGCTAAGAGTTTCTTATTTTTTTTTATGGGCAGGGGGTTTGTTGGTTGGGAATTTTTTTCTTTTTTTTTTAATTTATGTAATAAGAGTTATTTTTGGTTTGTCAGATTAGTTGTTAAGTTACTCCATATGCTTGTCAATGAAGTCAGTGAACCTTCTTATTAAGGTACTATATTGTATGAGTGAAGTTTGACAAGTATACTCCTCATCAGATTGTAGTAATTTTTTTTTTCAGAAATTGACTTTTCTTCCCTCATTAAAAACCAATCAACCAGCCAACCAAAAAAAAAAAAAAAAAAAAAACAAACCCTGCAGAAAACAGTAAAACTGATCTGTATCTAAAGATATAGTCTGAAAACATCTGTCAAGTATCTAATTCTTTTACTGTGCAATTTTCATGCTATTTAACAAACACAAGGGAGAAAGCATGGCTTAAAAGTTAGGACATAAAAGGATTAATTAGTGCAATGTTTTTTCATGCCACAAAAGTATTTCACATAAAAGCAAGTACTGTCAGACAAAAAGGAATACAAAATAGACTCTAACAAAGTGTATGTTACTATGACATGAGATACGCTGTAGAGGAGCCGAGCTTTTCAGCCTGGTGGAATGCTGCAGCTTATTTATCTGCCAAGAAAGTATTTTGTTTCTAGATAAATTGTTAAACTGAAATAAATAAAATATTCCTTTATCTTTCATCAAATGATTCTTTAAAAGAAGTGTTTCTTACTCCTGTCCCTGACACCTTTCTGAGGAAAAAAACCAGCCTTTGTTCACTGGGTGCTGCACAAGAATGCAATCTAAGCCTGGTTTCAGCCACACGTGATCTTGAATAAGTTATTTAACACTTTTCGCCTATAAAATGAGAAGAAAATATAGTAGAGAACTTCAAATTGACGGTAACAACATCTTTTTGTAATGTGGCGCTCAAACAGTGCCTAATATTTTTGTTATGAAAAGGATTCATTCTTTATGTTGAACAGCTCCAGCACTTTCCAACTATGAGGCTCAGAGTCTCTGCCATGGTGTAGTTAGTCCTCCTCAGACCTTGTGGTAGTCCTGCATAATGTTAGGGGTGTTGTGTAGTGCCACCGGGCTGTTCTCCACACAGATAATTCATAGTGTCCTGGAAGAGGAGAATTCTGCCTTCTTCTGCTTGGGGCTCCTTGGAAAAAAAACCCAACCAAACGTAAGTGGAGATTCCATGAAAAGTTAAGAGATCTGTGATGGTTACAAAGTAAGGTGCTCCTGAATTTAAAAAAGGTAAGAGCCACTTCATTATGTCCTCACTCTTGCGCTTTTTGGCAGGTTGCAAGGATGTTTAGTGGATGCCCTTGGCTCATTTGCTAATGGAACTGGAAAGCGCATAGTAAAGAAACAATCTTTATAGAATGTTATGGGTTGGAAGAAACCTTAAATAGCATCTATTTTCAGCCCCCCAGCCATAGACAGGGACACCTTCCACTAGACCAGGTTTCTCAGAGCCTCATCTAACCTGGCCTTGAACACTTCCAGGGATGGGACATCTACCACTTCTCTGGACAACCTGTTCCAGTGCCTCACCAGCTCCACAATAAAGGATATCTTCCTAATACCCAAACTAAACTGTCTGGTTTTCAGTTTAAAACCCCTGCCTCTTGTTTTAGTTCTTCAAGTTATTGTGTAAAATGTCTCTCCAGCTTTGTTCTAGGCCTTCCTCAGGTACTGAGGCCACAATGAGGTCTCCTCAAGAGCCTTCTCTTCTTCAAGCTCAACAATCCCAATTCTCTTAAGAAACATGTTCTATCCTTCTTACCATCTTTGTGACCCCCTTCTAGGCTTGATCTGACATGTCCATGTCTTTCCTGTGCTGAGAAAACCAGAGCTGGATACTGCAGTGGGATCTCACCAGAGCAGAGCAGAGGGGCAGAATCCCCTCCCTCCCCTGCTGCCCACACTGCTTTGGATACAGCCCAGGACACGTTTGGCTTTCCGGGCTGGGAGTGCACATGGCTGGGTCATGTCCAGCCTCTTGTCCAAGTCCTTCTCCTTGGGGCTGCTTTCAATCCCTTCATCCCCCAGCCTGGATTGATTAGGGGGATTGCCCCAACCCAGGTGCAGCACCTTGCACTTGATCTTACTAAACCTCATCTCGAGCCTATCCAGGTCCCTTTGGATGGCATCCCATCCTTCAGGAGTGTCAACTGTAGTACTCAGCTTGATGTCATCAGCAGCCTTGCTGAGGAAACGCTTTATCATGGTGACCAAGCACAGGCACAGGTTTCTTGGAGAGGTCATGGAGTCTGCATCCTTGGAGATACTCAAAAGCCACATGGATGCAGTCCTGGGTAACAGGACTCTAGCTGCTGTTGCATGGGCAGGGAGGTTGGACTAGATGACCTCCAGAGCTCCTTTCCAATGTCAGCTGTTTTTTGATTCTGTGAAACACTGTGAAAAGAAGAGACATTATTATAATTCATACACACAAGGCTACAGTGAGTAGCCTGTGTCTCTGCCTCTGTGATGGGAGCCTTGCAGGCTGCTAAGCACAACCCAAAACATGACATGGTTGTAGCCATGAAAAATGTGTTCTTTCACATTTAGGCTGTCTACATTGAGCCTTTTGGTGTCGGATATATGCGGTAAATGAACTGCAGTGAGAGCCACCTCCCACTTCTGGCAGTGATCAGTACAGTCTGGAGATGTGGACAGATACACAGGAACACCTGTCTGCTCCCATGTTTCTCATTCTGGCCCTCCTGCCATGTTTTTCTGTGGCTTCCTGTAAACCCCTTTGTTTCCAGCTTCCGGATGGGGTTGATACTGCTTTCTCATCCTGTAATCCTGTAAGACCTTTAATGAATTGAGGAATGTTTGCAAAATACTTCTACATTACTGATGAGCATCCTTGAAAGAAGCTGCAAGGATATACATATCTTCCACTTGATATAGGGCTTAGGCGGTCTAAAATTTTAATGAAATTTAGGCTAGTTAAGTGCTGGATGGGGCAACACAAGAAATGAAAACGCACAGCTGATATTTCTGAGTAGTTTGGTTGTGCTCTGTGTAAGACAGATTACCTTTTGCAAAGCTTCAAAGCAGGATCCTCCAGTTACTCACTGCATCAAAATCAGTACGACCAAATGAACGTGCTCATGTGTATATTTTTTAACACCGTCATTTTTCATGTAGTGATGTTAATTTCTTTAATGCCGTTTTAATTTTTTTTTTCCTTTTGTAAAGGGTTTTAGGAATCTCTGAAGGCTCTACAAAATTTCAGCTTAAAATACTAGTACTACTTCTGTAGTTAACATTTCTCTCACCTCATCCCACACTTTATCACAGTACTAATAGCTGCACAACTGAACACTAGGTTGGTTGCATCTGCTGCCCAAAATATTTAAAATAAATAATATTGGATAGCAGTGCTCTATATAGGATAGCATTGTGTAGCTATGGTGCAGTTGCAGTCTTTCTCAAATGAGAAAATAATGGCAGTTTTAGAAGACAACATTCTGATCTCAGGGGCATAGATGTCTCTCAAGAAGAATTTGGCTGATTTTCACTGAATATTCCAGTTTCCACCAAATTTTACCTGAAATTTTTGACAGTGCTTAAATTTACATTAGCTTACACTGTTTAACTTGTAAGAATTTTTGCAAACACCATCATAAGCTATGTCTACAGAATAAAGTATGAAAAATTGTGATGTTTCTCTACTGTCTTCATTTTAATTTTATCAAAATGAAAATATTTGCATAGAGGTTAGTGGTCCAATGTCATTTTTAATTCAGAGAAAAGTTAATGTTTGCAGTAAAAATGATCTATTTTTTCAGTATCTTCAATATTTTTTTCTTTAAAAGTAAATACCTGTAATATATGTATATAGTATTGGTCAAATTTATTTTATTCATCAAGTAGTCTCAAATGAAAGCGGGTTGGTCTGAGTGACAAGGAGAGTAAATTCTTCTGAGTGAGTTTTTTGAGTCCAGGGTTTGGTTCTTTTGGGCCATGGGCACCATGTGTACAGATACATGCTCTGTGTGATGTGCCCTGTGTGAGGCTGGCTCACATCCCAAATTGAAGTGTAATGCTGGTTTACCCACTGCTGCCCCCAATCCTGACTGCGAAATGTCACTTCGAAATTTGGAGTATCACAGTTTGCTAGAGCTTAGCTCTTAGATGTTCTAGTCAGTTTCAGGGCACAAAGGAGGAGACAGTGGAATTGACAGCCCAAATGTTAAAAGATACAAAAGGAGAGAGAATTAAAAAGGGTGCAATTGGAAGACAGAATAGGAGAGTGGTTTGAACCTTGTTGCAGAGAAAACAGGCCTTCCACAAGAGAGCAGGGCAGTGCACAGACTTCACACAAATGGTGAATATTATGACCCTTGAAGCAGAGAATCAGCTTACATAGGAGTTTTCCCTTGAATTTATAATTATAGCTCACAGGAAACAAAAAATCATCATGGGACTGAATGCAGGATTTTGGCAGGGAAATGTAAATGAGGCAAGTTCTAAATTTCTGACTTCAAATACAACATTTGAATGTTGCAAACTTAAGAGAGGATTGTTTGGCATTAATTCTTTTCCAGGATATTTCTAGAAATAATTGAGCAGGCCACTATGGGACTACAAGGTGTTGAAATTCTACTGGACTATTATTGAATTTAGGTTGAGTAATTTAAATGGGAAAAGGAAAAATGCAAGGAAGCATTTGAAAAATGCCTTTTTCTCATCCATGTAAAACTAATAATAATTAAAAAAACCTCAAACCCCTATATAACCTAACAGATGCTTTCAACATTAAAAATACGTTAAGCAAAGATATTTTAGATTACTTGGTTTATTGAAACAACACTTATAAATGAAATATGTTCTTCACTGAAAAGAAAATGCATCTTAGGAAGATTTATGGGTACTGATTAAATTGATTCCATATTTTTCTGTGATCAGTACCAGCAGAAGATAAGGTGAATAAGGGTGTTGCAAGGCATTAAGGAGAGAAACTGAAGTCAGTATTTGTGTCACAAAGCTACAGTATTAAATAATATAATTTAATTGAAATTTTTGTACTGAGCAAAAACTTATCGCTGCCCCAGTGCTACTGCCCCCAGTGCTGCTGCCATTGATTCAGAGAAAGACGAGAAACCTCAGTTTATGATTTTAAATGAGAGTGCAATGAGTCACATCTGCTTTATTAAAGACGTTGACACAGAATCCTCCACCTCCCCCCAAACCAACGCATGATTTGGAAAGGCTGAGCTCTGCTATGCTTGATTTCATCCTTACATGAGTGCTGCTGCCTACATTAGCTGTGGTAGTTGCCATAAGCCCTATATTGCTCTGCCTTATTTCGGGGCCAAGTATCTGGTTCCTTGTAGATGCTGTTACTAGGATGTATTATTTTTGGATTTTTACATAAGAACTAGGCTACCAAAAGAAGGCATATTTTTTATTTCTGTAGTTCATGAACTCACAACAGCCCCACAGATGTTTGATATTCATTACCTTTGCCAAAAGACTAGAAGTTGTGAGCGCTTTTACAGCACAGTAATTTTCAAATTGTACCTGGGGTAAACTGTTGTTAAATCAAAATATCTTGCATATTTTTCAGTATCAATTTCTTCTCAAGTTGTTTTGGAACCATATGAAACCAATAATTTCTTGAATGTTCTGCTTAATTCTCCTAAAATGCACATCTCTAAAGTCTTTCTCAAGTAAATGTGAGGGCAGTGTGTACACACACAATTTCTTCTATGGTTTTTTTGTTTATATTAGCAAAGTCGTGTGCTGCTTTGAAATTGTTTTAGATGACACATGGGCTTTACACTTTCAGCCGTCATTTAGGATATAATGGTTGAATTTTAATTTTTTTGGTATATTTCCATACAGACTATGTAGTGGTTGATGTCTTGAGAAGTGGTTTATGGTATGTTAAAAGGCCTGATCAGGAATGTAGACATGCAAAACAAGTCACTATCCATATTCAAATAGTTAATTCCTTCTTATTTGACGGTGTTACTGAATAATTACACAAGAGTCTGTGTTTTCTGCATGTGCATTACCAGTGTACTGGTTGTGTAGAATATCTCAGGACTCAGGTCAGCTGATTTTTCTTGTTTAGCAATTGCCTCCTGAATTTAAGGATATAAGCACTGGCTTTATTGTGGAATGCACTGTATTTGTCACTAATATTCTTTGAAATAGTAAAGTGAGCTGCAAATCATCTTGACGTGAACTAACACAGCTTTTTATGTCTCTCAGTGTTCCAAGTGACCATGACTTGATCCATAAAAGTCTTTGGTTCAGTCTCAAATCTAGGTTTAATGGAGGATTTACAGAAATGCTGAACAGCACTTGTACTTTTACATGATTGATGCAGTGTTCTATATATATTTTACAGTTCTGCATTATAAATTATTTGATGCTTAAGTATAAAAAACAGATGAAAACCTATAACTTTAGTATTGAGTATGCAGAGAAGATGGATATATACACATACATACTCTCTGTACTTGTGATTGTTGAATCTCTACATATTAAAATGTATTATTCATTTCTGCCAACAGTCATGAGTCAGTGGAAAATAATGGGCGCAATCATTTGAAAAATGCGCATTCACAATTTGCTTGTATTCATCTCAAAGTTCAGACTGCAGATGTGTAACCATTCATTTTACTGTTCTCAGTGATGCGTGTAAGCCTCCTGAGGATTCACATTTATGAACTTCCTGCATTGGTATTGGTAGAACAGATAGGTAACGTGAAATAAATTTATTTCTGCCATAGAATTTACTGACATAAGAGGTAGTTATAAAAAAGAATCAACACTCAGCCTGATTTTGTTAGTTCAGCTGCTGAATTTTCACTACTAAAGTAATAAATTCAATTTGCAGTGGACTTTTCCTAGTAATTGCAAACATTGTATGTACATTTTCTCCAGGGAGTTGCACTTTGGAATAGCAATGGGTTTTTTTCCCTGAAATTTTGCAGGAAGTAGAGAAAAAAGATGAGTGTCTTTTAAGATTAGTTTATTAAGAAAGCTTTTCTGGTCAGATTTCACACTTCTAAAATGACTGAAGAACAGAATTGTTAAATTCCTGATGTTTCTGCTCAATCATAATTTTCCATGGAAAATTATGTCATACACAATCTCCAGATCTATATGTGAATGTATTATTTTAACCTGGGTTTGGTGTTAGCACTGAATTACCAGTACTCAAAACAAATGTGTTTGAAGACTCTTTGGCTAGTTCTGCTTAAGAAAATATTTTTAAAGCTCAGAGGAAGTACAATGAACTAGTTACTAGCTGCACAATTTAAACCTGAGCCTTTATACATTCAGTTCTACAAAATATATCAATGGCAGTTTTCCCACTGCTGTGCATGTTCTTTTTTATTGCTGATTGCTCCAGATTCTGCTTCTGGTGTAATTTAACGTTATTCAGAGCTTGATAGGATATGTAGGTTTTTTTTTTTTTTGCTTTGGTTCAGTTGTTTTTGTTTCAGTTTAGTCCACTCATTGATATGATATCCTTTATGTTTTTTCACCATTCAAAAGCAAAGGAAAAAGCCCTTTCATAGACCCTTAAAGAGCTGCTTTTTACATGTTGCTGAGATCTTACAGTTTCAGAATTTGTGTTGATTATTGGGATAGTGCAGTGTGATAAATCAGAAATTCAATCTTACTAGAACCTCTGTAAGAAAATATTGAACTATCAATCCATTGCTGCAATTTTGGCTCTTGAAAAAGTTCAGAATCCAAATTAAAAACAAATAAATTTTTAAAAAAAGAATCCTTTTTTTCCCTTATTTTATTAATATTCTAAAACATGTTATGACTGATGGCTGTGATGGGGAAGAAAACAAAACCCATGTTTTAACTACAGGTATAGTGTAATGTAATGTTCCCTAAGTGTATTGTAGATCTCCAATTGCAAGATAGAAAATACAAATTTTACCAGGACCAACATAAATAAACATTATTTTCCCGTAAATGGGGTGGTTTAAACTAATCAAGATGCTTGAAAAATTACAGCACTCAGAAGATCTTTTAAAAATATTTACAGATTACAATTTTTCTAGACATGGGCCTGCAGAATAGCAACATAATAAATAAACTGCTTTGAGGGAGATTGCTTCCATAAAATTGAGAAAGTGAAAAAGTCTCCAATGCTGATATTTACATCACTGTAATTCAAAGCAATTTTCTTGCTTTGTAAACTAAATTTAGTGCACATTAAAAAAGAGATAGTAATAACTGTTTTGCATCTGTCATTCAAACCCTGTGGCATACTTTAAGGTCTCCTATCCTGGGTGATAGAGGTGGTGGTTTGGAGTCAGCACAACTGGTTCTAGAACTGCTACATCATTCACTGGTGGAAGTGGAAGATTAATCAGTGCTTTCTATTTTCTAGACTCAAAGGGAGCTTTTGAAATGTCTGAATTGAAAAGTAGATATATGTCACAGTTTCCAGGGGTTAAAGTACCTTCACCTAAGTTAATTTTTGGAGACTGGCTGATGTGGCAACTCTGGATTTCAGATGGGTGGATGAATCTGTTGCATTAAGAGCAAATCCTGCCTTCTTCTTCAGTGTAAATCTGAATTTTAGGTTCTGTGGTAGATAAGTTAGAACAGGATAGTCTGTAAAATTGTTTGTTATATTCAGTCCTGGTTTCTATATGTACACCAGTAAACAACATTGTCTTTTCTGTCCTAGTGAGACTGCTAGCTGATTCCAAAAGATCTTACTTAGACCTGGCTTTCCTTAAGGAAAGAGCCACTCTCCTCAGCATTAAAGGATTAAGCATTCCATGCTTAAAAGGTCCTGCTAGGTCTTTAAAGAATTTGTACAAGCATTAGCTAGCTTGCAGGCTAAAGGAAAGTTGCTGTGATCTTGCAGAGAAGAATGTAGTTTCATAAGTATTTTGGTGATGGGCTCTTTGAATCTATCAGTTAAGGGAGAGATTAATGTCTTTATCACTTACAGTTCTACAGATGTGCCTGATCTTTTGTGGAAACTCTTTCATAAGCCGCTTAGTAGTTTCTTTGTGTAACTCTCCGGCGCTTTATTGGCTCTGCATGCAGTTCTGCAAATCCTCAAAGAACGTACTGCTACAAAACTCAGTTGCTGATCTGCACTCTGCACTTGTGACTGTGCTGGATCTGTGAGTGTTTGAACAGCCAAAGAGGGTGAAATTCTTCATTAATGGTCAGAACTTTGAGAACTTGGCTCTGAGGGCTGGAAACTGTTGGAACCAGGATTTCAGGCAGATTGAGAATTCACTTGCCATAGTTATTCTGCCTTCTCTAAACTCGGTATTGGGTTTAAGGCAATGAAGTTATAAAATTTGTGTGTCTGAATAAATGTGTGGTCAGGGCAGTATCTGTACTATAGCTTATGTAAGGTTCTACTATGGTATTGCAACTACTCACGAAAAGGAACTGGTGGTGACAAAAGGGACTGATATTTTACATGAGCCTGAATCACCAGCTCACAGACGACTCTGACAGCTGCGGACAAGGCATTATTTTCTTTGCCCAGCATGTTCTACTGGAATTGTAAGACATCATCTCTGATCTCCTAAGAGCATTTGTGAAAGTAACAACTGACTTTAGAATAGCAAGAGTATACTTCTTTCAAAGACAGATTTGATAGATAACAAGCAACCTGAGATCATATTCATCAGTAGCAGCTAACTGCTTAACCGACATAGCAATCCAAAGTTCCTTTTCAGAGTATATGGCTATGATAAATATCAGTGAATCATCTGTGTAATTGAAAGACCATATGAACATCCTGGACCACATAAGGTTCATAACTTTGTCAGTATTCCAGAATTCAACTTCAGGGATTTGCAACGCTTTCTTTCTGTCTAGTAGGATGTACAAAGCAGGAAATCCTTGTTCCTCTTTGCTCACCAGATGTAATGCCCCCTTACCTTGCAACAAGTGAATGGAAAAGATTGGAGCTTGTTTAAAAGGAATAATCTCTTCAACAGTTGCAACTGGCACTGATTTGCTCTAAGTAGTATTAAAGCTGTCTTCTCTTCCTGAAACTGGGAGAGATCCTAACTGGAGTGTCGTTGCTTGTTTCAGTGTGTATGTGTGTGAAAAAGAGCCAGTAAAAGAGTACTCCTTTGTTGGAAAAAAATGGAATAAAAGTCTTAGAACACTGCCTAAACAACTGCATTTATTCCCAGAGAAGTGACTACACTTGCACCTTGGTCACAGGCCAAGACTGATGATTTGCTTTATAGATGCTGAAAATTATGTTAATAAAACTACAAATTATAGTGCTGCTATCCACAAGCACAAGCTTTCCTATGATAATATTGTTTACTGGAAAACTAAACATTCTAACATTGATACTAAATTGCTTGCGTAGATTTCAAACCAAGTCTAGCCAATCAGTGTTTCTGCTTACTTCTCAGTTGCGGACAATTAAATACTTCCTTGAGATTCTAAGCTGCTGTTTGCCAAATACTATCAGTTTGGGAGTGTTTTTTCCCTTATTCACAGTTTTTAATTTTATTCTTTTACATCCTCCTAGAACTAGGAGCAGAAATGTTGGTTGGTATGAATTTTGAGTGAAAAAATAAGAGATTGTGGTATTTGGCCATACATTCTTTCAAATCCCTGTCAATAGATTGTGCTAAATGTAATGGTTGTTCCTGGTGGGCCCAAGAGTCATCACTAGAGAAGTTTGTGAGTGTAGTTCACCATCTACATGCAGGCCATCACAGTGGACGTGGAGGAGTTGAGGGGGTCTGGAAATGAAGATGATATTTCAGTAATGAAAGCTCAGTTCTTCTCTTTGTGTGATAAGCAGTTTGGGCATACAGCTTATTTATTTTAAATGGCAGTCCTTCTCAGAGATCATCCTAAGCGGTATGTTTGTATTGTTTCACTTGTGAAGGCTACCAGCTAGAAATCAGGATGGGGTGTTAGTTAATAGTAACCAGAGATCAGAATCACCTAGTTTTGGCATGCTTTTGGCATGCTTGTCTTGTTGCTGTGAACAGAAATGTAGTTGGTGTGGAGCAAAAATGAGGCTACCACAGAGTAAAAAGCTTAATTTCAAATCAGTCAACAAGTAAGTGTATCTCTGTTGTTCCCTATTGGTTTACCACCAGGGCCTATCTGATCATCTTTAGCTAATAAACATCCTAATTCGCTCTGTCTAACTGACTATGTGGTTTGGTAGGTTTGTAAATGGCTACACGTTTAGTGAAGTTTGAGTAGAAACATGTAAAAGAAAATAAAATTAATATGCATAGCATATGTAAAAAGAAAATAAAATGTGTTTTAACAGTTAGCTCATCCTTATAACTTCTTGAGGGGTTTTGGGTACATTTGAAACTTGGAGGTCATTGCCCCAATTTTCCTTTAGTTTGTGGCTGAATTTTGTTCATTCAGCTTCATATGCCTGAGAAAGAGGCTCTAATTAAACTGTTTCAGTAAGCTGCAAACACTTCCTGTTATCCAGCTCTGATTTTTTCCTACAGTTGTCACCCATGTCCATGTATTCTGATGTTTTTCCAGACATTAAGGCTGCTTTTTGGCTCCTTCATTTCCTTTCCAAGTGTCCTTAATTAACAGTGACACCCGCAGAAGTAGCTAGAGTCCTTTAGGCAGAGCATTTAAAACCTTGGGCTTTAAAAGAGTCACACATAACACAGAGGAGGGAAGTATGAATACCTTCTGGAGAGTCAAGTCCTGAATGGAAAGTAACAGAAATGCAAATGAAAAGTTTTTCTGTTTATTTTGGTAATTTATAGTGTGGAGTCAAAACCAAGAGATAGATTTAAACTTTAGTGGTAGAACATTTGTGGTCTGGTTTCCAACTGTAGTAGCAAGTCATTGTGGCCAACTAACATCCAAAAAGTTAAAAATACTATTGCAATGTTTTTGCATGTGGTAAAGGAAAGCACAGTCATTCAAAAATTAATCGTACCATCTGTGATATTTCAACATAGAGGACATTGGTTATAAGTTTCTGTATGTTCATTAAAGGTCTGACCTTTTTCTTTCCTTCTCCTGCATTTTCTTCAGCTATTTCTACAAATGCAGCATAATTATGAGCAAAATGCTGGTAAATCAGAACAGAGGAGTTCTAAATCCACTTTTTACAGATTTAGTAAATTACACAGGGCAGAAGTGTACCACCCCCTTTCTTATCCGTGCTGTCTTTTAAACACATAATTTCAAGTTGCACAAATTGTAAAGGCCAGTTTTGTTCCAGTGAGTAGAAGACAATGAGGCATTGCTGTTCATCTGTCTGGTAAACAATTCCGGAAAAAACAGCAGTTGAGAAAGAAGATGAGGCATGAGACAACATTCACAATATTCCTGGCAGACTTCTCATTGCTACTGATTCTGTTTTTGATAAAAATAGATAATTACAGTAGGTGATATGGATCACAGAGCTTTTCAGAAAGACTAATTGCTAGGTTTCTGATTTGGAATATCAAAGAACTATATTTAGAATTAAAAGTTTGAGATATTTCTAGCATTTTTCTCTGGTTGCATTCAGAATGTTCCCATGTCTACTGTGGTTTCATTTTCTTTGACTGAATTGCCTTGTTTGGTGCAAGAGGGCAAAAATTCAGTTAAGAAGTAGTAAAGAAAAAACAGCTGAGAAAACCATGCAGTCCATTTTAGATTGTGAAGAGTGATCTACATTTTTCAAATGGTGAAGTTTTTTAAAATTTTCATCAATGTTAGTGATCCCCATCCAGAAATTTGTGACTCTTTTATGTCCCTAATGGCTTATAGAAATTTAGCTGAATGACAATTAGTAAGGGAGGTGAGTTGATCTGTTTGCGTTCTTTTTGGCATATCAGTCAATAGTAATAAAAAAAAAAAAAAGGAGAAAACTGAGATCAATTTCAAAACCTCTTAGCAACCATATAAAAACTAACTACTGTATTGATTTTCAAAACCTCTTAGCAACCACATAAAAAATAACAACTGTATTGATTTCTCTGATAATTGCCCTGGAAGAATGGTAGGAGCTTAGTGGTACAAACGTAATGAAATGCATTTATCAATAGACTGTGTGTTGGATGAACTGCATTAGAAGCCAACAGTAAGACGCTGTCAATAGAGGGACTAGTTGTAAACTTTCATAACCTCTTTTCCAGATTCATGGTAGTGCAGAAATCATGAAAATCTGAGAGAAAACAAGTATTACAGAATACCTGTTGCAGGAGGTAGGCATTTGGAAGGAAAAGCAAGAGTAATGTCCTCTTCATTAATCTCACGAGTTCCTTAAAAGGATGTGAAGCACAGTCTGCCGTACATATGTTGTAGATTTTATGTAAGAGACTTTGTGAGAAATATTTTCAGAGCCTGCTGGGATATAGTCAGGATTATGGCAATTTCCCATAAGAACATATGTTTACCAGCTCCAGCTTCCTTCTGAAACACTATTAAAGAATTGCTTTCATGAAGGGTTGGGGTTTTTTCTGTTTGAACAGGCAGAACAATCAGGATATCTTGGTCATAATTAGCAGCATAATGAAATGATAAATACAGCCTAATTGCAGCTTGTTTATGCCATGATTATGCAAACAATTATTTTGATAGGTATTTCTGTCTCTACATACACTAAAAAGCCTTTAAACACCATTTTCTCTTTTTTGTTGTTATATTTGTTAAATACTTCAATATTTAAAAAGGACACTAGAATGCAAAAGCACTGACACCCTGCCAACCTGGAAAAATGTATGTGAAATGCAAAATCAGTCTTCATCTCTGCCTTGGATTTAGTTCTCAGTGTTGGATATCTTACATTACTAACATTATTATGTCCTATTACTGAGTTTCACACACATTTACAAACTAGCAAAATACTAGAAAATAAATGCTTAGAGGAAGAAGTCATAGTTCATATAAGACACCAATACTAGTCCATACATCACTTCAGAGACCTGCTTGAAATAATCCCATGGGTACAGCCCTGGAAAGAAAAGTTGGAAAGCACTTGTTGATCATAGAATCTCAGAAAGGCCTGGTTTGGGAGGGACCTTAAGGATCATGGGCCCTGATGGGATACACCCCAGAATAATGAGGGAACTGGCAAAAGAACTTGCCAAACCATTCTCAATCATTTACCAACAGTCCTGGTTTAGTGGAGAAGTTCCAGCTGACTGGAAGTTAGCAAATATACTGCCCATTTACAAGAAGAGTTGGAAGGATAATCCAGAGAACTATAGGCCTGTCAGCCTGCCACTGGTGGGAGTGGGAGCTTCACACAAAGTTAATTGGAGAAGCCCTCCTGTTGAGCCATGAGGTGCAGAAAGGACCCCCTTGCTTTCTAAACTCCTCCTCAGAGAGGAGCCTGGGTGCAGCTGAGTCCAATCTTAGCCCCAGAGTCTTGTCAGTGGTTGTAAGTAACTTTGTCTCACAGAAGTAAAGGTGGCACATCCGATGTATTTATATAGAATATTCATTATGACAAATGATTAGACAAAATATCTTAATCAGAATCACTTACTACACAGTATAAAAACTAGAACTACTAGTGGCGTATAGTATAGTATAGTATAGTATAGGATAGTGCACTACATTAAAGGAATTGTGTCAAAGTTAGCAAAAAGAAACAATTATTAAGTAGAGATTGATGTAACTCACCATACCAATGCTTGTGGGCAATCTCTTTCTCTCAGTCTCGAGGAGTATCCTTGAAGGGGCTTCCCCACTTCAAGGGAGGAAACTTCATGCACACACTCCAAGAAGGAATATGTTAGAAGAACCTAACCAGATGGGAGTGGACTGGACTTTTGTAGTATAAAGGGATTGATTGCCAGTTACATGTCTCCAGTTGCCTCACTATCAGGATGTTAATTTGAGTTTAGTGAACCAGACTGGTTTTAGCACAATTCAACACCAAATACAGCACATGACTCCCCCTCTCAATCTATTGCTGATATCCTTGCAAATAGGGCATTGACCAGTGGCTGAACCACACTCCAGGGCAGAGCATCCTGCTACACATCATAAACTCAGTCCTGGCCAAGGTATGGAAGAGATCATCCTGAGTGTTACTGCATGTCACATGCAGGACAACCAGGGAATCAAGCCCAGCCAGCACGGAGTTACAAAACAAAGCTCCTGCTTGGCCAGCCTGATTCATCTTCTATGACAAAGTGACATGCTTAGTAGTTGAAGGGAAAGCTGTGGATGTCATCTGTCTAGACTTCAGTAAAGCGTTTGTAACCATCTCCCACAGTATCCTCCTAGAACAACTGGCTGCTCATGGCTTGGATGAGTGGACTCTTCAATGGGTAAAAACCAGGCTGGATGGCTGGGCCCAGACAGCTGTGAATGGAGCTAATCCAGTTGTCAGCTGGCCCCTAGCGGTGTTACCCAGGGCTCAGTTTTGGAGCCAGTCCTGTTTAACGTCTTAATTGATTATCTGGACATGGAGATTGAGGGGATTTACCCTCAGTAAATTTGCAGATGGCACCGAATTGAGTGGGTTTGTTGATCTGCTGGAGGCTGGGAAGGTTCTGGAGAGAGACCTGGACAGACTTGATCAATGGGCTGAGGACAGCTGCAGTAGGTTCAGCTGGATCCTGCACTGGGGTTGCTATAACCCCCTTCAGAACCACAATCTTGAGCAGGAGAGGCTTGAAAGCTGCTCAGCAGAAAGGGACTTGGGGTGCTCGTTGACAGCTGGCTCAATATGAGCCACTGTGTGCCCAGGTAGCCAAGAGGGTCAGTGGCATCCTGGCGTGTATGAAAAACAGTATGGCCAGCAGGACCCAGGCAGTGATTGTCCCCTGTACTCAGCACTAGTGAGGTTACACCTGGAGTTCAGTTCTGGGCCCCTCACTTTAAAAAGGACATGCTGGTGCTGGATCATGTCCAGTGAAGGGCAATAAGGATCTTCAGAGGTCTAGAAAACATGTCTTATGAGGAGCTGCTGAGGGACCTGGGTTTGTTTGGTCTTGAGAAGAGGAGGAGGGAGGGAAACCACATGGCGCTCTACAACTCCCTGGTAGGAGGTTGTGATGAGGTGGGGGCCTGTCCCTTCTGTCATGCCTGCAGTGAGAGGACCAGAAGAAATGGGCTTAAACTGAGACGGGGGAGATTTAGATTAGATATTAGAAATTTTTTTTCGTGTTAGGCTGGTCAGGCATTTGGATAAGTTGCCCAGGGAGGTGATGGAGTCCCCATCCCTGGAGGTGCTTAAGAGGGATCTGGATCTGGCATGATTATGAGTCATGTGGTTTAATGGTACACGGTTTACAGTGGCAGTGCTGGATTGATGGTTGTACTTAAGGATCTTAAAGGTCTCTTCCCATCTTGATGGTTGTATGCCCACCTGTGATGGGCAAGGACACCTTTCAGTACCTCAGGTTCCTCCCATCCAACTTGGCCTTGAACATTTCAGGAATGGGGCATCCACTACCTCTTTGCACAACCTGTTCCAGTGCCTCACCAGTCTCACACTGAAGAATTTCTTCTTAATATCTAATCTAAACCTACCCCCTTTAAGTTTGAAATCATTGCTCTTCTGTCACTAACTTGTTAATAGTTCCTCTCCGTCTTTCTTGTAGGCTGCCTTCAGGAACTGGAAGGCCATGACAAGGTTCCAGGCTGAACTTCTCTCATTCTTTCCTCATAGGAGAGGTGCTCCATCATTCTAATTATATTCACGGCCTCCTATGGACTCACTCCTGTAGGTCCATGTCCTTCCTGTGCTGGGACCCCAGAGCTGGATGCAGTGTTCCAGGTGGGGTCTCACCAGAGCAGAGCAGAGGGGCAGAATCCCCTCCCTCCCCTGCTGCCCACGCTGCTTTGGGTGCAGCCCAGGACACGTTTGGCTTTCTGGGCTGTGAGTGCTTATGACTGGGTCATGTCCAGCCTCTCATCCACCACCACTCCCAAGTCCTTCTCCTCAGGATTGCCCTGACCTAGGTGCAGCACCTTGCACTTGTCCTTGTTAAACGTCATGAGATTCCCATGTGCCCTTGTCTTGAGGCTGTCCAGTTCCCTTTGGATGGCATCCCATCCTTCAGGAGTGTTACTGCACCACTCAGCTTTGTGTCATCTGCGGAGGGTGCACTGAATCCCTTTGTCTGTGTGATTAATGAAGATATTAAATAGCACTGGTCCCAGTACAGACCCCTGGTGGCACCACTTCTCACTGATGTCCACTGGGACTCTGAACCACTGACCACTACACTCTCCATGTGATCATCCAAACAATTTTTTATCCACCTACCAGTCCACTCATCTAATCAATCTTTCTCCAGTTTAGTGAGACAGATGTTGGAGGGGTCTGCCCAGAAAAATAACATCTGTAGCCCTTTCCTTGTTCACAGAGTGACTACTTGTCTACTGAAGCCCACCAGCTTGGTTAGGCAGGACTTGCCCTTGGTGCAGCCATGCTGGCTGTCTCAAGTCACCTCCATGTTGTCCATGTGCCTGTGCCAAGCTTGTAGGATGATCTGTCCCATGATCTTCCCAGGCACAGAGGTGAGCCTGGCAGGTTGGTAGCTCCCAGGTTCCTCCTTTCCATCCTTTTTAAAGATGGGTACAATGTTTCCCTTTTTCCTGTCACCTGGGACTTCCCCTGACTGCTATGACTTTTCAAATATCATGGAGAGTGGCTTGGCAATTACATCAGCCAATTCCCTCAGGACTCTGGGATGCATCTGTCAGCTCCTGTCAATTTATGTACATTCAGGTTTCTCAGGTGTTCATGAACCTGATCTTCATTTATAGTGGGAAGCACTTTGCTCCCCAGTCCCATTCTGCTGTCCATGCATGTCCACATGAGAGGTGTGGAATGAGAATTCACCACTGAAGACTGAGGCAAAATAGTTGCTGGGTCCCTCAGCTTTCTCCTCATCCATTGTTATCAGTTTGCCAGCATTGTTTTTTGGGGGATGACCTTCCTTTCTTTCTTTGACATTCTTTTCTACCTGTAGAAGCACTTCCTCCAAGCCCAAGAAAAGTCCATCCCAATAAGCAGAAATCAAGCAAAGGTGGCAGGAGTCAGTCTGCTTGGTGCATGGGTGAACCAGGAGCTCAGATATGAAAGGTACAAGAGGCTGAAAACAGAGTCAAGTGACTCAGGACTCATTGTTGTTGTCTGATCTTGTATGGATAGGGCTAACAAAGCCCAAGCTGACCTGGAATTGAGTTTGGCAAAGGATGTGAAGGGTAACAGAAAAAGACTTCTGTAAGTACATAAACAGTAAAAGAAAGACTGGGGAAAACATGAACCCACTGCTGAATAGGGCATGGGAACGGGTGACACAGGACTCAGAGAAGGCCATGGTACTCAAGTCTTGTGTCAGTTTACTGGTGCCAATCTACTGGTGTCAATCTACTGGTATGACAGGCCACAGGAATCCCAGGTTAATCTTAAAATGAGAGGGGAGAATCTGGTCAATGTGTATAAACACCTGATGAGATAGAGTGAAGAAGAGTGAGGCTCTTCTCCATAAAGACTTGTCCAGTGTGCACTGACAGAACAGGAGGCCATTGGCACAAAGTGAATCACATGAAATCCCATCTAAATTCAAGGAAACACTTTTTTGTTGTGAGCTGGTCAAACACTGGCCCAGGTTGCCCAGAGACATTTTGGAGTGTGTATCCTTAGAAACCAGCTGGATGCAGTCCTGGATTTAACCTGCACTACCTGACCTTGTGTGAGCAGAGGGGTTGAACTAAATGAACTCAGGCAGACCCTTTCAGCCTATGACATTCTGTGCTTTAACCTCACCTACTCGGTGCTGATATTTTGGGCGATAACGTTGATTTATCTACCAGTTATTTCCGAGGATATATAAAGCTGTTTAAAATGGTTTTGCTCACTTCTTCATTTTTTGCTTTGAGAAAAAGAATTTTTTCTAAAAATTGATTTTTGTTGCTGGAAAATAAATTTTTAATAGAGTTTTTACTGTTACAGTTTCTTCTTATAAATGCAGTGTTTACCTCAATTGTCCTTTTTGAAGTTATAGGAACATTTCATTTGAGAAAATAAATTATATTTCGTGGAGATGATGCTGGTCTCTTTTGTGGGAAGTGGCTGTTTCATACATAAATGATAAAAACTTTACGCTTTAAGTAGCTCACTTTATTTGTGACTATTTCTTATGCCTCTGGGTGACAGGTTTTAAATTTACAAGTAGGTAATTTCAAATGGACATTAGTATTTCTCTTGTAATAGAGATCTGAGAACTATTATTCCCTGCATTAAGCAGATACACTTCGTTATTTTAGAGTCATGCTGTCACAAAAATGTTTAATGGGAAGGCTGAACAAAGTCATTTTGAGAATAAGTGGTAACTGAAGATAACATGATAATAAATACATATTCACAGAGCAGTATAAAGGAAGAAGCAGAAGCTCATTACCATTTAAAGACCCTTTTGAAACAAGTGAAGGGAGCAGCCCTCGTGCCCTAATAGGGTCAGTGGCTGACAGAAGTAGTACTCCACAGCTTAGGTAAGTGCCATGAAAGCAGCAGTAGAAATAAGTAGAACTACAGGCTGTTTTCCATGCTTGACTAGTTTAATGGCCATTAGCAAAAAATGGCTAAGAATGAAAAGTGCATTGTTTCATTTGATCTCCCTTCACAGGGAGAGCATCTTTTTTTAATATGGAAAATTACTAAATAAAGAATGAGCTTATAGACATTAATGGTTAAAATTACTCTGTGGTCCCTGTGTGCAAATATAATAGTGTGTCACAGTAAAGAGAAGAGGATGCTGCTGCAGTGCACTCAGCACAAGCTGTACCTCTGTGTGTGGTACCCTGAAAAAGCAATGCTTTTCTTACTGGCATGAGTTTACAACTGGGTAAGTGGCAAAGCCAGACCCGATTCCACTTCTAATGCAAAAGTTAAGACGTTACAAGTTGAAGTA
The DNA here is from genome assembly GCA_013397915.1 of Daphoenositta chrysoptera. Lineage (NCBI taxonomy): Eukaryota > Metazoa > Chordata > Aves > Passeriformes > Daphoenositta > Daphoenositta chrysoptera. The sequence goes on from VZRO01004641.1 coordinate 647,660, forward strand.
AATCCCACCACCTATTTTTCTTACAGTTTGTCTGGGACTACATCCAAGGCAGCACACTATCTTTCACTCCAAACACAGAGTGTCCGGTGCAGCCACTGTCCCACTCTGGCCTCTCTTGTCAGCAGATCACTACCAACAGTGGTATTGTAGAAACAAGTTGTGATAAAGGAGTAGTGTTTATTCTTACTCTGCATTCTAGTGAGGTTTTTGCCCAGTCTTTCCCTGCTTTTACACATATGTACATACATGATTTACAAAGGGAGGTTGTTTGATCAGGTTTTGGTCTGCATGTCGGTAAGTCCTAAAGCATATAGAAAGAGTTAGCTGGTCTGAAATAAGTGAAGTAGTTGCCATATAAGCAAGATTGCAATGAGATAAGCATATTAATTTTGCATGACTCTGGGATATTTCATATTAAGAACAAATAACTATGTAGTACTTCAAAGGGAATAAAACCATAAATTAATCAAATACAGCCAATTAAATATTCTTCAACAGATGAGCTGACCTCTTACTTGTTTTGATCCTGTCATTAAAGTTAAGCAGAGTATTAGCTTTTTTTTACAGTTCTTGAATTGTATGCTGTGGCAGTTTTGAAATAACAGCTATAAATTTCCAACTCGTAAGGTTTCTCTTTCAAGGCTAATTGAAACAAACAACTTTATTTTTCTAGGCCTCACTCCAAAATGCTTCAGTGCATATTTCTGGCTGAATGCTTGAGTCCCCATTTCTTTATACTTGAATATTGAAGGAATAGAGAAATACTAGGTGGAAAGAGTGGGGTTTTTATAAGAAATCCAAGGTGGTTTGCAGTGAGCAGATGTCTTTCAAGCTGGGTTACAGTAAAAACAACTCTTCAGTTTGTCAGATCACCCAGTAGCCTGAATATTAGTTTCTTTTTGTTAGGTTGCTGTGTTATTTTTGGAAATCAAGGAGTAGAATCACTCTCCTCTAAGTGTTATGGTTTTCATGAGACAACTAAATGGACCAGAATTTTAAAAAGCAAGGAGATGCTTCCAACAGCCACATAGACACTCCTTGCCTAAAGGTGGGTAACATCTTAGTCACACAGATATCAATGGCAAAGCTTGATTGTATGTTACTGCAGCTCAGATGTCATCCGTAGGGTAACACTTGCAGGAAGTTATCTGAAGTATTATTCAGTGTCCTGAAAAAATCTGCAAAAGACATGAGGAACTGTGTCTTAATAAGCATGCTTTTTCTTCACCCTGTGTATGCTGACATACATCTTGCAGACTACATAGTGTCAGTCTTTGTAGAAGTTAATTATATTTGATGTTAAAATGCCTGAGGTTATGAAAATGAATTTTCCATTCATTTCATGGAAGTAGAAGAGTAGGTGAACCATATACTGTTACCTACTTCCACATGACTTCTTCAAAATCATAGAATCATAGGGATTTTGAAAGTCTAGTCTAGTCTAAATCCATTGCAATGAGCAGGGCCATCTTCAACTAGATCAGGTTGCTCAGAACCCAGTCCTACCTGACCTTGAATATTGGCAAAGGTTGTTGGCAGATGACAACTTGTCAACATGTTCCAGTGTTTCACCACCCACATTGCAAAAAAAATATTCCTTAAGTCTAGTTTAAATTAACTAGCTATTACATTTTGTTCAATCACTACAGTCTCTACAAAAAAATGTGTCCCCATATTTCTTGTAAGCCCTCTTTGAAGTATTGAAAAGCTACAGTAAGGTCTCCTTGGACACTTCTCTTCTTCAGACTGAACATCTCTGACTCTCTCTGCATTTCCTTGTAGGAAAGGTGTTCCCTGGCTCTAGTTATTTTTGTGGCCCTTCTGTGGACCCACTCCTACAGGTCCTGTCCTGTGCTGAGGACCCCAGAACTGGCCACAGTACTCGAGCTGAAATCTCATGAGGCCAGACTAGAGGGGCAGAATCGCCTCCCTTAACCTGGTGGTCACACTTCTTTTGGTTTGGACATATTTGGCTTTCTGGGCTCAGAAATTGTGCACATTGTATGTGCATGTCCCTTAAGACTCCATAGAATTAAATCATAGAATCATAGAAGCGTAGAAAATCTCAAATCATCAAAGAATCATCAAAGTCCAGCTCCAGGCCCTCCACAGGACAGCCCCAAGAATCACAACGTGTGTCTGAAAGAATTGTCCAAACCCTTCTTGAGCTCTGTCAGGCTGGTGCTGTAACCACTTCCCTGTGGAGCCTGTTCAGTGCCCAAACACACTCTTGATGAAGAACCTTTTCTGAATATCCAACCTAAACCTCTCCTGACAGAGTTTCATGCCATTCAAACCTCTGCTCTGCAAGCTTTCCAATAGCTTTAGATCCTTCTTATATTGTGGTGCCCAAAACTTCACACAGGCCTCAAGCTGAGGCTGCCTCAGTGCAGAACAGAGTGGGACAGTCCCTTTATATGCAACCAGCATGGATGAACACATGTTCTCGAGGTCTGGGTATATGACTAGGAGAATTTCAGTTATGTTTGGCCCGGAATAAATATGTTTGTTGTTATCTTACACCAGTCCTGTATGTATACTGGCTTCCTTAGGAACAGAACTGGGCTCAATATTTGTGACTATTCAGGGCTGTAGGTAGATTATATTTGCGTGTCTGGAATGCAGAGTTTTTCTATGTAAAATTTTGCAAACAGCATCTTTTGGTCTTGGAAAATTGTTGTGCTTTGCCGAGTTCTGCCTTCCTGTCCTATCATTGTAGCTTGTGCACTGATAGTACTTGAGTGGTGATTAAAAGCTTTTATTTTTACTTGCTGTAGAAGAATCATACTATTATGAATTGCTGCTGTGAACTTTTAAACTCAGGAGTATTTCTGAATAAATGTGATAAGGGATTAGGTAATCCTGTTTGCAGAATACATTCCTCCACTGAAAGAAATTGCATAATTTTTCAGCTTCACTGTAACTTGTTTTTTTTTTTCAATAAATTGTTATTTAAAATTCATCTTAAATCTTTAATATCTCTCTACTGCTCCTATTCAGCCTTCCCTTTATATTTTTATATTTAAGATCTGACTTGCTAGGTAATTTCAATGACAAGTTATAGAAAAAATGTTACATCACATAATTAGGAAAAACACTTTGGGTGGCCTAAAGGGTAACAAATATTGGTTGCACAATGCAGTTCAGAATACATTATATTATCACAAACCCTTATATGACTTAACAATATCAACACAGTCTAACCACCTGTTGTGTTGCCATTTTATTTATTAATGAAGTTAAATTTATGCTTGAAAAGCAAATAAACCTCCATTTGAGTTTCATTTTCACTCTTTATATTCCTGAAATCCCACTGCTTAAAAATTTATTGATTATATGCAAGAAATTTCCCCTTTAGAGATAATGAAGATAATAGAAATATGAGTTAGAAGCTGGGGTCTTCAAAGAGTGCATATGTGTATAGTGTTAAATTTAAACTGTTACCCATACCTAGATGATCATGGTAGGTCCCTTACAACTGAACTATTCTATTCTATCCTAACGAAACTGTGTGGTTTCTATGTCTTTGATGCTTTCTCTTTAACTTCTGCATTTATCACCTGCAAAGGCACCATCTGTATTTGGTGAATAAAGATGTTGTCCTGGAGATCTTCTACAAAGCTTCAAATGTCTCCTCTTCCAGGGCTTGCTGTAGTGTATTTGCATTATGTTTGTATTTAATTGAATTACTCTTGCACCACAAAGCTCTGTTAATAGTCAAGGATGCCAGCTATACAAAAAGCCAGACAAATGTAGAGTGACCACGCAATCCCTGTCTCAAAGAATATGTAATCTTTAATAGGGGACAGCACACAGCCAGGCACCAGGGAGCATAAGAACTGATGGGATAGCTAAAGAGGTGGTAGTGTTAGCCCAGAGTAGCTCTGCTAGGACCCAGCAACTAAGCTTTCTTGCCTTGGCTCAGCAGTCCAGTTCTCACATCCCCCAGTTATGGCAGTGCTCCTGGACGTACTGTAGTGCTTTCCACACATTATGTATTAAATAGGTGGAAGGCCAAATTAATTTTTCGTAGAACTTAGATGTTAGAGTAGAATATGAGGATGGAGGAACTGAATTCGGTTTTAGGCATTTCCTAGTGCTGATGTGCCTTCCTCAACAGTAGATTTTAATTGGGTGCTGGGCTTTTCATTGCATGCTGAATAGATTTAACATAATGTAATGTTACACAGTTCTATTTGTTTGAAAGTGAAGAATTTTGGGGTTATGATCTTGGTATTTCTTAATGGTAGGGAATAAAATTCAGATGCTTATCAGATTTCAAGCATTAGTTGAAACACATACTGTGTGCTAAAATTAAAGATGTAAAGTCTTTCATTTCTGCCCACAGATCTTGATCATCTTGAGCTACTATAGCTCCTGATGCTTAGGAAAGGACCATATGTTTATTTTGTTATCTTAGACCTATAATTGAAAAATGTAACCTTATCCCCTAATTAAAAAACGACTGTCATGGCATGCTGGTATTTAAAGCCTAAATCTTTAGTATTAACTGTGCTAAAGGAAACTTATAAGTATTGTACATCTGATTCACTTTATATTTGATTGAATGGTTAAGTAAATCCCCAAATATTTTGTTAAAGTAGTTCTGACATGTGGAAAATAAAATCCCACGTGGCATTTAGTAGGATTTCTTTGACTTACAACTGAAATAAAGATATAATTGACAGCAGATCTTTTATTGTTATTTGTTCTTGGGTTCTGTGTATCCATAAATAATTAAAATTATGCATTTTCAATTACTTGTTTTATTTTGGCTCAATAAAGGACATTTTCTCTGTGCTCCCTCTTGGATTTAGCCTTTCACATGCTACACTGAGACTGCTTTTGTCTGAGATACAGGATCAGTTTCCTTTCGAAGCTACTGAATTCACTACAGCCTTGTGGCAAAGGCATCACTACAAATCAGTTACGCTGTTTTGTTCCACAGTTTTACATGGAGCAATCAGAACAAGAACTGGAACCTGATGTTTGCATATCTCCTGCCTGCTCTATCAGTCTCCTCATTCACTCGGTTAACGGCCTGACAGCAAATGCTCACCTGTATGGTCTTGTTCTTGCCTATGAGCACTACTACGGGTTACGTGATACAGCTGACCTGACTCTTAAAGCATTCCTGCCATTCCTGCATTGTCTGCTTCATCCTCAAAAGGCACACTGGTCCCTAGGGACTCCTGATGGTGTGACTGTTTGTTTGAGACTGTGTGGAGAAAAAAATTCAAGGCTTGATCTACCTTAGAAACTAAATATGTGAAGAGTTGTAAGCTTTACATCTGTAGGTATTATGTGCCATCAATCCAGAGTGGCTTTTTAGTGTTTGCAGAAGTTGATGGATTTGTTCCCGCCATCTAATACTTCATTGCTACTATTATTAGTAATATTAGTATTATACTGGAAATTGCTCTTAGTCCATTTTTTCCATCATTCATCTGATTTCATTGAATGTTAGCAACTGGATTTGAGCTCACGTTTATATCTTCTTTTATCTGAGAAGGGAAACAGCAGAGGAAATCTGTTTTGAAAAAAACAATGATTGTTGCTCATGTTTGAAAAGGAGAAGGATCAGTTTCATTTCAAATACTACTATCTCTTGCAATGCAATGTATGCAATATTGGACTGATGATACTACTATTACCCTATTTCTGTGTAGTAATTTTTAGCTTGATTTCTCCTGGTGAGCTGGTTCACAAAATTGTAAAAAGCCACTTTTTTTCCCTGAGTACATGTAGGTGAAGTTTATGTGGTTTTCTTTTAGTTGTGAATTCTGATAGCCAACCAGATTTCTTTCTTAACCTGTATAAAACATACATGCGTGTCCATAAGTTTCTTTGCAAGTCAAGTTGCCAGACAGGAAATGCCCTTTTCGGGGTTAAAATTTTGTGGAATATTAAATTACTAGCTTCCAAAGTACAGTTAGGAACATTTATAGGTTAAATGTCAGACATTTCTGCTGACAAGCTAGAGACAGTCATCTGTATTGCTTTGATGTTGGTGCTGGAAACACATTATTCATCTCATGTCAGCTGCTGTAATTTTGGTTGCAATTATTTCTACCTTGAATTTGACCAGTTGTGCTTATGATCTTCCTGTGAATCCTATTCAGATTGTTTGTGCTTCTGGTGGTGTGCTGGATTCAGCCATTGCAAAGCTCTCAAAATAGTCACAGCTCTGAGTACTATCCTTACCATATGGTTTGCATTATGCATGGTGGAATTCTACTGTGTTAAATTGTATCCAAAAAGTACACCTTTTGTGTAAAACTCCAAGTATAGTCATGAGAAATCTTATTTAGTCATAGTAATTGTCTTGAGGTGCTGTCCATTTGTACTTCATTAAGAAGAAAACTAAAATCTTGTAGCGAAGAGAATACATTAATCTCTTGCCCTTTCTTTTCATATAACTGAACACTATTTTCAGAAAGTTTTCTATAGAGAATATGTCTTTGTTTTGGTTATTAACTTTCTCTTCAGCCTTTGTGTGTTTCATAAAACTTAACTTCGTTTAAGTTTGGAAGAGACGGAAGATAACATTTTGGGGAAGTTATGGTGCAGGACTGTGGACTTACTTCATGGGTTTTGTACATCACTAGGTGGAATGAAGTCCTTTTGTCAGCTGTGCATGGACAGAGCAAGTTTTTTTTTTTTTTTTTGCTTCAATGGCATTTTCCAATTTAGAGTGAAAAATGTTAGAAATGTTGAGATCTTTCTGTTTGAAAATCTTGAGGTATGTGGCAGCCAGGAATAATAGTTATTTAACTAAAGCTATGGAGTGTTTTTTTACTGGAGTTTTTATTAACTGAGTTGTTTTATTAAGTGAATAATTTAATTTTACTTCTAAAAATTATTTCAAAATTTTATTTTAAAAATTTTATAATTTATTGTAACTGAATAATTTCAGTCTTAGTTGAAAATAAAAACTCTGGTCGCTTCTTGATTCTTCCTTACATGACATATTTAAAGTAGCTTTATTTATCTCTTCTGTTGATTTTAAAATATAGTGGATGGGCAGCTTTTAATCCATTTAATTCCAGTGCAAAACTGAAACTCGTTGAAGCTTTGGTTTGTTTTCAGACAACTTGTATGTTATATAGTCCATGTATGTTCTTAACCTTTAAACTTAGATTTTAGTGCTCATTCCTACTTCATACATTTATCACCTTATGTAGTAACTCAGTCCTTTAATTTGTGTAGGACAGTACATACAGAACCACGCAATCATACAAAAATATTCTGAGTTCAAAGGGGACCACAAGGATCATCAAATCCAGCTTCTGGCCCTACACAGAAAGCCCCATGAGTCACACCATGTGTCTGAGCGCATTGTCCAAATAAACCTTGAACTCTGTCAGGCTTGGTGCTGAGACCAGTTCCCTGGGAAACTTGTTCCAGTGCCCAACCACCCTCTTGTGGCTGGCATATACAGTCAGCATTTGTCTTTCTTCAAAACCTGACAATAATGTGGTTTGAGCTGGTGTCAGTAGTCACAGTGGTAGACTGACAGCTGATCTCTACTTCTCTGAAAGGAGGTCACAAGTCCTGCCTGCAAACTGCTTCTTCATGGTCTCCGTTCTCCACAGGCTCACAGGTCCTGCAAGGAGCCTGCTCCAGCATGGACTTTCCATGGGGTCACAGCCTCCTCTGAGCATCCAACTGCTCTGACTTGGGGTCCCCCACCTGGTCCCCCATGGACCTCCGTGGGCTGCAGGGGCACAGCTGCCTGACCATGCTCTTCACCAAGGGCTGCAGGGCAGTCCCAGCTCTGGCACCTGTAACACTTTGTCCCCCTCCTTCACTCACCTTGGTGTCTGCAGGGCTGTTGCTCTCACATATTCTCACTCCTTTCTCCTGGCTGCTGTTGCATAGAAACCTTTTCCCTTTCCTAAATCTGTTACCCCAGAGGTGCAACCACCATGACTGAGGGGCTCAGCTCTGGTCAGTAATGGGTCTGTCTTGGAGTCATCTGGCACTGGTTCCATAAGACACAGCAGAAACTTCTAGCACCTTCTCTCAAAAGCCAACCCTGTAACCCTCCCACTACCAAAACCTTGCCTTGCCAACCACTGCGACACATTGGCAGTGCACTTTGCCACAGGTAAGCTGTAATGTCTCCCAAATACATAAATGCTTACAAAATTTAAAAAACGTTTTATGAAAATGTTTTAAATGTTTTTAAAACAGAAATTTTATGTTTCTGTTAAGGAAGATCTGTAATGCAGAAATTTGTAGACTTGAATGTGTCATGCCTTTGCACAATAGCATTTCCTTTAATTGTCAGACTTTTGTCTGATTTTAGTGGTTCCCTCTGAGAATAAACTCAGCATTTGGGAATGTGCAAAATAAAAAGCTTCTGATGAGTTTCACAATAGAGGCACTTCCAGTTTACCTTTCTGTAGCCTTCTCTTTTCCCACTGCTTCACTCAAGTCTAACAGTCACAGTGAGAGCAAACTACAGGTAGCTGAGGTTGTTCTTCCATGCTGCTGTCCTCCAGTGTCACCACACAACTGCTTGGAGAGTAGAAGTGAGAAAACCCTTGGGTTGAGATCAAGACAGTTTATTAGGGAAAGCAAAAGTTGTGCATGCAAGCAGAGCAAAACAAGGAATTTATTCACCATTTCTCATGGGCAGGCAGGTGTTTGGCCATCTCCGGGAGAGCACGACCCCATCATGCGTAACACTGACCTGAGAAGACACAAACTCCATCACTCCAAACACTCCCCTTTGTCCTTCCTCCAGCTTTATATGCAGATCATGATGTCATCTGCTGCAGAATATCCCATTGAGTCAGTTGGGATCACCTGTCCTGGCTGTCCCAACTCCTTTTGCACCCCCAGCCTGCTCACAGGTGGGGAGGGGTAAGCAGCAGAAAAGTCTTCGGCTCTGTGTAAGCCTTACTAGGCAGTAATGAAAGCATCCCTGAATCACCAACTCTGTTTCCAGCACAAATCCTAATCCCAACCCTGTAGTATCTCCTGTAAAGAAAGTCCCAGCCAAAACCAGAACATTCACTTAATGAGAAAATGATGCTGATAGTGCTTCAGTAACTCAGTGAGAAACAAAATTTGCTTTTCCACCTATTTCAGCATAATACTGGAGTTTTGCCTACTGGTTCTCTAATAGCTTCTCAAGAACAGGTGTGTTAAGGTCAGCTTCGTGCTTGGATTGTGTGTTATTAGGAAGATTAATTACTGAAGTTTTGTTTGCCAGTGACACTTGCAGAAAAGCATTTTTTCGGACCCCATATCCTAGGACATTTTAAAATGCATGTGAATATTTCACACTGTGATTTTATCTAGGCCTACACAGCTGATTTCATTATTCTTAAACATATTTCTTGGTAGTTGTCATATGAATAAATTGGGTTTGTGTTATTTTTTCCCTTAAGGTGTTTTCTTTTGTTCTGTACATGTACTGGAGGATTTAATTTTCTTCTATAATAATACCTAATCCTTTTGTAATGCCTCATATTATTTAAAAATGCATTGCCCTTTCGTTTTTCAGCTTCCTGTAAAATACCTTCATTTTCTACTTCTACTTCTGTTGCACTTGTCTGTAGTGATAACACACACCTTCATTCTAGTTAGAATTGACAATGAGGGGTTTATTGTCTTTGATCTTTTGGTTGTTGAAGCTTCAGTTTATTCAGATCTAATATTGACTTTTCCAGCCAAATTTCTTGCTTTGCAAGATAATTTGCTCTTCTTTTTGTCTTGCTGTAAGAAAATGGTTAATGCCCCTGATAATTAGTGCACGTGATATAATTCTGGCATTGCATTCATTTTCCTTCTGGGGGATGTGCACTCACAGCCTGAGGGGTGGTAAACCATTAATCTGTAAAGCACTGGCTGCATTGTGTGTTAGACTGCTTGTAGGCAGAGATAAGGTGTGAAAGGATTTTGTTGTCTGTGCACAGCAGGATTCTGTTCTTTTCTGTCGTCTTGGGCAGAGGAAAACTATGGTAACAGGAGTTGCTGTGAGTAAACGTCTCATCCTTAAGAGACCACGCATCATTAACACAGCAATGGTTGCAAGGTCATGAGGGTGTTCAACATCTTAGGTCTTTATACCTGTACTGAATTTTTGGAGGGACTGAGTGATGCTAGATCAAGCATTTTTGACTTCTACGTCAAGTAGCACTTAGCTCCTCTCCCAAAAAATTGAAATGTCTTCTTCACAATATGCCGAGTAGAGGTGGCAAATCATATTTAGCTTGTAGCATTAAGTTATGAAAGACTTTACTGTTCAAGCTAAATGTTTCAGTAATCTAGCAGCTATATGAAATCACTTTTGTATGGTTTTGACTCTCTAAAGACAATCAATTTCTGTTTTCTTAATTAGGTCTTTACTAATGTGCTGACCCACCCAAAATGTCCATAGAAGAATAATGGAAGCCCCTGAATACCTTGATTTGGATGAAATAGATTTTAGTGATGATATATCGGTAAGTACAAGTCTTATTTTACTTGTTCAAGTTGAGACAACCTTAGATGTCTCAATCCTGATATAAAAAGCAACACAGTTGTTAGAAGCCACACTTCTTTTACTTCATATGAAGAAATGTTTAGATGGTTGAATCTAGAATAAAAATCAGATGTGTTGTAAAGGAAATCTCTCTAATAAGATTGGAATGAAAACTTGATTCCTCTCCTTCAGGTAGTAAAAATTATTTGCAAATCAAATTAATAATAAGTTTCATTTCTTGATTGCTTCTCTCCTGTATTGTCCTGAATGAACTATATGTGCTGTAGAGCTGGCCTTAGACACCAAAATTTTAAATTTACCTTTAATTGAATGTATTTCAGTTGTAAAAAACCTGCTTCTCTCACTTCTGCCCTTTTCACCAGTAGCCATTTCCCAGTACAGCAGTATTTTATCAATAGGTGTGTTGTGGTAGCATACAGAAGGAGATAGAAAGACGTCCAGGGATTCATAAGCAGCACTGATCCTTACTGTCACAAATAAAACAACTGCAGCCATAATTGCAAGCAAAAATCCTGTGTTACTCTGTTACTGTGTATATTGTTAGTGTTCTTACAGGAGGCACTGATACTGTGTATATCTCTATTATTCATAGTACTACTGCCAGTGTTTCTGCTTTTTGTGCAATAGACTTGTTTGTATGTTTAATGTTCAATAAAAAATAAGCTTGAATACATAAATTAAATCTCCCATAAGATAATTTATTAATTCAATTTTCAGATGAAAGTATGCCACCATCTCCACATATTTCATAGTTTTAGAATTTTTTTTTTACAAAGAGCCTGGTTTTCCTGTTAGCATTTGGGACTTTTGATTCATTTTAAAACATTCCAGATGCTTTATTCCTTTTGAAGAGGAATTTTTTTTTCTACCTATTGTGCTGTTGAATTTTTATTAAAGCAGAATATGGCAAATGCCCAAAATATTAGAAGACAATGAGCCAATCTTGAGTGAATACCTTATTATGGGCAACTTTCTTTTTATTACTGTTATATGCTAGATTATGTCCTGGTATCTGTTTCTTTACTCAGTTTTGTAAAACTGTAAAACATAATAGATGTAACCTTTCCATGTCCCTCCCATTGTGGCTGTTGCTGCATACTGGTGGGTTAGGTTACTCACTTTTCTGCTGAACAGCTCAGGCTGCCTGCTTTAATAGCCTGTTCTTTCAGTGGATGCTGAACATTGAATAAAAAAACATCACAAATGATTGAGGTAGCAGTTTTACTCCCTGCTTTAGCAGGTAAGAGGACAAAGGATTTTTTGCCAGAACCCAGATCAACAAGAGAATTCACGGTTACTCTAGTGCTCTACTCATATCTCATCATAGGAAGTTTAGAAATACCTGACCTTCACATTTTATCATTAGCCTGCTCTGGTAAGAGCAGCTGCATAGCATCTGTATTAGCAAATTATATTATTCCTGTTAGCCCTTTGGTTCTAATCCAGTGCAGAAAAGTGACTAAAAATAAAGGCAGCAAGAAGGCTGTTAAAATGATGCACTTACAAATGTACCTCAGTTAGAAAGCCACTGTTTGTAGTCCAGACCCTTGTAGTCCATTTCAGCAAAAGTGACCAAAATGTAATAGACAAAAGACAGACAGAAAGACAGGATTTTCTTTTAAAAGGCAAATACATATGTAAGTCAGGGAAAGCGGGTGGNTTTGTACATGAGAACAGCAAACTACATTTCTCCAATATCACAGAATCAGAGAATAGTTTTGGTTGGAACCTTCAAAGGTCATTCAGTTCCAATCTCCCTGTCATAGGTAGGGACACCTTCCACAAGGTCAGGTTGCTCCAAGGCTCATTGTGATGGGTTGACACTGACTGGTCACCAGATGGTCACCAATCCACTCTGTCACTCCCACTCCACTAAGAAGCTTGTGCTTTAAGGAGAGGGACACCACTCACCAATTACTATCATGGGCAAAAAAGACTCCTCTTGGCAGTATTACTTTGTGGCCAATCAAACAGCACAGGATAATGAGTAACAAGGACAAATCTAAAGGCACCTTTTCCCCACCCCTCCCTCTTTGCAGTCTCAGCTTCACTCTGGAGTTCTCTGTCTTGCCATCTCGATAAGTGCAGGGGGTAGGGGAGGATAGGGTTTGCATTCAGGTTATCACAGTGTCTCTGCCATTCCCTCCTCATCCTCTTCATGCCTGTACCAGCGTGGGGTCCCACCCACTGCAGACAGTCCTCTGTGAACTTCTCCAGTGTGAGTCCTTCCCACAGGCCACAGTTCTTCATGGACTGCACCAGCATGCATCCTTTCCATGAGATACAATCCTTCAGGAACAGACTGCTCCGGCATGGGTCTGACAGAGGGTCACAGTACCTGACAGAAAACCTGCTCCTATGTGGTCTCCTCTCCACAGGCATTAGTTCCTGCCAGGAGCCTGCTCCAGCACTGTCTTTCCACAGGCTGCAGGTTTCTTCAGGGAACATCTACACATTCCAGTGTGAGGTCCTCTGTGGGCTGAAGGTTGGACGTCCGCTCTACCATAGTGTTCTCCTGTGACTGCAGGGGAGTCTGCTCCAGCATGGGGAACACTGCCTTCCTCTACTTCTTCTCTGACCTTGGTGTCTCACAATTTTTTATTCCTCTCTCCCAGCTGCTGTTATGCAGTGTTTTTTACCCTTTCTTAAATCTGTTATCCCAGGGGTGCTACCAATATCTCTGATGGGCTCAGCCTTTGCCAGTGGCCGGTCCTACATGGGGGCAGCCCCCACTCTTAATTTGCCACATAAACCAAATACAATCATGTATGATGGGCATCCACAACTTGTCTGGCCAACCTGTTGCAGTGTCTCACATTGTAAAAAATACCTTCGTTTTATTCAATCTAAATTGATATTCTTTCATTTGCCCCTTGTCCTGTCACTACAGGCCCTGCAAAACAGTCTTTGCCTATTTTTCTCACAAGCCTTCTTTATATCTTGGAAGGCCATAAGAAGGTCTCCTTGCAGCCTCCTGTTCTTGGATGACGAACCCCAACTCAGCCTTACTTCACAGCAGAGGTATTCCAGCCCACTGCCTGTTTTCATGGTCTTCTTCTGGACCACTGAATAGGTCCATGTCTTTTTTGTCCCAGCGACCCCTGAGCTGGAGGCAGTACTCCCAGTGGACTCTCCCAAGAATTAAGTCCAGGAGAGAATCGCCCCCCTCACTCTGCTGGCCAGACTTTTTGTGTAGCAGGATACAATTGGTTTTCTGCTCTGCAAGTGAGCATTGCCAGTTTATGTCAAATTGCTCATCCTCCAGTATGCAAAGTTCTCTGCAGGGCTGCTCTCAGTACCCGAGTCAGTATGGATACTGGGCATTGCTCTGACACATGGACAGGATCTTGACCTTGTTGAACTTTATGAGGGTCACATGGGCTCACACCACAACCTTTCCCAAGGTTCCTCCGGATGGCATTCCATCCCTCCAGGAAATCAACCACACCATTCAGCTTGGTGTCATGTGAAAACTTGCTAAGGATGCGCTGGATCCCATCATCGATGTCCTTGACAAAGATATTAAATATAAATATTCCATGCTTTTACTGGACACTTAGGTGTGGCTGACCTGCTAGTAGTTCCTGAGGCTCTTCTTTTTATCCTTGTTAAAAATGAATGTGGTATTCTCTTTTATCCAGTCACTGGAGAATGACTGCTATGACTTTTTAAATATTATTGAGGGTGGGTTAGCAGCTACATCTACCAACTCCATCAGGGCTCTGGAATAAAAATATGATGCTTATTTTATAAACTAAGATGGTTCCATTCCAGATCTAAATGGTATAGTATATTTGTCTGTAGTTCAGACAGCAGAATAGGTTTCTGGGGCTCTTGTTTACATTAAACAAAAATAATATTCTGTCTGCGGTGACATTAAGCAACCCAGCTGAATATTTTCATTTATTTCTTCATAAGTAACTGCTCTCAGAAAAGAAGGAGAAAGAAAAAAAGACCTTTTAGTTTCATTAAATGATAGACAAATTATCAAATGTATGTTTTACGCTTTCACCTTTTTCCCATTTCTCCTGATTCTCACTATAAATTTATTCCTGCTCTGAAGTTTTATGCTGTTGGTATGGTTACCTGGAGGTTTCCTAACCCTTTGATTGAAATGCAGTATTTATATTGCACTGGCAAATTGAGCAAATTGCAAATATTTTATTTTTTGCTTTACAGAAATAATACAAGATAACCTCATTTCGTACTTCTAAGAGTGTTAGTGTTTATATAGGTCCCCTTTGAAGCTAAAAGGAAGAATAACATATCAAGTGTCTATATAAGATGCTATCAACAACAAATAGCACAAATTAAGCGGTGCTCCAAAGACACTCATCACAGCTGTAAGAAAGACTTTTATTTTGGGAAGGTGACATTTCCCACATGCACAGTACCAGTCTAATCTCTTTCCTTCTCTGTTTTTCGTTTGGAAGCTGCTTAAATTGACACTACTATCGAGAAAAAATCTTCCTGCAACATCAGGCCAAGTATTGTTCCTTTCCTTTTTCTCAATATAGCTTGCTAATTCCAAATAAATGTCTCAGAAAGATGGTGGCATTGCAGAGTTAATAAATGATTAATAAAGCCTATTGTAAAGTTACTAATTTAATAGGTTTTTAGTATCAATGATTTTTTTTCCGCTCTAGCAAATAAACTGAAATGAGGCTGCCAAACTGTTTACTTGGAAACATTTGGAAAAAAAATTAGCTGTAGGAAGGTGGAGGTGCCTGTTTTCGGTAACAAAATGAAAACAAAGAGCTGTGAATTTAAGAGTTGGACAAAGTCATTGGTGTCTTGATCCAGTGGAGTTCTGATACTGCAAACAGTAGGAGTTGGTCCTTCACACTTTTGGGGGTGTAATGGTTATGATAGTGTGGTCTCAGAGTCACCCTATGCATGCAACTTTGCACTTTGACTCCATTTAGGATAGAACAGAATGTTGAAAAATCATTTTAGTTTCTTAATTTGCTTGGGTTTTTTACTATTTTGTATATATTTCTGTGCTACTACTCATGAGCAGTTATTTCTTCTTTCTGATACTTCTTGGAAACAAGTGCATCTGCAAGTGGTTGACAAGTAGCACAGAGCAGAAGAGCCCTCTTAAAGATACTTTTTCTCATATGTTTTGTTTAAAATTCATTGCACTTAAATTTGAAAACCATGTGAAATTTAAAAGGTTCACATTGGCATTATTTGAGATTCTGTAGTGCAGTGTTACATAATGAACAAATGTATTGTATTATAAGAGAAGTCCTATTTTTCCCTGAATTAACAGTGCTGGTTGGAAAAAGCTAGGAATATCTTGCATTTTCATGGGATGCTTGTTACTGCTTCTTGTCTCATTTGCTGTTGATACTGCTCTTCCATCTTACAAAGTTCTTTAGGAGTTTATTAGAATTCACTATTTCCAGTTGGATATAGGCAGGCATTAAATGCAGAAAAAGAACCCAGACCTCAAACAGTAATCAAAAATTACTTTACGTATATTATCTTAGGAACAAGGCCTTAGTTTGTTACTGAATGTTACCATCAACCACAACAGATTTTAATTAAGTACCAAGGATCCCAGTAAGCATTGACTAATGAAGTGACATGATGTGCTCAGCTCTTACATTGTCAGTTATGCCTTTGGGCATGGCCCCCAAATCTGGCTGATGTGATTAATCCACTGGTGAAATGTGAGAAGTGGTGTTTAATTTTGTATGGGAAAAAAATTTAAATTACTGAATGAAGAGTTGGAAGTAATTAATTTTAAATGCTGTTGAATAAGCATTAAGTCTAAAATTCTCTTCCAGGGAAGGGTTGCAATCTCAACCTTTTTTGATGTCCTGTGTAACATGGAAATTTATGGTTGAAGAAAAGCTAGAAAATATTACTGATGATTAGAACTGGAACTCGACTATGCGATAAATCAGCTCTAGTGGGAAGAGCTGGGAATGGATTGTTTTTATGGTTGGGAAAGGTCCACTTGAAAAAGTAATTTTAGTTGCTTCCTGGACCAAAAGCTGGTTCTTTACATTTTAGCACAAAATACAGAAGGCAGAAATGTAAATTTGCAGAAGTCTTTTTGAGGATAGAGGTAAGTGAGAGGAAATCTGTTAATGAAACCAAACCAGTATTATTAAAATGCATAACAAATTTATAAACATTTATTAGATTTTTGGCAGTGGGACAAGGTAACTGAATACATTTTAAAGCAATGTTGAAACAGGAAAAAAATCTGTTCTTCCAAGAAAGAACAGGAAAAAGACAAAAAGAAAGATGGCTTTCTGTTTTTGAAGTTGCCTGACAAAACACACAGCAACAGAATACAAAAGGCCTCTTTCTAATTGAATTACAAACTGTGTAATAGTTTAAACTGCAACAGCTGGTCTTATGAAGCTACCATATTCCTTGGAGACATGCTCCTTGGATTCCTTCAAGAATCTTACTAGACCAGTTCAACATTGCATTCTAAGTCTTTGTCCTGAAATAGCAAGATGTATAGCTTAACAGCTCAGGCTTCATTAAACAATAACTAAAGTGAAGCGCAGCACATGGTGTTTGTCCATGTCTGTGTTTAAGTTGTATTCATTTGTCTTTAGTAGCATCCTTCTCCCTGTCTCTGCTCTGTTCTTTTTTTTGCTTTAGGCTGTTACATCCTGAAGCAGTCACAGCCTTATAGACAACCCCTTGTTTAATTATTGGAATCACTTGGTAGTTCTGGAGTGCTGCTACACATTTTAATTAATAAGTTCAGGGTTGATCCTGGGAACACTTATGGGGGTTTCTTCCTGTGACTGAGGTTTCTCAGTACATCCCTGAATTAGGTCAGCAAGGAAGAAAGTAAGGCCTGGGAGGTTTTCTAGGCTTAATGAAGTAACTACAGTCATTTGAGCAACAGTCTTAAACTTGCACCAGGAAAGTAAATTACTCTGCAATTGGTCACTTGAGCTTGAATTTAGAATATTTTAAAGGAGATGGCCAGCTGTGCTTTAGAAACACGTCAAACACTGAATGACAAACTGTCAGCAAAAACAAGAACAATGTATCGCCGTTTCTTTTTTGTGTGGAAAGTTCATATGGTTTTATATGTAGTTGTTTTTCTTCATTGGTCAACAGCATACCAACTAAAAATATCTGTTTCTTTGAAAACATATGGTGTTTATGTATTCTTAGAAAAAAATCAGTTGTGCTAATCCTAAATGCTTTTTTTCTGGTTTCATTTCCAAAATACTGTTTTTAATAGGGTCTTTTCTATATAAGCAAAGTAATTGATATTTTTTTCACAGACATAATGATTTTCATTTGTTTAAGTGGAGATTCCTGTAACATTTAAGCATTTGATTAAGGAGGACTTGCTAGAAAGCAATTGCGTATCAGAATATATGGTTTTATAACACTGGATCTTGTGTCTTTCCAAAGGTATTTCACAAGTTTATAAAGATAAAAATTCTGTTTAGTAAAATACCTGTGGTACCTGTCTTGGTTTTCTCCCATTTTTAAATGGTTAATGCAGAAAATAACATGCTGATTCATATCCAATGTGTTTTGTCACTTCAAAATAATAATACAAGTTTGCTTTAATAAAGCCCAGGTTAGAGAAATGAGCCTGTCATCTGATATGTGTGGATACACACACACCTCTCTGAAGTCAGATCTCTACAGCACAAATATTCTGCATCTCTTTTACATATTGGTTTGTGACAGCTTGAATTCTAATTTTTAAACATGGTGATTGTTGCAGTGCAATCACCATGACAGTTGCACAGGTGGACAGAGTGAGACCCTTGAGGTTTAACAGCGAAGCCTGGATGTGTTCTGACCTCCAATGTATCTCACATTGTGGTGCAGTACATTTGTGTCTTGAATAATGGTGACCTGCAGGAAGGAAAAACTTGAGTTGAGGAGGTGCTTTGCTCTAGCTTTGAAAGCCTGTTTTGTATGCCTAGGTGGGAAACAAAAGCAGGTGCCGTCTGCCTTTCTCATGCAACCTAAGAAGACCATCCGACTGCCAGAAGTACCCTTGGTTTAGTTAGTGTCCATGACATTTGAACCTCTTGAAAATCTTACTTTTTATCTTTTTTAATTATTACCTCTCTACATTTTTTTCCTTTTTTACAGTATTCTGTAACTTCTCTCAAGACCATCCCAGAATTATGTAGAAGGTGTGATTCACAAAATGAAGACAGATCAGGTATGATGCCCACTTCTGTCCACCCATCATGTTCTAGGCTTTTTTTTTTAATCATGTACAATTTGGCAGCAATAGCTTCTTGGCAGTGTCCTGCTGTTTTGTTTTTTCTCATTTCTGTACAGTGTTCTGGAAACATGAGTTTCTTTTTTTTCAACAGATGTTAGTTCATTAGAAGGAAAGAAAGTTCCAAAAAAGGATTTGGCTGTATACAGATAAATGTAGGGCTTCATCTCAGCAGCTCCAAACCACAGTATGTGCAACAATTTACTTGAAAACCCGAGAAACCATTGGTGACAAGACGTAATAATGTAGGCGCCAATGAAAAAATGTTGGATACATTTACTACCCATATGGCCACGACCAGTCTGAGGGATGATGTTTTGCCAGAGTCTGAAACTGTATCAAGGATGCTACATGATAGAATCTACTCTAAGGCATGCTGTAATAGTTAAGATTAAAGCTGAGTTTTTTAGTTTAATAGTGTAAACTAAATGAAGAATCATGGCATATAGATGAGAACCAGCTGGAGACCTTCCCCCTGCCCCTGACTAAAAGTGCATTCAGTGTTGTTTTTCACTCTGTAAATCAGATTAATCTGCTTTTATTTTTCTCTTCCTGATGGAGGAGAAATGAATTGGTAAGAGAAGCATTTTTGTTGAGCTATGAAAAGTTTATTGTGCTTTTTGATCTTTTAATTGAACTTTTGTTAATGTTGTTTCATCAAGTACTTTTATAACAGAAACAGGAGATCTGAAATTCATGGGAGAATAGAAGGACTTAAGAACCATGCTGTACTTCAGCAACTTTTATTTCTATATTTCCTTTCAGACTTTTTAAATTTTCAAATGTGTTTAACTTAAGTTGAAACTTTCTGATTGCTACTTCTTCTAACAGAGTCATTAAAGGCCGTGTCATCACCTGCCACTGTCCTTGGCAATAAAGAGAAGCAAAACTCTCCTTACCATACTTGTTTGCAATTTACTGCCCTCACAGGGCACAGCAGTGATTTGCACACACAGTATTGCTTGCTGCAAGCAAAAGCAGGGCAAAAGTGTAAAAGGTGAAGACTCCTGATTCATCTCCCTCCATTTGCCCTATCTCATTCTACCCCAGTCTCCCTCCTTCCTCCCCCATGCTCCCCTCTGTATTGCCCTAATTCTTCCCATCCTACCCCATTATACCCTTCTATCCTTCCCCTGCCTCGTCCCTATCCCTTTTCTCTCTTCCTTCTACCTTTTTGCTGGTTCTTCCCCGGTTCCTCATCCCTTGCATCCTACCCTTTTTCTTTTGTCCCATGTCCTTCCCCTTCTCTTCCCGACTCCTTCCCTTCTTCTTACCCATTCTTACTCCCATTCTCCCTACTCTCTCCCCATTTTCCTATTGTCACACCATTTCTCCACACTGTTCTTCTCCCATTCTTCTCTCATTCCTCCTACTTCCTTCTCTCCTCTTTCCTCTTTTTCTTCCCCTTTCTGCTCCTCATTCTTCCCTGCCATTCTCCATAGCATTTAATCCCCCATTGCTCTCCCATATTCTTCCTACATTCTTCTTTCTCCATTTAAAATTCAGGTAGTAGTCATAAAGTAAAATGCAGACCAATAGTAAGGATGAAATACTGGTCATGAGCTCTTCTTTTAGATTGTGGGATGCTGACAACTTACTGTGTATCTCTCTTGTTCCATGGTTGCCTCTGCAGACGAACATTTTTCAATTATAATTTTAATTACATCAGTACTCATCTGTTCCCTTGAAAAGGGGTTGACAGAAGCAAATACAGGGATTGCTGGGAGACAGCAGTAGCTCTGGGGAGTCTGCCAGTGGAAGTTAATTGCAGATTGGTTAAAAGTCTTGTGTAAAAAAGAGGCCTTTAGCACTGATAGTAGTATTGGCAAAGTGGAAATAAATTTAAAAAAAACAACTGTTTTTTCATCCTACTTACCACTTACTTTGATGAATAGGAGATAGTACTAAAATCTTTTATTTTTACTTTTCTTAATCACTGAGTAGTAATATAGTGCTGAACAGGAGTGTGTCACTTTACATCTCTGTACAGACTTCAGTATCTCAAGTATCTTGAAATATCAACAGGGCTGGATTAGTCAACATTGTGTAAGGCCCGACTTGATGACTTTTCATACTCACTTTTGACACAGTCTTTTGCCTTCCCTATGTTGTAGATCATTAAAATAATGTTGCCCAAAGTATTGATGTTGTGTGCTATTTTTTATGAAGATGGATTATATAATAAATCTTTCATATTACAGCAGGAATCATTTATACTATTTTATATCTGTATTCCATTGTTAATTCAAGTAGTTACAAATAGAGAAACTCAGCTGTTTTACAAAGAACTGATTCAACTTTCTACCTCATACTGACTCCTGCTTAGTTAGAGGTTGTATTTCTCCCTTAAAACAGAGAGAACTATGAAAGTAGAACTATCCAAGAATTATTTTTTCAGAAGAACTTAAAGTTAAGCAAAAGTTGACCACAGATATGTCATAGTCTAAAAAGCAATTATCTGTCATGTTTGTCTCAGGAAAATACTTTGTTCACTAAGACACTTAAGACAAAATTATGGAGAAAGTAAGATTCAATTCTACAGTTAAAGAAAAAGTTATTTATATGGGCAACCATTTTCACCAGCAGGATTGTTAGAACAGATTTAAACCAGACGGTTCCTCACTATGGAATTACATTTCTTAACTATATGGCTAATAATATGGAAGTCTTACTATTAATTGTTTGCAGATAAGTTTGGTAAATAGCCCTGTAATTCCCGTTTTCTTTCCCCCTTTCATGTAAACATTGAATAATAAGTTAGTAACATATGAAAGTATTTGGTTACATTGTTTTCAAATTACTTGAAGCACTTTTAATCCTAGGCAAATACTGGTGTTTAGAAGTCAGTGTGTTTTCTCAAGCATTTTACATAATTGCTTCAGCAGATATTTTGGGCGGTTTTTTAACTATTTCTGACTGCCTGTAACTTTTTCTCGAATTACTTGTTCTTTTGGAAAGGGAGGTATTACAAAGTCTGAAAAACATTTTCCCAGTATGTAGTTTTTCCTCCTTGAAATCCCACCATCACCTCCCTTTATTGGACAGCACTGGCTGGTTGTGCGTGTTGTTGGGAAGGTCCTGTTCCTTCCTCACCCTTTTGCAAGATGTGCATGGAAGTCATGCAGCAGCACAATCTCAGTCCTGACTCAGAATCAAAGAATCACAGAATTTTCTGAGTTCAAAGCTATCCACAAGGATCATCAAAGTCCAGCTCCAGGCCCAGCACAGGACTCCCCAAGAGTCACACCATGCGCCTGAGAGCATTGCCCAAGCCCTCCTTGAGCTCTGTCAGGCTGGTACTGTGATCACTTCCCTGGGGAGCCTGTTCAGTGCCCAAACACCATCTGGGGGAAGAACCTGTTCCTCATATCAAGCCTAAACTTCTCTTGACAGAGTTTCATGCCATTCTCTTGAGTCCTGTCACTGGTCACCAGAGAGACAACATCAGTGTCTGCTGCTCTTGCTTCCCCTCATGAGGAAACTGCAGAACAGCAGTGAGGTCTGCCCTCAGTCTCCTCTTCTCCAGGCTGAACAGACCCAGTGGCCTCAGCCACTCCTCACACGGCTTCCCCTCAAGGCCCTTCACCATCCTCGTGCCGTCCTTTGGACTCTTTCTAACAGCTTGATGTCTTTTTCATATTGTGGTACCCAGACCTGCCCCCAGCACTCGAGGTGAGGCTGCCCCAGCTCAGAGCAGAGGGGACAATCCCCTCCCTTGCCCGGCTGGTGATGCTGTGCCTGATGCACCCCAGGACACGCTTGGCCCTCCTGGTGCCAGGGCACTGCTGGCTCAGATTCAACTTGCCACAGACCAGGACTCCCAAGTCCCTTTCCATGGCTCTGCTCTCCAGCCTCTCATTCCCCAGTCTGTCCATAAACCCAGGGCTACCCCATCCAAGGAACAGAATGCGTCACTTCATACATTTGGTGATTGCCCAGGCCTCTGATTTGTCAAGGTCTCCCTGCAAGCCTCTCTGTCTTCAGAGGGAGAAAACAGCTCCTTCTAATTTTGTATCATCTGCAAATTTACTTAGTATTCCTTCAAGTCCTGCGTCCAAGTCCTTTATGACTTCTCGGAGTCCTTCTTGGATTTAGGGAATTCTGACTCAGGAAAATTCCAAGGGATCCTTGGAGCCAAAGTATATGTGCCGTGCCCCCAGATTACAAGGGGAAAGATATATGGGATTGACAAAACATTGCAGGGAAAATTATGGTTTATCCACAATAAAGGATGATTAAGGATAGTTGTTTTTTCTACAATCATGCATCAAGATAATGATCTTTAAGGTAGCATAACCACTAAGGTGGACATTATTTCAGTTGTTTAGAACAAAGTGCTAATTAACTCCAAGATTGTGGGTTTAACCCCTGTACAGGCTGTTCACTTAAGAGCTGAACTCAATGATCCATATGGGTCCCTTCCAACTCAGAATATTCTGTGATTCTGTCATTGTTTATCTTCAAAGATAGAAGACTAAAGAGTGTAGTTTAGAAATGGGCCTAGCTAGCACATTTTTCCTGAAATGAAGTGTTAGCCAGAGTGCCCGTTGATTTCCAGCATTGTCTAATACAGACTGATGAACTGAAACAGAAATCAGTCCTTTATGCTTTTGTTATTAAGCATGAAATTGGTTGCATTCTTTCTGGGCAAATTTTCTAAGGACACTTGAACAAATGGTTCAAGACATCTGTGTTCAACAAGCTTCACTGAACCATGTCATTGTTGAAGTATATTCTGTCATCTGTGATGACTTTTGGTTGTCATTAAATGGATGTTTCAAATGAAGGCAATATACTACTCTAGATCGTTATTCACAACTTAATAAAAACAAATTCACCTTTAATGTCCAGCAGTTATCCTTCTGCACTGCTTTATTCATTCCCAAAGTAACTGCATTTGAAAATATATTCAAAATATTAGTTTCTTAATCAAAAAAATAAATAAATCAATGAACATAAAATTACCAAAAAATTTTGTCTCAAGCTCTTGGTAATTTTTACTTGTATGAGAAAATAAAGTTATACTTGATATGGAAGCAGTGTTAAAAGGCATCAGTTTCACAGACTTGTTCTCCATAAATCTCCCAGGTAAATATGTCTGAAACAATGCAATACTGATTGGATCATTCCTTGGTAGAATAATGAAGAATTTTCTTAGTGAAAAAACAATTGTGGTAGCTTCATATAAGCTCTTTCCTACATAATTTTTGCATCCTTCCTCTTCCTTTTTCACACATTTTGTGCCAGAATGACCTCTTCTGATTTTTTTATTAGAACTTTGCTTGCTACCTTCCTTTTACGTCCATAGATCAGTCTATGCAAGAGTAAACCCAATTTATTAATTTCGAAATTTTCTTTGCCTTTTCTATATTCTCTACTTGAGAATGACAGCTTTTGTATTATTCTTCCTCTAGCCAAGATAAGAAAAATATTCATTCACTGAGACTCAAAATGTTTGAATTACCTGAAGAAGATGCACTGGTATTTAAAAATGTAAATTATTATTTACCCTGTATACTCTTTCTTTCTTCTTTAGAGTGACTTGAAATTCCACTTAAATGGGAACAAACCCTCTCTGTTCTTATCTGTGCAGGGTTGTCCTTTAATTCAGGTTCTCATGCTCTAGAGTTCATGTTAAAGAGCTCTAATATGTATTCCTGTACAGGTTATTGATATATTAAAACTGTAAAACAGTGCCACCTTCAGTTAAAATTAATTCAGTTAAATATGAATTTTGTAATATTAATAAAGGAGTAAATAGATATTCAGATCTGGCTCTGATTATCCATCGATTTGCAAGAGACACCCCTTCCTCTATCACATGGAGCCCACATACTGCTGCCAGAGTTGGAGATACATTGGTGATAACAACCATGGCTTTTCTGAGTTTGCCTAGTGTAGTCAACACCTCAGTACATGTATACAGAGTCAGAACCACAGTGCTTTAAATGGACCTGGAATTAATATGAGTCTTAATTGATTCAAGAGTCTTTGCTGAAGGCATATCATACGGAAGAAGCTCAGGCATTTCTTTCAGATGACAGTAAAACTCCAAATATGAAACTTTGGGTAGACTTACTACAGGCCCCCTCTCAATATTACACAAGCACTATGTTGAAATACTGCATTAAAAAAAAATATGGGCAGTTGTCAATGCTATTCACCGACTTTCTTAATGTAAAACATGCCGTTGTTATTTTCATTATACTTAATTAATGATGGTTAATGTCCATTAAAAATTGACAGTTTAGAGGTGTTCTGATGTTTGGCAATTAGACTGTAAGTATCACAGAAACTGCCTGTCAAGTTTCATCTATGCATGAGGTTGCCTTGATGGTTGGAGAAAACTCAGTTACTTGTAGTTCTACAGATGCTTGTATACCAGATAAAACTTCCCCTCTCACCTCTCCATGCTCCAGACATAGAGATGATAGAAAAATACTCTAAAGTCAACAGATGCTTCCAACTGGAAACATGTTATAAGGATCAATTTTGATTCCTGAAAATAGAATCAGATGGGGATCAAATTGAAAGAAGTTGCTTCCTGATGGCCCCCTTTTCTACTTATTTGCCCCCAGTAGTTCTAGGACATCTATAAATAAACAAATAGATAAAAAACCCTATAAATAAGCCTGCAGGCCTCTGCATTCATTTGCATTTTGTCTTCCTCAAGAAGAATATAGAGTACAATATATGGTGAAGAACTACATCTCCAAATTCGACCCTTGCAGGTTTTCATCAGATAAAGGGGTTTTTTGTGCCAGAGAAATGCTTTGGCACCTCAGGTCTATCAGTCAGCTAACATTTCTTTACTGATGTGAATAAAGTCTGCAGTTTTTGTGTTCCTCTCTCTTTTTGCTTCAGTAATACAACAGTAGGATTAGCCAAGTCTCATATATTAATGAATAAAAGTTTAGGAAATAATTTTGACACATAACTGGGGAAAAAAAGTTTCATCACCTTTTAGGAGTGTACCAGAATTATTTGTCAGATTCTGGAATCAAACTAGCTGCTCCACATTCTAGCCTCCTGCCTTAAGCTCAGGCCATCTTTTACTGTTGTTTATAAAAGAATCAAACAGTATTTATTTGACCCAGACTTTTAATGGCCCCTGTCTGAGTTCATAAGTATGGAGAGATGAGTAAGAGGCTTTTCCTCTGGAGCAGCTGTTTAAGACTACTCAACATAACTCCTGCTGTGCTCGTGCTTTGGAGGCTGTAGGCAACACTTGCTTTTGCTTCTTCGAGGAACAAGCGTCTGAAAGCAGAATGAAAGAGATTCAAGCCGTGTCCTGGTCCGCTCCAGGCTGTGGCTCCAGTGTCCCTTTTTTTTCCCTTTTCCAGAGGGAAACCACGCTGTAACTGCCTAAGGACTGATGCAGCTCCCAAGGAGTAAACGGCACAAAGAAGTACTGCGTTTGCTAGTCTTTCTTCCCTTCAGCTATATGGTTAAACACTATCCTCTAATCCTTTATTAAAAGCATTGTAAATTTATCATCTCAGTTAAGTAAAGAGGATGTTTTAAGTCAGTGAAAATATTGCTAACTGGTTCTGGTGTTCCAGTTTTTTTCTGGAAAAACAGTGTTTGTAAAGAGATGTTGGGAAGAAAAACAATGAAACATGGAAATACCTTACTCTGCTACAACTTTAATGAAAGAAAAGATAAATACATGACTTCACAATTATCCAAAGCAGATTTGTAACAAACGTCATTGCTTCTTCTCAGTGTCCTGTTTTACAATTTGGTCAGCAATGGTTTATGTAAATGCATGTTATTAAAGCTAAAAGTGGAGAAAGTGAAGCAAGAAAATAAATGTAAGCTTCAATAAAGTGACGACAAACAAAATGTTGATGCCTTTTCCTCTGTCTAGACCCCTGTGTTGAAAGCAGTGTTTTCATAAAACTCAGACAGAATTAATTTCCATACTGAGTGCTTAATAGTTCCTGTCAGAACAAAACAGCTGGGAAACATATGGTATCCATTTCCCTGTATCACTTGGAAAAAATTTCACATGTAAATAAAACCAACATAAAAGTGTAGGCCTTTGAACCTAGAATCTTATACAATACATAAATAAGTCAGTACAGTGCGTTCTTTGTATTGGCCCACTAAGTTACATGCCTTTTGATTATTATTATTTTTATTTCTTCTTCGGAAATGTTTTCTTAAGCACTTCCAAAAGTATTAATGTAATTTTCAGACATCCATAACTACTAAGCCATACTAATCTTTTACTTCAGATATTAGTGTTGCACTGAAAGTGTATATATCTGTTTCCTTAGGAAGGTGTTCATGGCAAATTGTGTGTTTTGACCACAAATTAGATCCCACTGATGTGCAGTTAGCA
This sequence comes from Daphoenositta chrysoptera, assembly GCA_013397915.1. NCBI lineage: Eukaryota > Metazoa > Chordata > Aves > Passeriformes > Daphoenositta > Daphoenositta chrysoptera. Next base: position 674,744 of record VZRO01004641.1, read on the forward strand.
CATGTTATAAATCTGCTTTGTTTAATCAGTATTCTTGACTTTCAGAATACATTAACTCTTAGTGTACATTGAAAGGGGCATAGTAACTGCCTAAATGCTTTCATGGTTTTAGTGCTGTCCCTCAACTGAAAATAACAAAAGAAAGAAAACTCTTTGCCAGAATTCCACTGATTATGTAGATCATAAATATCACCAGCTGGGACTGTGTCAAAGAGTGCAAATTCAGTAGGGTTGAGTTCAAGTTCAGTAGGATTAAGAATTCGGTTGACTTGAGCTCCTTTCCTCCTTCCAAGTCAGATTCACTGGTCAAACTATACTGCAGTGCCCTGAAATAATTGTCTGGAAGGTCCAGAGCTATAGGTGTGTATGTGTGCTGTGTACACCCCAGGTGGGTGTACACAGGTCATACATATAAAATTGGAAAGTTTGACAAAGAAGTCCAACACAGAGAGGAGAAAATCAGAAGGAAACATCATACCCCAATAAGTAGGCTTAATTTTTAGATCAGAGAATCACAAAGTTGTTTAGGTTGGCAGCGTCCACTTAAGATCATCTAGTTCAATGACTGCTTAAGCAGGGGCAGCTAGAGCAGGTTAAGCCAGGTCTGTGTGCACTTGAATTCTGGGTATCTCAAAGGATGGAGATTTCACAAAGTCTCTGGGCAACTGTGCCAGTGTTTGACCAGTCTCGCAATTAAGAAAGTGTTTTCTTGTGTTCAGATAGAATTTCTTATATTTTACTTTGTGCTGGTTGCCTCTTATCCTGTCATGGAGAAGAGCCTTCTTACCTCTTCTTAATGATGGGATTCCTCCTGACCCTTTCCTTCCCCAATCTGAACAGTCCCAGGTCTCAGTTGCTGTTCATGAATTTCTAGTTCTTGTAAGAAAAATCCGTCTTGCAGAGGAAACAGGCCTTAAAAATTGAGTTGTTACTGATGTAAAACAAAACCACTAAAAAGTTTTGACTAACTCTTTTGTTGCCGTCGCAGAAAATCGTCCTACTCTTATGATGGCTCTCAATGCAGATCAGAGTGAAAACTGACATAGTTGGACAGGACCACTGTAAATGCCACTAGGCTATTGTGCACAGAATGGGTCAGGTTGGAAGGGACCACTGTGTGTCATCTGGCCCAACCTCCCTGCTCAAGCAGGGCCATTCCAGAGAACATTGCACAGGATTGTGTCCAGGTGCTTCTTGAACGTCTACAGTGAAGGAGACTCCACAACCTCTTTGGGCAACCTGTTCCGGTGCTCAGTCACTGCACAGTAAAGAAGTTCTTCCTCATATTTGGGTGGAGCTTCCTGTGCAGTTTCTGCCCACTGCCTCCACTTCTGTTGCTGGGCACTGCTGAGCAGAGCCTGGCTCCATCATATTGACACCCTCCCTTCCCTCATAGACATTGATGGGGTTCTGCCTCAGTTGTCTCTTCTCAAGGCTGAAGAGGCCCAGCTCCCTCAGCCTTTCCTGGTAAGAGAGATGGTCTTGTCCCTTAATAGTAACAGCCCTTTGCTGGACCCCCTCCAGGAGCTCCATGCCTCTCTTGTACTGAGGAGCCCAAACTGGACACAGCACTCCAGATGTGGCATCATCTGGGCCAAGTAAAGGGGGAGGATCACCTCTAGATCCTTGTTGGCAATTCCCTTCCTAATGCACCCCAGGATACCATTGGCCTTCTTGGGCACAAGCACACGTTGTTGGCTCATGGATGACTTGTGTTCTTGGTTAGAACTTGATTAGAACTAATTATTTGTAACTATTACAATATATGTCCTTGAAGAAAGTTTCTTTTCAGGAATGTCACATTCTTCAGTTTTGATAGAGATGCTGTTAAATATGTTTAGGTGTGAACGCAGCATGTTATCATATAATTCTTGTTTCCAGTGTTTGGCCAGGTATATCTTTAAAGCATGCTATCATCACATGTCAGGTAGCACTCACTGCTAAGTTAAATTCCTCTGTTTGTCTAGTTTCCAGCAGCAGCTGGAGCTGTGGAGTCTCAACTCTTCTTGGAAACGCACAGAAACCAACAGGAATTGCAGATGTGTGCAATAAATTTAGACCAGTGAAGAGGGTTTCCCCATTAAAGCACCAGCCAGAAAGCTCTGAGAACAATGAAAGTGATGACCAGAAGAACCAGAAGGGAGAATACCAGAAAGGCAGTGATTCTCAGTCTGCACCTCCAAATGATGACCAGAGTCCAGGAGAAGGAGAGAGCCTTAAAAGCAAAAACACTGAGCCTACTGTTCTGCTTGGGGAGCTGGAGCACTATGACCTGGATATGGATGAAATTTTGGACGTGCCTTACATTAAATCAAGCCAGCAACCTGTTCCTTTTACAAAGGTAGCTCCTGAGAAAAAACTTTTGAGTGTGTGTTCAACCGTGAATGGCCTCAGTGGCAAGAGCTGTCCTGCAGGGAGCATAGAGAGCTCGCCTGCTGGCGGGACGCAGTTCTGTGTGCTGTCTCCTGTCAAAGGCGCTCAGCTGAGGAAAACACAGCCCATTGTCCTCGATCAGCACAAGCATTCAGCAGAAGAATTAGAGCTTTCCCAGCCTTTAGTGAAGTGTAGCTCAGCCCATGAATCTGAAGCCCAAGGCAAGGGCTTCCTCAGCAGGACGCTTGTTGATCCTCATGCTCACAAAGCTGAGAAGACTATGCCGAACTGCCACCGGAGGACTTTCCACCTGCAGGCGGCAGTGGCAGAAAGCAAGCAGCTGGAGGAGCTGAGTATGAACTGGAGCAGTGCAGGGGGCCCAGAAGAGAGGAGCGACGAGGTGAAAAAAATTAAGAGCATCTTGAACATTGTAAAGGAAGGCCAAATCTCTTTACTGGTAAGTATCTTTTTCATAAATCATGGAATAAGAGTGATCTATGATGTGGGTTATTAAGCCAGCTAAGCTGATGAAGTTCATATTTTGAACCACTGCCCTTTTTATCTTGTAGACTCTTTAGAAGTTAAGCGTATGGGCTTCCAAATGGAAAGCATTAATATTTAAATAAATATGTAGCAAAAGCAAGATACTAGTTTTATGTCTGCGTGGCCAAGGTTGCTACTTTATGCAGTACACTGAAATTATAAAGAAGGCAGACATTTTAACTAATAGAATCACTTAAATATCAAATTTAAATCCTAACTGAGTTTTGCCTTTCACAGTTGTGGGTCACTTTGCTCAATTATTTCTGGTTTACCACTGTTGTTATGTAGAGGTTGATGACGGGAACAGAGAGGCTTCTGTTGTATTCTGATTATTATTCAGGAGTGTTTATGCTGTCTTGTTGGCAGCAGCATTCTCAGGCAGGAGCTTTCTCTAAAGCCTCATTGGCCTCTGACCCATACAAAGCTTTCTAAGTAAATTCTAGCACTGTGATCAGGCACTGTCAATGATGGTTTCCAAAGTAACTGGTTGCAAGTTAGCACAATGATGCAGAGCATGTGATCTCCACACGCAACAGCTGGTGAAGGCACAGTGTATGTATAAAAACTGTTTTTGTTAGATTTTTGTTTAGCTTCTCTGTTTAGCTCAAGCACAAAGGCATGCTATTAGCATAGAAGCAAGAACCAAGGAAGATATTCAAAACTAGACAGAGGCAGAGGAGAATATTAGATTGCTCATTAAGAAATAAAAGCAAGTTAAATTCATCCTGGAATAGGAAATGGGGAAAAAGAGGCCATCGTAGGTAAGAAAATATGTAATTTTCCAAACTGGCTGAAACCTCTTCATGAAGTACACTCATGGAACAATACTCTGGCAAGACTGCATAACTCTAGGAACTTAGTTATTGCTACTCCTTGACTCTGTCTTCAATCTTCTGCTTTCCTTTTGGAGTTTCTCAATCCAATTGTTTTGTCTTAAAATTAGAATTGGGCAGAAATAATGTATTACATCATGGTGGTGTAGAACTTCGAGTAAATATCCCAACAGATTTTTTCATGGAAACAAGCTATCACATAAAAGTCTTCTGTCATGTGCTTTAACTACATTTTAAATGGTCTTTAACATGAGCTACCACTTTTGTGATGAACAAAATTAATCAAGAATGTCTTTCAGAAGTCATGGATATTTTCTCTTTAATTACTCATCAATATAATGCCAAAGGAAAAAAGGCGGGGGGTGGGGGGAGAGAGAAAACTCAAAATAGACAGAAATTATTAAAATGTGGGCATTTTTGCAGGTACTTCATTGATCAGACTAGTGCAAAGACTTAAAGCTACTCAAGATCTTGCACTGTTGCATGAAAATTGCATGGGAAGGAGGCTTCACAATCTATCAGCCAGCAAACATTCCACCTCTGTCCTTATGCTAATAGTACCCAGGTTCTATACAGTGAAGTGAAAAGCTCCAGATTTTGATTTAGAAAAGAACATGACTGTTGGGAAACCTCTTCGTGTTTGGCTTGTTCTTGGGCTGTGAGGATAAATGTATCTTTTTATCCTTAGTTGTAACTAACATACAGGCCTTTTTTTAACAGCCGCATTTAGCAGCAGATAATCTGGATAAGATCCATGATGAATGTGACAACAATCTGTTGCATGTAGCAGCATCAAAGGGACATGCAGAATGCCTGCAGCATCTCACTTCTTTGATGGGTGAAGACTGTTTGAATGAACGAAACATTGAGCAGCTAACTCCAGCTGGATTAGCAATAAAGGTAACAGGCCCTTTCTCTACTGTAATGTGACATAAAGGTAATTTAGTTTCCTCCTTTGATGGCAGTAAGAAATGTATCCAGCAGGATGCTATTTTTCAGGCTTTTTAAGTGAGAAAAAAAAGAAACCTGTTTGCAGGTACTATGTAAGCAAAGTAAAATTATTACACAAGATGTAATATCCACTGTATAACACTGACATTTTTCAGATTGTTGTCAAAGCATATACATTAATTTTTAAATCAGTCTAATGAATCTAAAGACTATTTGTTGTATTTTAAGCAGCTTTCACTTAACTTGGACTCAGTTGTTTCTTTAGGGAGCATAACAGTTTCTTGGTTTTTTACAAATACTGATATAATCTTGTAAGACGAGTGTGAGAACAAGTTTACAAAGAATAAAAACACCTGGACGTGAAAATTCCCAGTTGTCTAAGCAGAAGCATCAAAGTTAAAATGTACGTGTTGGAGAACAACCTGTTAAAATCTGAAAAAAGGTCAATGTCTAAGTTTACAGGAAAACTTATTATGTAGGAAAATATGAAAATTCATGTTGTCTGTACAATAAAATAAAAGATAGTGAGGGAAAGCTGATGATTGAACCATAGTGATTCTGGTTCTTGAGTAAGTGAGACTGAATGGTTGAATGTCACTCCTTTTATCCTCTAAATACCTTATTGAATGAAAAAGGGAAGGGGTGAAATATAATACTGGACTTTCTGTTTCTTTGGGGGCTTTATTGTTATTTGCTTGCCGAGAAAAATTTAGAAACTGAGAAAAGACTGGTGGATTCCAACCTGCAGTTTTGCATATTTGAGGCATCATTTCAATGACTGAGGGCCCTAGTGCAGGTGGCAGGGTTGGGTGTTTTGATTTTTCTGGGTCGAGCCATATGAATAGAAAACTAAGCTGATACCTAGTTGTACTAATTAAGTGCTCCGACATCTTGGCCTGTGTCAAGCTGTTTAGTTACAGTCTGCCAATTTAAAGTCCTACCAAATTTTAACAATTTTCTTTCTTGTCTTTTCACAGTAGGTATATAATCTGTTTCTAAACCAATAAATCCTGATACTTACTGCTTTTGTGGAAAATAGGTGCACACCCCATATAGTACAACAGTATGGGAGTTAAAGTGATAGAAAGGAAGAGCAAGAAAAATAAGTATCATTGTGTCAGTGTTGAAAACTGCTCTGGAAGTAAGGATCAAGAGCCACAAAATTTAGTGCCAGATCACTTAAAGGTTCTTACAGGACTTTGCATTGACCCAGGACAAGTCCAGTCATGCAAGTCATCATTAGATACTTGTGCTGGACCACCCTCACTTACAGGAAGAACTCTATCACATTTACACTCCCTTCTGTGTATGGCAAAGTATGCTCAAGTATTATTGAAAGTAAAGGAACCAATTGTTAAATCAGCCAGCCTTTCTGCAGAAAAAGACAAAAGGTTTTATTGGCTTATTCTTTAAATTTGTGATCAAACTGGGAACTTAATAATTCTGATAAGCTTTTTGCTCTCTAGTAGGTGTGTTTAGAATGGAAACAGCTTGAATTTAGACTTTTTATTTGCTTGTTTAGAATGGTCAGCTGGAGTGTGTTCGATGGATGGTGAGCGAAACAGAAGCTATTGCAGAACTCAGTTGCTCAAAAGACCACCCAAGCCTTATTCATTATGCAGGTTGCTATGGCCAGGTATGACCTTCTTCTACATTTTCAAATAGATTACTTGGGTTTATACAAGAGTTTAAGTTAAAGCATGTGTGTTATTTTATGGCTTTTAATTACAGGTGTTCTGAATTAGTTCGAGTATAGCAAAAACTTTCCCAACTTAATCTGTCTAATTTTTTCAGCATTTTCCCTCTAAAGTCGTTTGTTTGTTTTTTAGTGGGTTGGTTTTTGTTTTATAAACTTTGAGTAATGGCAAAGAGAAGATTAGTTGGCATATTAGGCCAACCAGTAAATCCCAAGAACATCTACGGAGATTAGCTGTCGTCTAGAGGACTCATAGGACACATCAGAGGAGCAACAAAATTTTGCTGTTTAAAAATACATTGTATTGGCAGTGAAGAATGGTGGAACTCGAACATCATCTGTCCAGCTTTAGCCACTTTCATTGAAAACTAAATACAAAAATATGTTGTAGATTCACAGAATATTCTGAGTTGGAAGGGACCACAAGGATCAAGTCCAGCTCTTAAATGGCCCATATGGGGATTGATCCCACAAGTTTGGTGTTATTAGTACCATGCTCTACCCAACTGAGCTAATTGTAAATCAATCCTGTTTCACACCTAACTTGTCTATTATTGTAACAGTGAGACACCACTGAAGTGCAGCATTCTAGTGCTTGGCTAATATCTGGAGGAACATATATGCCACTTAAATACACTACATTCTCTTCCCACAACATCTGTTTTTTCCTAAGTAGACCTTGCAATAACCCCTCTTCAAGGGACCTTCTCCAGGATCTACTATGGAAGGAATAGTGAACAGTTATTCTTCTCTAATCTCTTTGACAGATGGACTGTTTAATCCCACATCTTCTTCGACAGACATTAAAGATAAATTATAGAATCGCAGAATCATAGAATGGTTTGGGTTGGAAAGGACCCTAGAGATCATCTAGTTCCAACCCCCAGACATTGGCAGGGACACCAAACCTCACTGATTTTGTGCTAGTGCTTTTTACACTTGTTAAGAGAGAACAAACAAAATATGACCACTAAGAAAATTGTTCTTTGCTGTGTGAGTGTGGTTGTCTCATTAAATGCCATACGATTATTGTGGCATATTTCTGCTGCTAACTGCTTCTATCCAAGCATGTACTGTAGGGGAAGGGAAAGAGAGGTAGGTTTGGAAGGTTATGGAGCTGGAAGTTTACCCTTTCTCCTGCTGTTTCCACAGGCACATAGACACCCTTGTTTTCAGGCCATGCAAAGACCTCCTTTCTTTGCACTTACCTACTGTGCAGATGTTATTGGTGCGAGATAGGACCCTGCTGGATATTCAGATTGATGGTGTTAGCAAGTTTGCTGTAAACCCGTCACTGAGGATAGGGAATATGTGAGCCAGACCAGAACTGGATTAGAGAAAAGAGTGTTTGCTACTGGGAAGAAAAAGTTTGGAAGAGAAAGTTGCATGTGAACTTAAATTCGTATCTTCACGTGATTAACCTAATTTTGTCCTCATCTCTAAAGATATTTATATAAACTAAAGCCAATGAAGCTTTGGGGTTTTTTCAGTGAGCTGTGCTATCTACTGCCAGAAACAGATCTGGCACATTTTATCTAGATTCTTTTCAGAGCAGAACGGAAGCTCTACCACTTAAGAAACACCAGCTACAATCAGCCACCCATGACATTTGCAAAGGTGATATATAAATTGCTGCCAAATTTTCTTAGCTAGCTGAATGCCAAAGAAAGTTCATATGTGATGTCAATTATCCTTTTTTTATAATCCATAAACAACCTGCAAACATGAGTGAATGTTGAGGCTGAAGGGGTGCCAGATTATCTTACCCAAGTGTGTTAAGAAAAAAAAAGCTTTGAGAAATTTAAATGCTTACTTGGCGCTGTCCTTGAAGCTTTAATTTATTTTACCATTACTTACATGAGAGATAATCCATGTAAACACTGATCTTGGCAGAATTACAAGAGTAATATTTTTACAAGGAAGACCTGTTATTGAATCCTTTTCTAAAAGAGTCAGTCCATCCATTGTTTCCCCAGGCATTAGACATACACACCATATTTTTCCTCAAGAATTATAATTTAGAATGGGCAGCAGAAGGGAGTTCAGAGCACAGTTCCTATGTTAAAGGTCATCAAACTACAGTCATGGCCTGTCTCCAAGGACATGTCAGCAACATTATATTTTTCCAGTGAGAGAGGGACCACATAAGTTAATCTGATTGAAAAGAGCAAAAGCTCAAAGTCAACCTGTAGCCTGGTCAGCACACCTCCTAGCAAGGGTTTCTTTAAGCATGAGGTTATGCAAGAGAAACCATGATGGTTGTCAGGCCTCTTCACACTGGGCATAAGTCACGAGAACAGGGCATGCCAGCGCTGCCTGGCCCAGTCACCATGTCACAGCAAGATGCTGGTGCAGTCCTAGGTGCACATCAGGCCTGACTAAGCTTCACAGGGCTGGAAAGGCTTTCCAACAGGGATCTTGTGGTAGTATGGGCTGCACAGGTAAGAGGCAGAGGGTGGGGAATGCCAAGGATTTGTGGTTTCTAAACTCCAGAGAATATAGGGGGAATTTGGGGAACCGACCTAAAGTATGTCTGAGGGCCTAGAAGGGATCCTGTGCACACCCTGATGGTGGTACAGTTCTGGAGAGCACAGTGGGAAGGAGTTTATGACATTCAGATATGCAGATACCTAAGAAAACACCTGTATTTGCAAATCAGGATATTTGCCTTCCTGTCCAATGTCATTTTTACAACGGTAATGTGTTGTTTTCACTCACTCCTACTCCTCTACTTTGAAGGGATACTGGGAAGGCCTGTTTATTTAATTAATATCAAGCGGTGGGGCTAGGATTAGCTGTAGAGTCAGTACTCTTCAGCATGCTAACCCTTCCTTTTGTAGGCCATGTAATGATTTAAATGGTCCGTGTCAGTTGTACTGCCTTCTCCAAAAGTCATCTGATGGAACCAAAGTCAGCAGCCTGTCCCAAATTTTACTCTTTTTATGGAGAGGTTTAAATTATTGTAGGTCTGCAATGTACTAAAGGGATGTTAATAACTTCTAGAGCATTTTAAGACCATTGTAGGTCTTAAAAGTAACAGATACACTGAATAATTTAGCAGTATTTATAAGTTCCTATTACATAACAAAAAAGTGATTATTTTTCATTATCTTGATCTGATGAATTTCCTTACTATCTTGCATTTTGTCTGAATAAACTGAGTTGAAGACTATAAATATCTTCCTGAAAAAAATTTTCTTGCAAATACATAAAATGAGTACTAATAAAGTGATGTGCAGTATATTTTGATATATAATGATTTTGTTTTGCCTGGTTTTAAGTGAAAAAAATTATTTGTTTTCTTGGATTTTTTTGCTCAAGGGTAAATTTGTTGAAACACAAACTATTTGAGTAGAACTATGACTTGGTGCCTGTGATCACTTGGTACACAGATAGTCTGAAGTACAGATGATTGAATAGAGCCAACCAGCCACTTGACTTCCGTGTTAAGATAAATGATTAGAAAGCATCATTTGCTCCGTGCTGATTGTGATCATAAAATTAGAGAACATGCTTAACATTCTGGTACCTATTATGTTCCAAAGAAATATATGATTTCAAAGCTGCAGTTGTCTTCCAATTCTGCAGATAAGTTTTGCTAAAATATTTTTCTTTCAATTATTAAAACATAGGGGCAATTCATAGGAGTAGTATAATCCTTCATTCCTGGCCAACACCACCAACATATTGAGAATTTGCTCAAAAGTATTTTTAAAGGGATATGTGTTCTGAAGTTATCTCTCCATACTGGCTGTCAGCTGTATTGGGCAGTCAACCAAGGAGAAGTCAAAATACCTATGTCTTCACCCAGTAATAAGAACAAAACTGCTGCTAAAGTGAAGATATGAAGAAGATAAGTATCAGACAGAGTAGCCATCTGAAGGAGTAAGCAGAGACCCAGATGCATGAATGGGCAGAATTATCTGGAGTAGCTCTAGAAGAGTCTGACAGTCCCTCTCCTTTTCATTGAGATAAAAATTTCTGCTGTAGTTTTACACAAAAAATACGGGTTTGTATCCAGCCTGTTTAGAATTTTCTTTCTTCATTTTCATTCTTACTCTTTTCTACGTATTAATGCTCAGAGTCCTATATGTGCTTTCAATACTGGTTTTTTTAGATATACTTTAGTTTTCCACATGTCTAATTTTGGGTGATTATGTACTTATGTGTCACTGAAGCTACTGAGATGGTGCAGGTTAAGTCTGTGGATCAGTGTTTGCCTCATCAACACTAGAATCCACACTAGAATCCCCCTTTGAACTGCAGCTCTGAAACAGTACAGCACATGATAGAATTAAATGCAAGATATTTAAAAATACATGCTTAAATAAAATATTTTAAGCTAGGAAGTAATTTAGCCTTTTCACCTATTCATATAGAAAAACTGTGAAAGCAGCTGTAGTCAGCTACCCTTTGATGGACCCCACCTTACTATGTAATCTATAGATTTATTCTAAATTTTCAATATGTATCATACTCAGTAGGGCAAAATGAAATTTAGTCTGGAGAGGCATTGGAAGTTCCTAGAGAGAAGAAATTTATTCCAAATAAATTTGCTGGAGAAAATAAGAAATCAAAAAAGCTTAGTGCACATATATAACTCTCCATTCTTAGAAAAGAATTCCCAAATAAATGTGTATTGTACCTACATACACACACAAAAAGTAATATTAAAAAAAATAAGTTTCTACCTCAGTTTTGTCTTCCAGACTTTCAGTGACAGGTTTTTGCAGTCCAAGTCTCCCCATCCTTCCTAGACTGCAGATCATACAAACGGTCCATGAGTCGGTACATTGAGATCTTAGGGTAGCATTATTTTCTGGTTTTAGTTGTGTTGCGTCTTCTTTAGCACAACTGCACAGAGATGGGGAATGATTATAGATCTGAAGAATCTAACTGCTCAGCACTGTGATCTGAGCATAATCCTGTTTTAATTTTCCAGAGAGACTTGTGAAGTTTGACCAGATTTCACAACCTGATTTTCAGATTGATATATGGGTTGTTCTGCCTCAAATTTCATCACCAACACAGAGGCACACATGATTTTTATGTACAATTTCTCAGAATGTGTTATGGTACTCATATTTTTCCTATTTTGTCCTTTTATTAAATAAAGTATTTCAGCTTTTTCCCTTGGGGAGAAAAAAGAAACCCAAAACCCCCTAAAAGCCAAACCAGAGTCCCATGATGCATAAAGTCCTGCAAAGTTAAGAGAGACTGAAAACAAGAAATTATTGGACAGTATTAGTAACAGATGACAGTACCAGTATTCCTCTAATATATTTAGCTTTTCATTATTTCTTGTCTTTTGTGACATTTCTTTGCCCCTAGGAGAAAATCCTTCTGTGGCTTCTTCAGTTTATGCAAGAACAAGGGATTTCACTGGATGAAGTTGACCAGGATGGAAATACTGCTGTTCACATAGCTGCTCAACATGGCTATCTAGGATGCATACAGGTAGAGTGATAGCTATAGCAGAAACCTCTAAACTTCAAGCTTGAATGACAAAATATTGTTATGGGAAATCTAAATGGGAATAATTATTAATACATTAAAATATATCAGAAGGAAGAACTTTAAACTAGTAAGAGTCAGACTGAAATAGTGAAAAGCTCTGGGTTTTTGATTCTATTCTCAGTTATGCTGTTGTGAGCCTAAACTAACTTGAACTGCAAGATGAAAGCATGATTAGATTGTTTATACATAAGCAGCTAGTGTGTATGTTTTTGTGTTACAAAAGGGCAGCCAGTGCAGATATGCATACTTTTCTTATTACTCTGATAGTTTTCCTTCTGTTTCTTTTTCCATTGAGTAGTTGTAGCTCTCCAGCTTAGGGGAACTATAAAAGATAGGTTTGGTAAAGGAATTACACCTTGAGTAAACCATCCTTTTCAGACTTACCATCCTGGAATGAGTCTGTGCTATACAATGAAGAGTGATACTGATTTCTAACTAATTCTCAGTCAATCATCCTGGCCACTGGAAACAATACAGTTCTGTTGTATAGAGGTGCTAAAAATTGTAAATTGTCCAGCTGAGAAGGCTTACATATCTACAGTACTTATGTGAGCCAGATCTGAATAAACCAGTTTGGATACCTCTGTACAGTACAGTTCAATGCAGACATACCAGAAAAGTCATGGAGTTGGACTGGATGGCTGGTCATAGAGTCATAGAACAATTAAGGTTGGAAAAAACCTCAAAGATCATCAAGTCTGACCAAACTAGCACCACCACCATGCTCATCATTAAACCATGTCTTCAAGTGCCACGTCCGCACTGGTTCTTGAACACTTCCAGGGACCATGTCTCCACCACTTCAATGGTCAGTCTGTTCCAGTGCTTAACAACCCTTCCCGTGAAAATTTGTTTCCTAATATCTGATCTAAACTGCCCCTGGCACAACTGGAGGCCACTTCCTCTCATCCTGTTAACTTGTTACCTGGGAGAAGAGGCCGATCCCCACCTGGCTACAACCTCCGATCAGGCAGTTGTGGAGAGCAGTGTCCCCCCTCAGTGTCCTTTTCTCCAGGCTAAACAACCTCAGCTGCCTCAACCTCACAGGGCATATGCTCCAGACCCTTCCCCAGCTCTATTGCTCTTCTCAGGGTTTGCTCCAGCACTTCAATGTCTTTCTTGTCATGAGGGGCCCAGAACTGGTCACAGGGCTTAAGGTGTGGCCTCACCGATGCCCACTGGCCACACTGTTGCTGATATGGGCCAGGATGCCATTGGCCTTCTTGGCCACCTGGCCACACACTGGCTCACATTCAGCCACTGTCAACCAGCATTCCCAGGTCCTTTTCTGCCAGGCAGCTTCCCAGCCACTCTGCTCCAAGCCTGTTGTGCTGCTTGGGGTGGTCCAAGTGCAGTTGAATCTCATCTAGTTGGCCTCAGCCCTTCGATCCAGTCTGTGCAGATCCCTCTGCAGAGCTTTCCTGCTCTCCAGTAGATCAACACTCCCACCCAGCTTGGTGTAGTCTGTGAAGTTATGTCAGTGCACTTGATGCCCTTGTCCATGTTGCTGATTACGTTAAACAGGACTGGCCCCAACACTGAGCCCTGGGGAACACCACCGATGACCAGCCACGGTCTGGATGTAAATACACTCACCAGCACTATCAGGGCTCTGCCATCCGGCCAGTTTCTCACTCAGTGGACAGTACATCCACACCATGGGCAGCCAGTTTCTCCAGAAAAATACTTTGGGAAACCATGTCAAAGGCTTTACTAAAATCTAGGTAAACACATCCACAGCCTTTTCCTCATCCACTAGGCGGGTCATGTTGTCATAGAATGAGATCAGGTTGCTCAAGCAGAACCTGCCTTTCTTAAAGCCATGCTGTGGGTTGTCCTGTACTTGTTGCATGAGGATAGTCAAGATGATCTGCTCTGTGAACTTGCCTGGCACTGAGATCAGGCTGCCAGGCCTGTTCTTCCCATGATCCTTCTTCAAACCCTTGTTATAAATGGGAGCCAAATTTGGTAATTTCCAGTTACTGGAACCTCCCTTGTTGATCAATGCTTCTGGTAAATTATTGAAGGTGAGGCAACTTAACTTTGTGTTAATAGCAGGTGTACCCTTTGCCCATCAAATTTACTAGAACTATTAGTATAGTCACAGGAGTACATTTCAGTGTTTGTATTGTCGGCACTTTGAACAAAAGCTGTTTGGAGAAGAAATAATAAATTAAAATTATTCCAGGAAATTGCAGAGAGGTATTTGATAAACAAACTAGTCACTGGAGAAGAACAGATAAAAGAAAAAAGAACCTCTTGGCAGAAAGGCAAGAAATAAAAATTAAAGTGATTAAGTCAAGTTAGGGAGGAAAACATGTCTAAGGAGGAGCAGCAATTCTCAAAGGACTCAGATATGTATCAGTAAACATGTTATTCCTGTTACCACGCATGAACTGATCCACATCACCTTTCAGGCCACTGCAAATACAGAACATGTGTATTAGTCCAGCCCTAAAAGAAAGACAGCTAGTGAATTTTCATTAGCTAACCTCCTCAGAGAGCTAAATATATTTGTGCACATTATTATGTTGGCTGTACAGCTGCAGAGCTGCTGCTGCAGTTTATTATTATTTTATTATTATTATTATTATTATTCTATTATTATTATTATTATTATTATTATTATCATTATTATCATTATTATTATTACAGTAACCTATTTTTATATTTGGTCACTAAGAAGGCATAACTCCATAAAAGCCAGTTCGAGAGTATTGCACAATAAAAAAAGAAAAACAGTTTGAGCTGCATGAATAGACTTGAAGACAGTCAAATAGATTTGGAGAACATGACCATCTCTGCATTTTTTTATTGAGGGGACATGTCTTTTTTTGTAAAGATATGAGGAATGGACCCTGTAGAAACTCATACAAGAATTTATTAAGTAAATAGAATAAATAAATAAATTTAATAAATAAACAAACCATCGCATCCACGCTGAATCTAGTGGGATTATTATTGTATTGTAGCCAATTGCTGTGATCAGTTGGAAAAAAATAGATAGAAGAAATGTTTGTGATTTAGTGGTGGAGAGCACTGTTGTGGTAGAGGGTGTGCTTAGGGTTGCTATGGAGTGTGTGTTTAGGGTTGTTATGTCAACAGTGCCTCATCAAGGTGTGCAATGCATTTAAAGGAGAAATGAGTGTAGATGATTTTGAACGGAGTGGTGACATCTGCAGGCTGTTTTCATGGATAAAACTAATCAACAAAGAGACTAGCCCTGCTTTCCTTGTGAAGAATTAACCTTAATAAATGGCTTAGAACTCTCAAGATTATTTTATTTTAGGTAAATATGCAATTCAACAAGTGCTTTCTGTTGAAGTGAGGCCATGAGAAATAAGTCAAGAAAATATCTAGTGATGATAAAAATACACAATGTTAGTAATATCACTTCACTAACACCTCACAGTCTTAAGTGTAGTTGATATTTTGTTGTGCTGTGAAACCAAATAAGCCCTGTGCCCAGTAAGCTCGTAGTCTACTTTAAAATAATATACAGTGAATAATCTGGTAAGAAGAAAGAAGTGATAAAGGAAACAGAGAAACTATAAGCAGCAGCATAAAAAATGAAGAAGCACAGGCTGTCAGTGATTCCCTGACCCTCTTATTCACTGTGTTTATAAGCAGATGATGCTCCTATCATGTTTCAAATTATATGATTACTTTCTGCAAGGTCGTAACTCTCCTTTGTTTTCTTGACAAATAAAGCCAAATCTATTGATATGAGATGCAGTCCAAGAGTTTAAAACTTTCCTTGCTGTATGGTTTTAACAGATCAGACAGACCACCCATTCCACTTCTCTGTCAGCAGATGTAGAGGTCTCTGTGTCTGCTGTTTGTGGTCAACAAAGTCACTCCAGTCCTCAGTGGTTTACCAGCTCTGCTTGGATAAGTCAGCCAAGAGCTCAGCCATGCAATTCCCCTTCTGCATGTATGTGCATAAAGTTAATGCTGCTGTAGTTTCTGGGTTTATAGGATCACAGGTTTTCCAAGGGACTGCTATCAATTTGTGTCAAAGCATTGCTGAGAATATTTAGGTCCTATTTTACCTACTCTAGTAATGCAAAGAGCTCCTAACACTGATTATCACAAACAGAACATAAAGAGGGAAGACTAGGTCTCAAATCTTGCTTCAGTTATTGAACATCTTGAGGTCAGCCTGACAGAACTTCTTTTGCATGTAGAACACTCCTTGTTCTAGTCTCAGAATAGCTCAAATGTCATGCTTACAACGTGGATGGGTCTCCAGCAGCAAGCTAGGGTTCTCTGCTGGTACTGTGAGTAACACAGGGATATACATCATAGTATAAGATACTATTTTTCTTAAAGACTAAAAGCTGACACATATTTCAGTATGTCTTCAAAAGAAAATTGTGACTAACCAAGCAAGTGCAAAGCAATGACACTTCTCCCAGCATTAAAAACCCCCAATGACCTAACCCCCCAAAAATTCCAACCAGATTGATAAAGTCATTGTACAGTTCTTTATCTGCAATAAGAAGTTTGTGCCTGTCTAACCTCAAGTATCTGCCCTATCTTTCATATCTAAGCATTACTTAGCTAAAGAATCAGAACACTGAGACTGCCCTATGGAGTGTTTTAAACATAGGGATTCTGCTGTGGTAGGAAATGGAGAGCTAAACCACAAAAGGAGTCAGCAAATACTGTAGCAAAGACATTCCTAAAATGACATTCTAAGGGTGTGTTGCAATACCTTGCAGTGTGGAGATCCCAAGAACAGACCTGGTAAGCAATTACAGCTCGTCACCACCCTCTATAAACTGGCTAGCAATGTGTTCACGCTGCTCTGGACCCTGGTGTTATCTAGAACAGATATCCTGTGTCTTCTTTTCTAGGTCTGCCATGTGTAAAATTATCACAATGTTCTGTAATGCACAGGAAGATGCATCTGCAAAAGTTTATTATTGTGGTGCAGGAGAGAATCAATAGGTGGCCAAATGAAAGTCCTGTTTTCATTTGGTAGTCCCACTCACTGTATGAATGCTACGAGTGATGCTATGCTGTACGAATGAATGGACAGAAAACAAATTAATTGAGTAGAACTTCAGGGGGAGAGGAAGGAATAATACATAAAATATATTCTTCTTATAGCTCTTCTGAACTGCAGCTCACTCTTCTATGTTATTTTTGCACCTGAGTGGTAGCTTTTATTGGTATGTGGTTTGAATTCAAGCTTCATACAGATTTGTTAGTGACTGAATTTTAAAAATGACTGGCTTAGACTAACATGTTTCAAGTATTTTATTCAGGCGTGCTTTTTCTCCAACCATTCTTGTACTGATCAGAAGTCACAACACAGACTTATGCTAAGAGATGTCACTGTTCCCTTTTATGTTTTTACAGACATTGGTTGAATATGGAGCAAATGTCACCATGCAAAACCACGTGGGAGAGAAACCCTCACAAAGTGCGGAGCGACACGGGCACACCATGTGTTCCCGCTACTTAGTAGTTGTGGAGACATGTATGTCACTGGCCTCTCAGGTTGTCAAGCTGACTAAGCAGCTGAAGGAGTAAGTGTTTCATTGTTAGCAAGAGGGATTGATCTTAAAACAATACCCTACTTCATCTCCAGTTTATTAGCAGTGTCCGTTTGCTTCTTCTTATATATGACATTTTAAAGTTGTGTTTCTACCTTATTTCTCCACTCTTTCCTGCTCTCAAGTATTTGCCCCTTCACCTCTAGCAGCTCAGTTTTTCAGCTGTTCTTTTCGTGGCAGTTTGCTGTGAACATACTTGAAGGGAGAGGCAGCTGAAAAGTGTATGTATGAAGCAATCCAGTCCCTTTTTCCTTTGCATATCTTGCAATCGCATCATTACAGATCATTGTTTCTGTTCATACAGCATTCTTTTATATACAGTGAGTGGCTCTTCCCATTTACAGTGCTGGGTGTTGATATTGGGAGGAATAGTAGGAATAGTAGCTGGAAGGATTTTTTTGGACTTGGAAAGTCACCAAAACCTACAGTCACTACTCAGGAAATATCTTCTGTTCTATATTTCTTCATATGAACTGGTTTTAATATTTTGGTGTGGTTTTGATCAAACATTCTCTAAAGAGCCTATTATTTTGAAACACAAATTATTCTAATTGCTTGCTTTAATTGTAGGTGCAGTTACTGTGGCTTAACATGCCAATATTCTCATAAGATTCTGAGAAACCATCAGCACTGACCTAACATTGTTCCAGCGTAGATATGTGATCAAGATATCAGCTATCACAGTCCATGAAAATTACTTCGGATAACTCCATATTTTGAGGAGACCATATCATTTTATGCAAGCAGTGTGTAGCTAATTGTATTGGGTATAAATTACAATACTCTGCTAGCAGGGGAGTGGCCTCAGTAAGAACAAGCAAGGGACTTCCCTTTGCTGGACAGAGCTCTCTGCAACAGACCCACTGTAGGGCACAGCTAAGCCCGACCTGTCATTCTTGTAGCACGTCTGTGAAAACGTATCTAAAAAAGAGCAGAAAATGCCAGAGAGGAGAAGAAAACAGAAGAGTGACAATCAGAGGGGACAGCAAGGTCAGAGGAGTTGGAGGTGCACCATGGTGGAGAAAGCACACCCCCAAAGGAACTGTGGCCCATGGAGTAGCCATGGTAGAACAGGTACATCCCTTGAAAGGGCTGCAGCCCATGCACAAGCCCAGAGCCAGTGATTTCCTGACTGGAATGCAGCCTGTCAAGACCCACATTAGTGAACAGGATAGAGTGGGAAAAAGGGAGCAACAGAGATAAACTGCTACACATGAACCCTGACCTGTGCTGCATGTTGGCCTACTGAAAAACTGGGGGTAACCTGCAGCAATGAGGGGAGGAGTGTCTGGAGTGAAGCCTGAGAATGGTGGAGAAGAATAGCTAGGAGTGCAGATGAATCTGGGAGAGAAGCTGAGCTTGGAATAGGGGAAAATAGATGTTTTAAATGTCTGTCCTTTTTTGTTTCCCAATACCTGAACAAATAATGGAATATTTATGCTAATTAACCATGAATTAAGTTAAATTCCCCACATTCAATCTCTTTTGCCTGTGACAGTCACTGGAAAGTGATCTCCCTGCCCTTACCTTGACATTTTCTCTTTGCAATATATTCATTCTTTTACATTTATACTGTCAAAAATACAAACCCTGGACTGAGGATCATCATAATATTTACATTTTTCATAATTTTACAGCCTGAAAATGTTCCCTGGATATGTCAGTGTACCTGGTTGTACTTGGTCCATTTGCTGAGAAATACAATCAACTGACACAAAGGAAAAAAAAATAAACATAGGGCACTTCCCTAGAAGACAGCATTAGCATCTGACTCATATCAATATATCATAAAATATATTTTTCCCATAATTCAGCAGAAAAAAAAAAAGGAAAACCACACGCACACCAGGAAGTAGAGGTGGCAGCTACAGAATACTCATGTTTCAGTTCTTTTCTGTTCTCACCCAGTACTTGATAAAAGTTTACCTCTCATATGGAAAAAAAGGAGTTGTTATGTGAGTCAGCAGGCTGCTTACTCCCACAGAAACAGTCTAGTTGTGACTTTCATGACAAAAGCATTAACACGTTTCCAAATATCCCCACTGTTGTCTCACAGACTGCATCCATAGGAAGTCATTTAAATTATTCTTGTCTGGCTCCTGATGAGTTTCTTTGCTTGTTTCAGCTGGAGTTAAATCTGCTTCCCTTCAGCAGTCCATTTTTCAGGCTCCAGATTAGTTTCAGTAAGTGCAGCAGCAGCCTTTCCTCCCTGTACTACAAAGAGATGTAAGTCTCTTGTGCAACCCTGTTGCAGCTTACCGAGGCAGTGAAATAATCTATTTTCTGCTTGAAGGAGGAGCTTCTGCATGGCTATTTGGGCTGCAGGCCTCAGGCCACAAGTGGTTTTGATAGAAGCAATGGACCATGTTCAGAGGCTCATGCTTAGGAGCCAGAAGGGATGATGGAAGAAGACTCTTGCCTGTTTTGCAGTCCTCATCCTTCTTAAAAATCCAAAGAGGGTACAAAGTACATCCGTGGGGCAGCTTGTCAAGGGAACCTTTATCACAGCAGGAGAGTCCACTGGCTGCAATACCACTGAAAATAGTGACAGCAGTTCTGAAGATCCTGAAGACATCAGATTGCAACAGATGGAAGTCAAATTTACTATCTAATTCTTTCAAACAGCTGTTACATAGGAATAACTCCAACTTGGGCAGTTGAGCTGGCATTCCTGGATTTTCTCCACCTGCTTCTCCCAGAACATTTTTCTAGAGACAGAAGAGGTATGATTGTATCATGATGGATTACCTGAAGAGTCAATATCAACACTGAAAACCTGTATGTGCTTCCCAGCCTTCCCTCAGCTTCCATAAGCATGAGCTGATCGTGCAATCTTCTTTATTCTGAGTGCCTTATTAAGGAAACATAAGAGCTTCATCTGATAACACTATTTCCCCAACCACAGGAAGACTGGAATGGTTGATATCCTGCAAGAAGAAAAGCAGTGAAGAATCTGTCTTAGACAAGCACTTCTCAAGACCTATGTCTTCAAAGGTTTTAACCCAAAGAAGGATGTACTAGTATCCATTCTCTTTTTATGAGTTCTTCCAGTCATCAAGCAACACAGAGGAGTTCTAGAGAGAAGTTATTCCAATCCATCACACTGTTTGGAGCCATTCCTGAACAGAAGGCACAGAATGAAAACAATAACATCACATTTTTCCAGTCTTCACATCTTTCAGCTCTTTGAACCAAAGCAGCTCAGATGACAAATACAGAGGAGTATAGAAAAATATTCTGAGCTGGGTCTAAGTCTCCATTCAGGAACAAAAGCTTTTATATTTGAAAGAAGGAAATAAGTGGTTATTGCAAATGTTCCATCAAATCTTCACAAGAGGATTAACTGAGGGTTTCCCCAAAAGGGAAAAAACCAAGCAATTCTTTCCATAGGTAGAAAGGAAAGTGGCCCACAAAGACCTGCTATTACTGGCTTCAAAATGCAAACTTTGCTTTAAATCTCTTGCTAATTACGGAACTTTTTCCAATCGAGTATGGCTTTCTGAACTAAACAAAGTACTTAGGACAGTCACAAAAGTTTCCCATAGAGACTATACAAAACAGTTTGCTTTCATTTAACTTCCAGAGGTCTTCATAGCTCTTACAGTCTTAGTTATTCTCTCACTGATTTCACCTGCCAAAAAAAATCTGTAGTTGCCAGTGTAGGAAATTCCTACATGTAGTATGACTTGTATTATTTGGGCTTTCCTGGTCTGAAGAGACCGTGTCAGAATTAATGACGTAAAGGGAATGCTTCCATAGACTTCTTTTGGAACGCTGCCTGACAACAGACCTGCATTTCCAAATTGCACTGTCCTACATTTATTGGACCTGGATGGGCAAATCAACTAATGAATGAAACACCTACTGATTCTTTTGACATGCTATCAAGCCAAAATCTCTGTCAAGGCAAAGATCAAAACAAACAATGAGTTAATAGGTGAAGTTGAGAAAATAATTTCATATTCTCTGTTGTAGGCACTTTTCTGTGTTCTGTGAAAGAAATCCATTCTTTTCCTGGAACTTCTTAGGAGTAGTTGTAAAAATAGGTGAATAAAAAGTCTCTGTAGTGGTAGGGTGAGGTGTGTGCAATTTGATGGGGTTTTTGGTTAGCTGGAGTTTTTTTCGGGTAGAACATATTATATAGACATATAGTAAGAAACCCGATATAAACTTTACAATGTCCATCTCTTTTTTACTTAGTTAAGCTATTTTATATTCTGCTTTGTGGCATAGTCATTCTTGTGTTATTTGAAAAAAAAAAAAAAAGAAAAAGAAGAAATAAGAAAACATGCTATGAGAGATACTCCAGTAGAGCCCAGTGCCTCAGCCTATTCCCTCTGCAGTTACTGAGCTCCCTGATTTCATAAGTAGGTAGTTGGGGTCCCCAGATGTCTAAGTGGACACAGAAGGGTCCTTATATATTACTCACTGGGAACGTTGTCTAAGCTAAGACCCCCATAATTTGGCCATCAATTCTAATAAAACAAGTATACCCTCTTACCCCTGAAGCTGCAGTGATCTTGTCTCCTAAATCAGTCTGGCTTTAATACTTTGTAGTATTGCTGTTCCAAGAAATTATGATCCCTTGCTTCCAATGTTATCTTGGAATATATATATGTATGTTATTTATCTTTAGGGATAGTGCTGGCAAGATGTGAGGGTGTCTGTGACTTATGTACTAACTAGTTAAATCGTGACAATGGAGTAAACGTCAACTCTTCTAGCACAATAAATTGTTTAAGAGGAATGAGAACATTAACTCAAGAGGAAGCCATGTCAGAAATTTCCACTGAAGCTAAAAACATAAAAAACTGTTAGCTGCATTATTTAGATATTTAGAAATAGAAATTGAAGGAATGATAAAAGGAAAAGAAAACAGATAAATTTCATTACAACCTAATCTCAAATGAAAATTTCCGTGGCTCTTACAGGAGAGTATCTGGGGAGCTGCAATATAATCTAATGTTGACAGAGTGTAGGTGTAATTTTAAAATAGTCTAAGGAAGTGTGTAGGCCAGAGAAAGGAAGATGGAAAATTAAAGGAAGAAATGATCTACGTAAAGCATGGCTGCATTGTAAAATGCAAGGCAGTATGTCAAGATCACACCTTTATTTCTGTAGCACTTTTCAAACTCACTTTGACATATTAAAAGTAGAACATTTGTTTTCTGCCAGCCCTGTAAGTAAGCCCTCTAGTCTGAAAAGTGATTTGGATTCTTTCTGGCTTTGACATTGCCAGTTATAAGGACTGCATTTGGAACTTAGCTAAATCTTCTGCTGATGGCATGTGAGCTAGGAAAGTGTCCAGTTCACTGATAGAGAACTGCCTTAGTTCTGAGGATGCAACAAGAATAAAAGTACTAAAAACATATTACTTACACGGCAACAGAAGCAGAGCCTTGGAGAAGCAGATAAAAAGTCATTTTCCCATGGTCATTTGGTCAGGATCAGGAAATAAAACCCAGTGTAACAGTTCTGTTTCAAGTGAAAGATAGCAAATGTACAGTAATAAAAATCTCTAAATCTCTGGTTTTCTAGAAGTTTTCCAATAATTCTGTCTGTGTAGTGTTTAGATGCACTGGAAATTACAGAAAACTAAACGAGATTGAATGTTATCTGTGGTCGTTGACAAAATGGGATGTTTTGACAAGAGAATGGAATGCTTGAATTGTATGGGAGCAAGGAAAAGAAGACCTTTTTGTAGCAAATTGATCTGTCATTGTTGTAGAACTACTTGAGGGTTTGCAGGTTATAATGTTCAATTGAGTCCTTTCTAGGAAAATAAGTATGTTGCAGGGCAACAAATGTGATTACACATGATAAATGGTAAATGGACTTTCTACTATGGATATCACTCTCATATTACTAACAATTTTTAGGTACTATTGCAATTTTTTAAGTGTTGGTCTCTCAAGTTATTTGAAAAACCATGTAGATCACAATAGCCCACTGAAAGTGATAAACTGGGGTAGGTATAGCACTGGGATAAGGTGGATGCAGAGCACAGGTAGGACCTTTGGTAAGGTTGGGCAATGGGCAGATGTGACATAGACGTCATATACCTAACTCCATCCTGCAGCTAAAGTTTGGACCAATCCTTTCCTGCTGGCAGAGACTTCTCTCTGAGTTCATTTGCAAATAGAAAGGGACAGAGCAGTTGCCTGAGCTGTTGCTCAGCTGATAAAGGCCATCCACCAAACGTAGGAAGTGACTGCTTAATCTGTGTGCTTTCTATTCTTTTCTACAAACAAGTAAGAATCAAATGGCCCTAATTTTACCATATTTTTGTGTCTGTGAGTCATTCAGTTTCAATTCACTGCTGCTTATGATCACACACTTGTCCTTATATGGAGTATAATAAATAATCTGACTCGTGAGTTTCTCTCAGTTGTTTTTCTACAGTGATCACAAAATGTCAGCAGAGATTCAGACAAAAGTACAAACTCTCTACCTTCTTATTTACAAGTTTTCTATTCACTACACAAATTACAGGTGAAGAGGACTTCTTTCTTTGATGGAAAGTTGAAAGGGTGGTATCAGTTTTCCTGTAACTTACTTACGCAGTCGGTTTTACAGTTTGAGGTAAACAGTCTTACGTTTTCTTGCAGGCAGACCGTGGAACGTGTGACATTACAGAACCAACTCCAGCAGCTCTTAGAAGCCCAGCGGTCGGAGGGCAAGTCACTGCCCACGTCCCCAAGGTAAGGTGACTGGAACTGTACTGCAGCCTGGATTTGCACACTATCATAATACATCAGTTATCAGGAGAAGCTGTGATCTGGCTAAATAGTAGATGTGTTGTATAAAGGGGAGGGGTTTTACCTTGTGGACTCAAAGCTGAGCTTCTAGAATTTGACAGTGAGTAATGTTGATAAGTATTGGAAATTTCTGGGTATGAATCAAATAATCCCTGCTTCCCAACAGAGTGAAAGCCGATTTTGTAGTGGAATGTAGGATATTTTGAATCAAATGAACAGAAGAAGATCCTAGAAACCCCTAGGAAAGTTATAAAGTTTGATGTTTTGGTGGTCTATCATACATTGCTTTTAGCAGTAAGTTATAAAGCTAGTTATCAAAGAAAACTACTTTCATATTAATGAGGCTCCTTGTACTCATTAAATCTTTTACCCACTGTAGCTTGCATAAACACGCAAAACTCTGGAAACTTTATGTGTTGTTTATGCATAATGTCAGAAGTCACAGAAACAAACACAAGTGAAGTTTCAAACATTAAACAGGAGGACGGTAAAGACAGAGGATTAGATCTCTCTGACAGGATGATACATGGAAGCAGATGAAGCAAGCATGACTTCACTCTCACAGCAATCTGAAGATGACTTTGAAAGAAATAAAGTAACTCACATACAAGTAGAGCTCGGTTTATCCTTATTTTTTAATCCATTTTCCCCTCTGGAAGACATATGCCATGCTTCTTCTTTTTTCAGAGTTGTTAAGGAGCTGCATATATGTTAAACTGTAAAGCCGGTGTAAAAGATTCTGCAGCCGTTGACAATCAGAGCTTTGGGTCATCAAGCACGAACTTGCAGCAGTCGATGACTGCTTTTTTTCAATTCTCACAGAATCTCGAGCATTTTTCTGTACAAGTGCTCCTTGGCCCTGAATTTCATGTGTCACTGTTTCAGAGAAGTGCAGACAGTTACAGTGGTAGATAACAAAGACATTGGGATTGGACATGCATTTGTGAAAAGGAACTTCAGCTAGGAAACGGCTGTAAACTCTAAACTCCTGCTGAAGTAGAAAGCCACTCTGGAAAGAGGGTTTTTTGCCTTTTTATAGGAATCTTTGTCTTTGCTGTCTGCCAGCTCAACAGCAGCAATGGGACCAAAGCTTTCCAGCTCATTTGGTTTCTGTGATTTTTGCTGACTGATCTTTCCAAGTGGTCTCTTATCTGAGTTCTGGTGAGCACCAGGACTGTTTTACTTTCAGTGTCAGATAAGATCAGGTGAAAGCAGATCCCTCATCATTCATTATTCCTGTAAAAGGGTAGGCTTCAACATCATTTTAGTTAAGTAAGCAAGTCTGAAAATTACACTCTGTTTATTTTATTTCATAATTGGCTACTACTTTTCCTTCTAGTTGGAACTCACTTGTAGATATTTTCATCATCCAAAGCAGCAGTTGCAGATCTAAGAGAACTTAGCCCTGTTACTAGGAATGTGTGCTGTAGATAAATGCATGTTCTTCAGTATCTGTTTAGGTTTGCCACAGGAAAAAAACCCCATAAAATTAATTGAAAATGAGGTGTTTAGTGAATGTGAATTTTGTACACTCTGAGATCTGTGGACTCATCAGAGCAGAAGATTCTTGCCTGCCTCACACAAACCTAAATTTTGTCACCTTGTCCTTGCTTAGAGGATAAGTGGTTTAAAGTAAGAATGTGAAGTTTTATGAGCTCTAGCATATGTCACAGGAAAAGAAAAGGTCTCTGCAATTTACATTCTTCACAAATCAGGTGTTGTTGAAATTTCTGTTTCCTTCTGTAAAACAGTCGGAGCTCTAAATTTAATTTATTATTCTATTAGTATTGAAATATATTCGTGTCACCTTTCTCTTGCTTTTCAGTATTTCATATCTGAAAAGGTTTTGAGTGCAAATTGCCCATACTTTTTATGAGGTCTTATATGGTTGTTATTATTAATACCAGATGTAGTTTAGATTTATGAAATCATTGCTATGCAGGGAGGTGGTACTTTCACAGGACTTAGAATAAGCTACTTTTATATTCTGATGTGACTTGGATAGTAGGAATTTAGCCTTGTGGGGCTTTTTAGCATGTCAACTCACACAAATAGGAGTAGTTTCTCTACAGTTTTCCTCGTAAAGTCATATTTGGTGTTTGAATAACCATTCCAAGTTTTGATTTTAAAGAGGTTTCTTTTGTAAAGAAAAGTGAAGATACTCAAATTCTAAATAGGAGTAGAAGTAGGATTACACCCTTCTCTATGTAATCTTTGCTGTGGCATCACAGTAATGAATTCCATGTGAGTAGCAATGAAAAGGATAAGTAACAGTGAACTGAGACAGACATATACACTGGAAATGGCAGTTTTGCATTTTAGATGTGCCTTAATTTTGCTGTGACATTTCCTCTTCTTTTCTTTCAGCTTGCCATCATCTCCTGCTTCTGGCAAACCCCAATGGAAACCATCTGAAGCAGATGAATTGTCTCCACCAAAAAGTAAATTGAACACCCAAGATGGCATTCAGATTCTTGGCAGCCTGGGAACATCTAGTCGTGCTCGAGCTAAGATAAAAGATGAGGACTCAGATAAAATCTTGCGTCAGTTGTTGGGGAAGGAAATCTCTGAAAATGTCTGCATGCAGGAAAAGCTGACTTTGGAATTTCAGGATGCTCATGCATCCTCCAAGAATGTGAAGAAGATTTTGCCAGAGAAAAGGGAGTTGAAGTTAGCCCGACTGAGGCAACTGATGCAGCGGTCTCTCAGTGAGTCTGATACAGATTCGGCTAATTCTGAGGACCACAAGAACACCCCTGTGAAAAGAACTGACAAACCAAGACCTCAGCCTATAGTGGAGAGTGTTGAGAGCACAGAGAATTTGAACATGATGCTTAAGAAACACACTTCCGCAGCAGGGCGGCGCTTCCCTTTTGGTATCAGGGTCTCTAAGTCTGTGGATGGCCACAGTCCTTCCCCTACTTCGGAGAGCAGCGATGTGGATAATGAAGCCCCATATCAGTCTGGTACAGTACCTCAGAACCAGTTTTGTGAAGACAACCCTGCATCCAGCACAGACAGTGCCACTGCCCAGAAGGTTGCCACCAGTCCTAAGAGTGCTCTCAAGTCTCCATCTTCAAAGCGCAGAACCTCTCAAAATCTGAAACTTCGAGTAACTTTCGAGGAGCCTGTGGTGCAGGTGGAACTAGCAGAGTCAGAACTAAATGAGGAAAAGGATAAGGACCGGAGCAAAGGGCTCCTGCGGGCTCCAGCCAGCTCTGGGGAGCATGCAGGGGACCAGCTGAAAAGGCCTTTTGGAACCTTTCGGTCCATAATGGAGACGTTGAGTGGCAACCAAAATAACAACAACAACTGTCAAACAGCAAACCTCATCAAAACCTCCTCAACGCTGCCTTTTACCTCACTAGGAAGGAAGACAACAGAAAGCAAGGGAAATCCAGCAGTTGTCTCAAAAGGAAGAAACAAGCCAGTGAGTGCACTGAAAGGAGGGGCCTTTTTTTTTTCTTGTCTCATCAAGTAATGCATAAGTTTGACAGCTTCTTCCTTCTGCCTTTCTATAGCAAAAGGATGCACACGAATACTTTATTGTATTTGACGTATAGAAAGCCCATCCACTTTTTAGTTTAGGAAGAATTTTCTAAGGAGTTGCAGGTATTGCTTATGTACAGAGTCTATACTCCTTGGGCAAGATTCACATATTCTGTGTTGAAAGCTCTCCACAGAGATGTGATTCACATGGAAATGATGTTTGGTGTTGCACTGAGTGACAAAACATACAATGAGAATGTCAGTCTTGAACCCATGGGGTTTCTGAGGAGTAGATAACTGAAGGACTAGCCCTGTCCTGTGCTGTAAAGACTGATGAGGCCAACAGAATAAGAAATATAACAAGGAAAAATTGCAGAAATGGTCCTTCCTGCTTCTGTGGGAGCTACAGCCAACCCTAGGTGTTGAAGCTGTCAGCAGTAAGTCCCCTGCGACCACCTTCTCCTCATAGCACAGAGTCTTCTTGTGTCAGAGCGTATGTTCCCCTCTCTGCAGTGAACAGAGTGCCTTTTCTGGGATCCCAAGGGAAAGAGGGGTGTGTGCAGCTAAGAGGCTGGTCCTCTTGTTTAAAAGAAAGGAGAAAATACTTAGAACAAATCCATCTTTCGAGGTGTTAGGTCATAGGTTGGACTCAATGATCTCAAAGGTCTTTTCCAACCTAGTTAATTCTGTGATTCTATATTGAATAGAAGAGACAGATGTAGGAAATACTGTGGGTGCAGTATGTTTGTGGAGTGGAGAGAAGTGTGAGCATCTGGAGATACAATAGAGGTGAATGAGAGGGAATGGTAGATGATTTAATCCTCTGTGGAAGACAGGGAGGGAGGGAAGTGGTGGATGGAAAGAGATGAGGGGAAAGAATAATTTCAAGATTAAAAAAACATAAAGCAGGCCAATAGAAGGAGGAGCAGCAATAGTGAATTATATACTGTAAAAAGTATGACAAGGTAATGGGAGAAAAACACAGGAAAATCTTAGGCAAGGAGGAGGCAAAATAAACAGTGGAAAGAGACAACTGGGAAATAATGAATAGTCCATATTAGTGGGTGCTCTTAGACCAGTAGTGCTATAGCAGACTGAAATGAAATTAAATGAAACTACATGAAAAATTCAAAGGAGATCTAAAGGGCTAAATTGAAGAGGGACTGCATTTCTTAAAGTTTACTCAGAATCACAATATGAACTACTGATTTTGGTCTCTAAAGACATTCACCATCTAGTCGAACAGCCAATTTAACATAAAAGTATTTTTATAACACAGTGGCTTTTTTTTTCAAATGAGTGATTCAGATTTCCTAGTGACAGGGGAAAAGACGGTCTGTCTTCAAAGACGTTATGATAGGTTGCAAGGCCATGATCATGTTTTGTAGTTCCCTAAGAAATATGAAGGATTGTATGAGGTAATTCTAGCAGTATTGGTGCTTGCACTGTAAAATGCTTGTTCTGTGAAAAGGCTGTGTTTGCATGTCACTGCTGCCAGCATCAGAACTGTGAAAGAATAAATATTTGTACCAACCCAAAGGACCACAGCACATATCTCAAAGAGGTAACAGATTCAGGCACAAAAAGAAATCGGCTAAAATGTTCCTGTGGCTATCTGACTGCAAGCTTTAGTGGATTTCCATGTTATGCATGTGGGAAGCTCTGTGCATGCTCTTAACTGATGTGATGTTGTACTTCCTCAGGATCCTTACTTCAGCTACACCAGTCTTTCTTCTTGCACGTTGAATGAAGAGCTTCTGTGTAACTATGCTTGGTATGTGCTTATGCATGGTAATGTTTAGCATCTCTATTGCCTTCTTTTCTCAAACTGTATGTATTTGTTAACGTTGTTAGTAACTGAAACACTGGAATCAATTGATTCACAAGAAGGGAAGTAGATGAACATCTAAATTCCTAGAAAAGCAGAAATTTATGATGGATTTCTGCTGATGTCACCATTGAACTGGCTACAGGATTTCGGTTCCAAGCAAGTACAGAAAGTATTCATGCTCATAAATCTACCAGGGTGTATAGCAGACTTTGGCTGAGCATTCTGCCCTGTTGAATAAAAGTCAAGTACCAGATGAGAATGGAAATTAAATTTCCTCTCATGAGAAGAGCAAAAAGACCACAGTTCATCTCAAAATAGAGAATACAGAGAACATGAAGCAGAATGCTGTAATTTAAGTCTAAGTCATCTTCTATTTTCACATATTTTTCTTACTCTCCCTTAGACTTTGAAGTTAAATCTGGTTTTTAAGTCTGATTAACTCTGACTGTATTCAAACTCTTTAATTTAGTCCTGTTCCATCAGGACTATTCAGGCAGATAGAGACCAGTCCTTCAATTCCATAAAGATATGTTGGAAAAAACAACACTTGACAAAATGTTTGTTTATTTTATAAGCAAATGCTTTCTAAAAATGACCTGTTATTTTCACTTAACTCTTAACACTCACAAATTCCTTTTTTCTTGTTCTGTTAAACTGAGATGTAAAGTTAGTTTGCTGTTAGTTATTCTGCAGTTCAAGTTCCTAAGTTACTTTCAAGTTTGTGTTTTCTGAATATCTAATACATGGAGGAAGAGGGGTCTGTTCACTAGTTTTCTATTGCCAGGACCTTCCCATACTTAAAAACTCTATTTCTGTAATGGAAATATGAGTCTTGTTCAGAAGCTGTTGGCACGGTGTATGTGAAACCAGAAATGGTGAGATTTCCAAGAGTTTTCATTCTCTTCTGAAAACAAGGAGGGAAACTCCTGTGCAGAAAACTGGATAGCAGCAGTTTGAAGGAGCATCAGTGGGCAGCTTCCAGTCAAAACATCCAGCTGCCTGTCCAGATCATAGAGTAATGCAAAACGATTAATCTCATCCTTACGTTAGAGCCATGTCCCAGATGTAGGCAGTTGTTGTAATTTGGCACTTGCCTTGTGTGACTGCTCTTGTGTGAGAACTGTGGCAATGTGGCATTTCCCCAGAAGTGAGAGACAGGGAAAATCTGGCTGCTTCTGCAGGGCTCTGGAGTCACCTGCTGGGAGGGTGATGGTTGGGCATGAACTGCAGGCTATCCCTCCAGGCACCATGTCCTAAAGCAGCCCCCATGGCCATGGACATGTGGAGAACCAGAGAGGAGGAAACAAGGAGGGCACAGCTTGAGGAGCCTGTTACCATACCCACAAATTAGGAAAAGGGCAAACTATGCTCCAAAGTCTGTGGCATGAGATTTATTTCCAAAGCTCACGTAAGAACGGCAGTTGTATTGTGCTTTTCAGAAATCAGGATACAGACCTGAAGGTTCTCAGAGCTTCTAAGCCAGTCTTTGTAGTGATCTTTAGCATCTGTTGTGATTTTTGAAGAAAATGGGTGCCTGTCATTAGTCAACTGCCCGATGTCCAGTAGTTGTGACATTTAAATCTTAAAAGAACATCACCATTGTGTGTACTACAAGCTCCTGGACACTGTTTGAATTTTCCCTGGATAGTCTGGGGAGACTGTAATTACCATTTCAGAACTACTTTGAAAAAAACTTCTTTGGAAAACAGTACAGTCTTTGGTGGTTTAAACATTTATAGATTGTTATATTGGGCAGTTATATTTCTGAACACTGTCCCAAGCCCATTCTGACACTACACCCTTATAATAGGGGATTTTATGAGCATTTTCTGAAATCTGAAGTCATTATACAAAACTTACCTTCAGTGAGATGACATTCCTGTCAACTAGTTTCCAGCATGTTTTTCTTCAGCTTCTGTTCTTTTCATTTGTTGTTTTTTTTTTCTTTTCATTCAAAATACCCGAGTACATTAAGGCTTTGTAATTTACTCTTTCAAGTTGGTCACAGCTTAATAGTAGAGGAGTGTGATGAATTTTTAGTGGCCTTTTGAAATTTGATACACCCTATTTTTCCAAAAGTCTTGGAGGAAATTTTGGATGTGGAAGACAGTTTGGGATATTTTTTCCTCTTTTGGAAGGATTATCTGGTTTTTGCATATTACAACTCCAAGCAAATACTTGTAGGTTTTTTTCTATCATACATGTATGCCAATGAACAGTTCTTTCCCACATTTTAAATCATCTGAGATCTGCATTACATTAAAATAAGCAGTAACTCACCATATCAGTATAAAACACTGTATTAGGTACAGCTATCAACAGCAAAAATTGCTTCCTATGTGGGGGCACTCAGCAGAATCCACCATCAGATCTCTGTCAGGTAGTAAACTGGCATGCTTCTAAAACAGCAAGTGCATCTAACCTAATCCACTTTCCACTGCCAGGCCTAATGCTGGATAAATTACAACTTCAAAGATATCCTTCAGAAAAAGAATGCTTATCTACAGGTCTAACAAAATAGTAACAAGTCATACTAGTAGAGTATAACATCAATACAAAAGTATCTTTTTCTCAGAAAATTTACATTTTTTCTCTTGTGAACTGTTACAATCATACACTGCTACCTGTTGCATGAGAGGATGTATTAGGGGTGATACAGGCACTAGAAGATGTTAGAAATTTAATTAGGAATTTGGTATTACTAGCAATATTGGTAATACATTTTTTCCCAGGTTAATTTGATTACTAATTAGCAATATTGGTAATACATTTTTTTTCCGGGTTAGGAGGCACAGTTGTAAAAGGCATGTCTGTTCAGTATTGTCACCTAGACACATCTGCATTAGTTAAAAATTTTCCTCTTTGAGCTCTCATTGCAACTGTAGAGCTGCCAAAGGGGGTCTTTGGTGTGCCTAGTGGGCCTCTACATGGGGGACTCACCCACAGGGTCTTTCAGCACTGCAAGCCTAAGCCAGTGCAGCAGGTAAATGTTAGCCTTAGAAAGCATCCTTTAGTAAAGCTCCATGGTTAACGCTATTGTAACAGCAATGCATGTTAAATGCCAAAATGTAGCTATAGCAAAGAGTTAAGTGCTCCTCTTTTACCTCCTCAGACTCACTCCTGCAAAGTCTGTCTCGCCTGGCTCAATTCTGTGCCTTTTGCTCTTACTTTGGTATGTGACAACTGCAATTTAGGTGAATGAAGCGGGTTTTAAAACAAAATAATCACTCATGCCCTTCTTAACAGGACCCAAAACTATGGTCTGTGAGGTCAGCTTCTGTTAAACCCTGAAGTAATCACCAGCTTATCTAACCATCCTAAGTATAAGTTTCTTGGGAATATTTGGTTCTTTGTGATGGTTGTAGACTGAAATAAAGCTATTCTGGCTTCCAAGAATCAGGCTCACCAATATGTGAGTTAAAGGCAAACTTGTTCATACACATACTCTTGCTCTCACTCTAGTGCCTGTCCTTTGCAGCAGCAAACCATCTAGTCATGATTGGATTGTAGGACTTTTGCTCTTCAGTAGTAATAACAAAAAGTGAGGCTCTTAAGTGGTTTGAAAACTGCTGTGGACTGGATGCTTAGTCAACAATCAGCTGGAAGGTTAATTGAAGAGAGGGGAAACATACTGGGAATTCAGAACAAGAACATATGAAAGAAAATGAAGCAAATGAGTGCTACAAATATTTTGTGCTTAATTTTTCTACTCTAACTGGCAAGCTGCCATTCAAATCTCCTACACAATAGATAGAGAGATTAATTTCTCTCTGGTGATTATTAATGAGGACAAGATGATTCTATTATAGGCAGAGTCAGAAACCAATAGGATATGTCTAATGTTTATTATAGTGGATCTTTTTGTCACCGTGATACTTTTCTCTCAAGTACGGAAATTTTTTTATGTTCTGAGCATTATTACCAGAACATTACAACAGCACAGTAATTAATGCTGTGACTTAAAATTGCCTCATCATCCCATTGGTTTCCAGGTTTGATTTCAGAATGGAAGTTACAACTCAGAAAAAAAATCCACAATATTAAAAAGTATTTTGTGTAGTACATGTCTGGGAATATAAGCCCAGAGAGAAACATGAATTCAGATTTCAATGCATGCAAATGGAACAAAACAGGGTAAAGAAACACAGTGCCAACCCCTCTATATTTTTAGTGTTACCATTGAGTAATTTTCTTCTTTTTTTCTCCAGGCATGATGACATCAACTGGAAAATCCAGAAATCTGACAGTCAAAAGAGTGCTGAAGAGCCAGAGCTGCAGGAATTCTTTCTCTAAACCACATCATGATGTCTCACTTAGTTTGAAATACCTGAAATATAGCCTTTTGAAACACTAATATGAGACATACCCCTCACCAGCAAAACAGCAGCTCTTAGGATGCCTTAATTTGTATCAATTAGACCATTTACAAATCTTTTTTATGATATATGTGTATATGTAACTTGTTTGTAAGCTGTGCTGTGTAAAGGCATGAGTGAGCAGAAGTAACAATTTGAAAATTGTTATGACACTTGCAACCTCCAAAATGTTTGTTAGGCCACAGAACACGTTTTGTACTTTGTGTCTTGCATGGATATATCGTCATATATCTTTATTTCCCTTTGTCAACAGCATATACTGTCAAAATTTCAGCCAGGACTCTGCCTGAGCAGCTCCTCAGTGAGACCAAGGCAAAAGCATTGATTTTTTTTTTGAGTATGTTTTTTCTGTTGTTATTTCTATTTTTTGTAAAAAGGAAATAAAGATGGTGTTAATAGGACGCACTGAGTGCAGATACTTCCTATACTTCATTTCCTCTTTTGAGCTTTAAGTTTTTTATTGTTCTTTTTGGTGTTCATTTGATAATTAGACAACATCCAGTTTCTGGATTTCAGTTCAGTCAGTTAGTTGGATCAACAGTCGCTTTAATGTTTAGTGGTCCTTTATCAGCTTTAAAACATTTAGAAATAAAAAGTATAAATGTAATTTTAAGTTACCAATTACTGCTACTTTCCAAACACTGGCAGTGTGCTCAGCTTTGTTGAAATTACTGCATAATCTGCTGAAACTCTAGTCCACATTCTTTCAAAGCTGTCATAATCCCTTTATTGAATGTTCTTTTAACTTTTCAGATAAAATGAATTAATTCACTTTGTTTCTCGTAAACTATGAGCACATTCTTCAAATGTGTCCTACAGCACAACATCCAAAAGCAGACTACTAGGCAATCTTTACTTGTCACGTTTATTTATAGCAGATATGTGTGTATATATTTGCTTTATTTTCATCATAATGAATTATTTCTATTTGAAGACTGCTGAAGTTTGCTGAGAAAGATCCAAATTCATGAGGATTTATTTTGCTGACTGTTCCAATAGAACATAGGGAAGTCAAAGGAAGTTTGCCAAGGAAATTTTTTATTTGTCACAAAAACCGTCATAGAATCATGAAGTGGTTTGGGCTGGGCAGGACCTATAATAGATCATTGAGTTCCAGCTTCCCTGTAGTGGGCAGGGACATAAAAAATATGAAATTGTGATAATTAAATTCCTGCAAATGCAGAACTAGTAACTAAAAAAATGTGGACACATGAAGATTTTGATTAACTACAATGGAGTTGCTTTCTGTGCAGTTTCTCTTGCCTTTTTTTTTTTTTGCTGTGTTTATCTTGACTGTTGAGCTTCATTTATAATCAGCAAGGAGAGAGAAACTTCCTGAATATCATTCCTTCTACCTATTAGATATATCTTATTTGCCAGGAGAACCAGCTCATCCTTTCCTACTTACTACAAGCGAGCTGAGATAGTAGAGCTAGTGGAATAGTTACTTAGTATTTGGATGCCTTTAATCAGGTGAGATAAATGTCTTTCTTTATGTCAGTCTTCAGAGTGATGTCACATTTGGCCGCACAGCTTGCATGGACCAAGATGTCTGAATGCCCCAGGCACCCTGTTTGTAGGCTTTGGGTAAGCACAGAGTGCTACTGGATAACACTGGGCTAAATGAGGCATCAGAAAAACAAAAAAATTAAAAACAAAACCAAAACAAAATAAAAGAAAACAACAAACAAACGAAAGACCAAACAAAAACCAAACAAACAAAAAAACCCCCCAAAACCAAAAACGAAACGAACAAAAAAACCCAAACAAAAAGCAACCAAAAAAACCACATACACACACATACACACAAAAAAATCCCACCCCGAAGGCCAAACAACATTAAAAAATAAAAGCCTGTACTTGCAGAAATGAAATTCAGAAATTCTTTCCACAGTTCTTATCTGCCACTTGGCAACACTCTGATTTTTGAACTAAAGTGATAAACCTAGCACTCTAGCTGACCTGTTTAAAGAAACAACCAAACCTCCAAAAATATCTGTGAGCCAGGAACAGCAATACCTCTAACTGGGCCTCCTGTCATCTGTGTGCATATGAAAAATCTGAATGCAAAATGAGAAGAGACACATGTGCTGCAATTACCAGAGTGGTGAAAGAGAGCTAAAAAGGAGAGATTCTGTGTCTGGTAGATGGGCTTGAAACAAACTGGCAATTTGCATTCTTGAGAATGCGAAGAGAGTTGACTGTGTTCATGTGAATGGCAGAAGCAGCAATCCTGCTGAGTGTCTTGACTGCCTGGAGATGAGTAAAGTCTGCCACAGTCTGTAGTACCTAGCTGAAGCAGGGGATAAAACTGAATTTCAGTGAGAGGGTTTGAAGCAGACCAAGACGTAAATATTGTCAAACCCTGGAAGTAAGAAACTGCCTACTTTAAAGACTGGGTATTTAGAAGTTACTTGCTCTCTGCAATGCAGTAATTTCCAAAGTATATTCTTATACAGCATGTGGAGAGTCCAATTATGTACGTATCCTAGGGCAATGCAGATTACTACATGAGATAAGATGATGCCAGAAGATGATTGGGGTCTGTGGTTAAAGATATCCATGGCTCCTGAGCACATTATAACAGAAAGATATTTTGGGGCAAGCTAGAGCAGAAGAGAGGTCAGCTTGATGTAAGCATGAAGAGTAGTGTCTGGAAGGCTTAAGGTGAGTTCATGCTGTATAAACTGCTGATTTTATTGTTCCTAATTTGTAGTCTCTTTCCTACCTAGGGCCCCAAGGCCTGCACATGGTACACTCTGATGTCATGCCTATTAGAGAAATGCTGATTCTGTGATCTTCAGCTGGCTGATGCCTGTGTGCTCTGCGTATTTGTATCCTTAGTAGCTATAAAATCCAGGTGCCGTTACTCCTTCTGTTTAGTTTATAATCCTCCAAGTATATCCCTTCTGGCATGAGTCTAAGTCAGGCTTCTGTCAGCAAAGCATAAGCATTTCCCAGAGGCAGAAGAGATGATCAGGGATTTCCACCAAACATCTTTAGAAAATATCACTTACCCACAGCTTTCAACAGGAACATAAACCCCTTATGATTACAGCTCTTGCATAAAAGATCCTCCTTCATCCACTCAGAAATTTTTGATCAAAGAAGTCAGTGATTTGCTAATGAACCAATGTGTGTCCTAGTAAAACTGTGTATGTGGTCACCACAGATACAAAGAATAACTTTTCATGATCTGTCATCCAGAAGATGCCAGAATAAGGCCTCTCTGTGTTTAGCCTGCAGTTCTGTACCAAAGGTGATAAACAGGGTGCCAGAGAGCAGTAATGAATTCCCAATTTCAGGTAATCTCTGACTCCCCTTTTTTGAAGAATGAAAATAATTTGATGAGAGCCTTGTGATTTTTTCATGGTTGACTGATTTATTTGGTTCTGGTATTTGAGACAAGCAGTATGTGGATACACATGCAGCATCAGAACTGCAAGAATGGTGCTTTAATTTCATCAGCAGAATGGTGGGATATGCTTTGTCTTGCATTAGTAGAGCAGCATTTTTGTAATATTCTATTTATTTGCCTTTCAGTCTCCAAATTAGAGGTCAAATACATTGGTTGAGTAAGGTATTATTGAATAAAATAACTATAGTCACCATAGCTGTTGTATGAAGTGGATGAAAGAGACTAGTTAGACACACAGTTTAGATTTAATATTCAGTTCACTGTAACTGTCATTCAGAAACCTTTTTGTAACATCAAGCTGGCATAAGATCAATGGCATAACAAAATATGATTGACAGCGTAACAGTAAAAAAAATACTCCAACATCCACTTATTTATAACAAAATGGTAACTGTCTCAGGATCATGCTCTCTGAGAGCTGATTTGTTGCATGTTTCATCATCTACCATCACAGGCAATGTCAGAATATCGTCATGCAACACAGTCAAAACTAAAGTTAAAAATTCAGCACATCATATGCCAGGTATGAACTAATGGATTAGTGAATGGATCTCAAGGTGAGGCAACTTTGTCTTCAAGTAGACTAAGATTCACTTCCTCATATGCATGAAATATTTCTTAGCTTTTAAAAAACCTACTTGATGAAAAATCAACAGAAAGATTTGTTTAAAATGTAGTCCCTGCATTTGTAGCATCAAACTTCAAGGCTTAGTTGTCAGTCATGAAATGGTTTTTCAATGACATAGTGGGAAGGATTTCTCAAAATATGTTTCATTTCCTATCGTAAGTTCTGAAATGCCTTTCCAGCTGTACATCAGCTGTGCCCAAGAGTGGGCTGTTAGATAGCTTTTGTATAACCTTGTTTCTCTGTGTTCTGAGGTTGGAAGGAAGCAAAGAGTTGTGCAGGAGAAGGACAGCACATGCCCTGCAACCACAATGTCTTTCAGACACAGAACTATGGTGAGCACTGTATGCCCAAGTGTAAAAGCCCAGGCAGGGCATTACCTGCAGTTCATCCTCCCTCTCCGTAGAATATCACTGCCCTATCACCTTGTGTACACCAGATATGCTACTCACTATTTGTACCCATCTCTTCTTCATTTTAATGGCCACTCAATATGTAACTTTGATTCCAGTATCAGAGCCTTTAGACAGGAGAAATCAGACAGGTTCTTAAAATTCCACACAACCTCTTCCAAGTAAAGAAGGGTGCTACATACATGGCATCAACCACCCATCTTCTGCACACATTTAATGCATCACCAGTTTTCCAGATACTCCAGATTTTGTAGCGTGAACTGCATCTTTCTAACATATATGGTCAGCTGTAAATAATAGCTCTAGCCATCTGTTTCCTGGAGAACATTTCTTTGACAGCTGCAGACTCACTTCCTTTCCCACTCTAACAGTTAGGTGTTTTGCCAGTGTGCTTACTGGCAAGCAGTGTACAGGAAGAAGGAAAATAATTATTCAGGGTATATTTGGGAAACTGATAAGAAATCCTGATGCTGTTAGAACACAGAGCTAGCTTTTTATCTTTGTTTTCAGAAGGCAATACAGCTCCAAGAAAAGAAAAGAAAATCACGTGGGTCTGAAAGTGAAGGGAAAAGGCCTGAAAGGAGTTTGCACTCTTTCCTGTACAGACATGAACATAATCTTACGTGTAGATAGAGTATGGAAAAACTGCAGCTTAGGGACCAATTATGGGGCTTTGCAGTTCAAAAAACTGAGGCCTGGCCATATACCTATGTGTTTGCATATGCATGCAAATGTTAAAGACAAGACAACTGTCTTCCAGTACACAGCTAAAAAGGAGGATAGAAATAATGCCCCTCCTTGTTGGTCTGCACATTGTCTACTAGGGGTGGAACAAGAAGCAGTAAATATAGAACTGTAGCAAAGGGTATGGAGGTCATGGGTTAGCAAAACTTTCCACAAGTAATGATAGCACTGGAAGCAATAGCCAGGGGGAAGATGTGAGAGAGTTGTAATTGGAGGATTTTAAGAACAGGTGGAAGAAGCAACTGTCAGAAATGACATGCCAGCAGCAGCCATCAGAAGTGCCATGGGACAGGCAGCTGGACTAGGATGACCTCCTGAGATCCCTTTCAGGCAGTTCTCCTTTAATGGGTCTGTGATTCTATTGTAACAGAATCAACTTAAAAGGGAAAACTGTGAGGTCTTTACACCTTGTGGCTTTTATAGCACCGTCAAGACAACCAAGAATTCTGCCAGCAGTCCATGATATGCCATTTATTTTCTGAGAATACTGGTCAAATAAGATTCACCTACAGGTTTGC
The DNA here is from genome assembly GCA_013397915.1 of Daphoenositta chrysoptera. Taxonomy (NCBI): domain Eukaryota; kingdom Metazoa; phylum Chordata; class Aves; order Passeriformes; genus Daphoenositta; species Daphoenositta chrysoptera. Next base: position 714,393 of record VZRO01004641.1, read on the forward strand.
TAAGGAATCAAAGAAGTGACTTAAATTTAAGCTTTCTTGAAAATGTCTACCCAAATCTGACAGCTTCTAAAATATGCCTCTGGTCTTTTAAGATAAAATCATTTTGTTCAGTGCAATGCCAGTTTCAATTGGGCACCAGGAGCTATAAGCAAATAATTTTTTACAGGATTTTCAGGTTTCACTGTACACGCAGTAGTGACACAGGAGAAAATAGGGCCAATGCAGCCAAGAAGGCCAATGGAATCCTGGGCTGCATTCGGAAAAGCAGTGCCAGCAGGTCGAGGGAGGTGATCCTGCCCCTCCACTCAGCCCTGTGGAGGCCTCACCTGGAATGCCGTGCCCAGTTCTGTGCTCCTCAGGACAAGAGAGACTTGGAGCTCCATGGGTCCAGCAGAGGGCTACAGAAGGGAACTGATACCCCTCTCATAGGAGGAAGGGCTGAGGGAGCTCTTTAGCCTGGGGAAGACACAACTGAGAGGGGTTTTTATCAGTGTCTATGAGTATGTGAAGGGAGGATGTCTAGAGGATGGACCAGGCTCTTCTCAAGCAAAAGGACAAGGGACACTGGGCAGTAGCTGGAGCACAGGAAGTTCTACCTGAATAATGTAGAATATGTTTACTGTGAGGATACGGGGAGCACTGGAACAGGCTGCTGAGAGAGGTTGTGGAGTCTCCTCTGTGGAGATCTTCAAAACACATCTGAACATAATCCTAAGTAATGTTCTCTAGTGACCCCTGCTTCAGCAGGGAGCTTGGACTAGCTCACCGTTAGTGATCCCTTTCAGACCTAAATATTCTCTGATTCTGCAATGGCTTACTGAGGGTAAATGAACAGTTCAGCCTTAATTAAAGGGAAGAATCTTGAGCAGCAACTAAAGGTACACTTTTTGATGAAGAGAAGTTCACCACTGCCCAAGCAAGTTAGTAGAGCAAGTGTGGAATGGGAGAATGGAGATACTGGGAGTGATCCTGTCCTGTGCTTAGCATTCTTAGTTCCCTTCCCTGTAGTTCAAACATGGATTCTGCAATTCCCTTGCTGCACATGAGCATAAAAATGCATCTTAGATATACCAACTTGAAAAATGTGTCTTCTTCTAGCAACACAGGAAAAAGATTCGCCATTCCAGTAACAGAGTTCTGTTCTTTGGCATTAAATGAGTACATTGGTGAAGGGCTCTTTAAAGCCAGAATTGCTGCTGATAATGGCATGTTCTGGGAGGAAAAGAGGACGGAAGAGTTGCACCTTCAACATCAGCTGCTTCCAGAAGTACTCAGGCCTCTCACTGAGCAATAGCCACTATGATTTGCACTGCCCTAACACCTGCAAAGTGGCAGGAGTGCTTGTGCCACACAAACTGTCTGCTTTTCTAGCAATGGGAACAAGGCCTGTGCAGAAAAGAGGCGCACTGTAAAAGCACGTGTAAAACAGGCTGTTGGGCAGCTTTTTCCTGTTTTTCAGAGAGAATTGTTTGTAATATGCCACTGGGTGAATTTGCTACAGGTACCACTAGCTCTCTTGAGTACCTCATTCTGCAGTACACTCACATGCTGCAGTGCTCACTGTTTGCTGCTGGCGTCAGGGGCTGATTTGCTGATGTTGCTCAATAAGAGCTCCCTTGGCAATACACAATAGGATGTTGATTAGATCTGTGTTCTTACAGGTCCTTTATTTACCAAGTAAAAAAGTAAATAAATCAGCTAAGTTCTTTTGTTTCCTGGAGCATAACATCTGACAGTTCTCCTAGAGGAGACAATAAACTTCCTCTTACCATGAAGATTTACATCCCAAAAACATGGATGAGGTAGCTGCATTTGTGTGAGCTACTTTCTGAGACACTTGGTAAAGGGCAAATCCTTTGTGCACCCCTTACAGATGATGTTATAGATCACAATTGTACTTGGGATTTCCTAAAATCTTAACCGAAGAAAGAAATATCCTCAAAATCTAGAGCCTATAATTTCTGGATCCACTCAGAATGCATTTTCAAGAAATAATTTTACATGCATTGCTTTTAAAATAGCACGAACAGCATATTCCCACAGTACAAACTGTGGGAAAAGTGTTGACTGGTCTCACCTAAAAGTCACTTGGACGTCTCACTGTCTTGAATGTGTTTGCCTGATATGTTCCTGGGCATACTCTCCTAAGTGGCTTTTCTGAAGCTGTTTTCCCTTTACAGTATGAAGTAGTTAGAAAGCAGTAAAACATATTCATGAGCAACTCTAATTCTGCAGTAGAAAATTGCCATCCAGTGACATCCAGTGTCTGCATTGAGGATAATTTTTGCCAGTTTTCAGTAGAATAGCAATGTGTCTTCACAAACCTTATGGTGTGGAAGGTAAGTGCTTTAAAGTGTACTTCAAAGCATTAAAAGAAATTAGGAACAAAGATTAGTACAAAGAAATCCCATTGCAGATATTAACATTGAAAGCCTTTGCTGTCCTTATATGAACAGCCAAAGTGTATGCTGAAACAGACCACAGTAAAAGAAACAGGGAGAAAAACTTTCTTTTGCTGTAGCATTAAAAAAAGGAATTCTCCTAGTTTACTTTTTATTATACTTTTAAAACAAACATTAAATGGGCACATATTTCATTAGGCAGTGTTAAATAGACAAAATATTCATCTGGACATCAAATGCGTATGTACGTTCCAATTTAATGTGAGGTTGTATTTGTGAAAATCCTCTACTGGAAAGGTAGTGAACACGCTCTTTTGGAATTTCTAGTTTTATTGGGTAAAGAAATTTGCCGCATGACAAATAGTAGATATCTACAGGGAGCTGTTTCAATGTGTATTTCAGCCTTTCTCCTGAAAGACAGGAGAGATTTGTACTTCCACATGAAATTTTTAGACCAGAGTCTGTGTGTTTAGCATGGCTGTTATCTATTCTGAACAGCCTTTAAAACAAAGGCTGGACCATATCCAGCAGAGAATAAGGAAAAGAGAGTTTGGTGTTGACTAAAACTAAAGCAGCTAAGCCACTCAGAGATTTCCATTGCTGTCTCTTAGATAAGTGCTTGGCCGTCAAGAGGCCACTTCATGCTTCTCCTGCAACTGCACCTTTTGAAGAGTTGGAAGTCACCATCTTTAGGACTATTAAGTCAGGTAGGGGAACAGAATGAATTTGTTCTGAAAGTAAAGAGAGTACAGGATTCCAGAAACAGGAGAAATCCATTTCTACAGAATTGGTTTTTCATTTCTACTCTTGTCCTCTAAGTGTGTGGATGGATGTGGATAGATATCCATTCTTTTATATGTATATTTATATGTAAATATATAGATACACATCAGAAGAATTTAAGATGTCACACGGGTATAACACAAAACATAACTTGGAAGCTACTGTTAAACTAACAGGCTTTCTCTGGCATTTTATGTTCTTATCTAGATTTATGGATCAGAACACATGTCAGTCAAACACTGTCTGTTCAGAATAATAGTAACTTCAAAGCATGGAAAGTAGGTTGTGCAAGGCAACAGGGAGCTATTTAAGAAATATTTCACATAAAAACCTCCTTAGGAGTCCCAATTCTCCTAATGATATATTTAGAACTTGATTCAAAATGGTTTGGAAAGATTTTACATACAAATTTTTAGAAGACCATTTCAGACCATTTGCATTGGAATTCTATTTGAAACACAGTAACTGCAAAATCATATGTCAGTAGTATGATTATCCAATTAGCAACTATCCTCAGAATATTCGTTTCTGTATTCCAGATGGTTTTTTTTGTAACATTGAGGGCAGAGTGCTCCAGGTTTGAAAGCATAAGTCTCTAAAATTTTCTCTAGCTTCAGGCATCAAAGTATTACAGGAACATTTTTCATCAAACTGTGGTCAAGATGCAGGGGCTAAGCTGTTAAAATATAGGGTGTATGGGTAAGAATGCAGGCACTGTTTGCATACAGTAGTTCGGATTGTGTGACAGAAATACATCGTGGGGATGCTGGCTGCCCTGTGGCCTCGCTGATCACCAGAGGGAGACAGAGCGTGTAACATTTCAAGATAGTGCTGAAAGTGGCAAGGAATGCTCCAGGTAAAGACAGCATGAGATTATGCGAGTTTCCAAGACAGTGACAGATTTGAATAATAATGAGACTTCACTGCTCTCCTCTGTTTTCTTTTAGGTGGACGTGCATATCACAGGAGATAGATGAGTTACTTCATACCAGCACAGGACAAAATATTTCTGAATATTGACTGATTTACTAGTAATTATTTTGTTTTATTCTAAGTTAATGAAATACATATGTAAACACCAGTGGTTTGGTGAAATCAGCAGAGAAGCATGTGCATATGTGCTTTTTGGGGTGCTGCCTTGTTGAGAGAGAGCAAAAGGAGTGTTTGACACCCCATCTCCTCACCAGAGGGAACCTGTTGTTGTTGAAAAGTATGTGCCTACAACGATATTTAATTATTTCAAAACTTTTTAATATGATGTAAATTTTAGTGGTGGGAATTCTGAGAAGAAAAGTACATTCTCTTTTATAACCACAGTGCTTGTAATTAACCTGTGTTACAACAAGGCTGAAAAGACAGCAGAGATCATCTCTGCCTGACACCTGCAGAGCAGTGAGATCATTCTGTGGATGATGAACTCAAGCCTTTACTGTTTCATCAGCCAAAATAATGATTTAGAAGTCTACAGTGGCTGTAGCAATGACTATTGGAAAAAATCTAGCAGCCAAAAATCATGGTACTGCTCCAGGCAATAGACCAGCAGGTCTCAGAGGCCTCATAATTACCTGGATGAGATGGCTTCTCACAGGTCCCATAGCTAATCAACATCCTCTGCTCTCAAGAACTTGCATTTGCTAACTGCCTATCTGGCTAAATGACTTTGTTCTGCTTTCTATCTTACTTTATTGATAGGAAAGGAAAAACTGGCAACTTAATGATTTGCAAGGAGTTGGGCTGTCAGACAGTTTTTCCCTGAAAGCCCATTCAGTGTCATTTCCCTGACATGTCTTGGAGCAAAACCATTCTGTAATGGTCAGGATAATGTGGACTCTCAAGTATTCTGTATTCCAAAACACACACCGAAAATCTATCATTTTTTCTGTGAACCACCCATGATTGCAGGAGGAATGGATTGCTTACACAGCACTCATTTTAAGTTACCAGGTACAAACAGCTTTTATCTGTTCAAACACAGTGACATGAAGAGTTATTTAAAGTATAGGGGAGAAAAAAGAAAGACACTGAAGCTTCCAAAGTATGGCAAGGCAAAAAATAATTCTTTTAATCAGATAGCTCATTTTGTGTGTTCAAAATAGCACCTTCATATATGGGTCTAGTCTTGGCTCATTTTGGCTATTGCAACTGTTTTAAATTTAGTGTGGAAAAAGTGTCCCACATGCCAGTTCTTTTGTAGCACTGAAATCATGCCATTTCTTGATCAGTCAGGCCAACAGGATTACCTGGTTGTTAATTGTTTTGGTTTGGCTTTACTGAAAGTCTTTCACATTTAAAAATAAGCTCAAATAGATAAGCAGACACATACTGTTCTCTTATTCTATTTCCTCTCAGATTTGTCAAGTTTGTGCTGGTTCTCACTAGCAGAATGAATCCTGTACAGTGGGCAGAGAAAAGATGCCATATATATTTCTACAGGTAGGACATGTGCTCACCTGAGTATTAGCTGAACTGGAATTTCCTCTGCTAGTGCATGGTTTGCTTTAGGAAATCTCTCTGTTAGTGCAAACAGAAACTTAAAAGAGGGGAAAGACTTATTCAAGAAAGCAAAAGCCTATAATTACATCTATTTTGAGCACCCATTTTAAGATCACTTTAGAAAATATATACTACTATTGGTTTTATTTCATCATGGCTTTTCCTCATTTATTTAGTCATTTACACAGTATCCATCATGATAAAATTTAACCATCTGTACTATGTCACACGAGCCAAATATTCCTTCTAATGAAGTTCCTTGGGAATATTGTCATTAATTTCCAGCTATACTGGGAATTTTTCCCAGTGTTTAAAATTAAGTAATGTCTTTCATCTCCAGAGATCCTCAGAGTTTCTCACATGCTGTGGACCTGCCCCCAGTCATACTTAATTCTTCAAAGAATTTGGCTGCAGTGATGGGATTTAGGTTTTAGTTCAGCACATGCAGTGTTGGGTGTGTATATATAGTGTTTTTATATCAAAAGCAAACACATTTTGTGTGAGTGCTTGAGCCTGTACACGCACAAAGGCAGGTTTTGTGTTTTAAAGAGCCATTGTTTCATTTACTGGCAGAGCGTAACACGGGAGAGGCTGACGGGAGGCAACAGAAATATTAACTATTTTGGCATGAGAGTCAGGAAGATAGCTGAGATCCAAAGAAGAAATTTGATGCTTTTTCACCATCTGCAAAAGGATTTTTCTCAGCTGGTTGGTACAGGCAGCTACAGACCACGAGTGAGCTCATGCCTGTGTCTGTCTCATAGAGCTTCCTGCTGCAGTTGCTGGAAAGCCCATTTTCTCTCTCTGAAGGTTCAGGCAACTTTGCTAAGGAAGGACCATGACAGCATGAAAGTAGAATATTTAAGAGCTTCTTATGAGAGACCAGCTTCCAAAAACTAGTTTTATTTCTTTTATTTAGTCCTTTAACTTAAGAAATAAGTTACAATTCAATTGTAATAGGAAACTACTAATAAGCTTTCCTCAATATCCATGATTCTTGTTGGAATCTAAACCTAACCAGCTGCTCAAATTCTTCTTTACTTTCACCTATGTTCTTTCTCCATTCTTCTTCTGGAGAGAAGGAAGGGTTAAGTCCACATCCTCACAGAGGAGTAATAGTTCTCCCCAAAAGACAAGTCACAACCAAACTATTTAATTGTAAACGTCTCACTGAAGAATTGGTACACGAATGAGACATGACTTCATCCTTTAACCTACATGCTTCACTGGTCTAGGGAACCCTGGTGGGTTTGGCCCATTTTAGGCATAGTTGTCATGGGAGATCCTTAATGACTTAGTAAAGTAGCTTAAAAAAATCTCCATACAGAATCCAGCATATGGTATATTTATTGGCAAATGTTAATCCCCCTAGGAACAAGTTCTGTAGCAACAAATGATGAATTATGTGGCTTCATAAGCACTCATGTCATCAAATGACCTTTTTACATTTTCAGGGGGATTTTCTGCTGTGTGCAGTTTCTCTGGTTTGGAAGTGAAGCAGTTTAACACCGTGTCCTGAAGGAAACAGGTAATCAATAATTTCAGTTTTGGTTACTGTAAAAGGTAAATGAGGCCTGTATATTTGTTGGGCAAGTAAGCAATACAGGGTTTAGCAAAGCTCAAGCAGGGCCTAAGAGAGAACTTGAATATTCATAGTATGAGGACACAAAGTAGACTTCCTTTATAGGAGAAAAGAAGTAAGGGTAGGCCAAAAAGCTCCTACAGTGCCAGAGTAAAAAAAGAAAAAAAAAAAAAAGCTAATTTCAAGCATGTTTTCTGAGTGCAAGAAGCAAAACCAGGAAAAGACCTCACTCTGCTGAACAAGTCTGTTACGAAATTTAACAGGAGATGGCTACAAGGTAACCTGCAGATAGCAACCAAGAGGTTGAGCTCCCATTGCGGGTTATCCGAGAGATGATCTGAATCTGTTGCCTGGGTCCTGTGATTATAATTCTGGTCTTGGGCTTGTTTAGAGGTGGAAACTCTAGAAGCTGTACTGAGAACAGAGGAGGGCTGCCTGAAATTACCAGATTGAGAAAGGGAGCTGAGGATCAGGATGCAGTCATATCTGGACATTCCCATAACTTGAGACTAACTTACCCACAAGAGCAGCATCTGAACCATCAGTTCAGCAAAGTAAGGTTGCAGCTGAAACCAGAGTACCTTTTCCAGCAGAATGGCTTTCCAAAACTAACATTTTAGGATCTGATAGAAAGAAGCAGCTATTACCACGTGTGTGTAACACACACAGCTCTGTGTTCACAGCCTGCAGTCAGTGCTGCACGCAGGTACCCACTGGCTGCAGTACAGAGCTTTGACAAAGAATGCTTTCTTTTTCTCCTTGGCCATAGACCATGTTAAATTCGAAACTAAACTCTGTGTTGAGCCTGATGATGAGTTTGAGTTCTTCTGTTCTTGACTTAATCACTACAACGCTCTGCTTTACCCAGCAAGAGCTGGTATCAGGTAAGGTAGCCCCCATGGGAGAAACTGAACTTTTATTTCACAAGGTGTATCAGTGCATCAGTGAAACACAGGAATCCATAGCTGCAGTGATAATGCAGTTAGTTTTGGTCCTGGCTTCTCCCTTTTGCTCTGCCCAACAGCTGAGATGAACTAACAGAACACAGGGTTGCAATGCATGTACCCAGCTGTGGACCAACAGGCAGCTGTTGCAAACACCTTTCATCCCTGTGCCTGAATCTGTAGAAGGCATGTAAGTAAATATATAGGTAAGTTATTTTGATTGTAAGTCACTTGTGTAGTAGATATCAGCACAATTCTGAGGAACAGTTAATTTTATTTTACCAGGTGTTGCACAACACAGCACTAAAATCCCTGCTAGGAAGTGTTCAGTGAGTAGTCAGAGGAAAAGGGTGAGCTGTTGGCTGGACTGCAAGCACTGTTTCTTGCTTTTTATGTAAATCCTACAGGGCTTTTCTGCATGGCTTGTCTGGGCTGCACCACACCTCACTGTAGAAGCTGAACAGATTGCAGGTGAAGCTTAGCTAGAAGTGCCACCTTCACCAATTTTGTGAAGACTGACCATAACCGCTGAAAGCTGTCCAGAAAGCTGTGCGATTCTGCAGCTCTTCTCCTATCTTATGCCTCAGGATGCCCATACACATCCACAGGGAATGATCACCAGAGGTCTGTCAACCACCTCTCTTATCCCTGTTGCTCATGTTCAGGCCCCAGGACGAGTAGATGTGTTGTCAGCACCCCAGAAACAATCCTTGAGGTACCACTAACCCGAGAAGTATGAGACAAACAAAGTAGACCAGCACAGGCACACTGGAAAACACAGTAATTTAAGCAGACTGAATTGCTTGGGGCTGGTGTTGCCAAGAGAATTTTTGGGCCATGAGAACATTTATACACCCTGGGCCTGGGCTGCCTTCTCCATCCCATCATGACTTCCAGCCCTAATTGATTGGAACTGCCAAGCCTGGCTGCCAAGCAGAATATTTTTACAATCCTGGTTCTATTTATGCACTGACAAATACAAAACTTGGTGTCAGAAAAGAAACTGTGAAGCAGAACTGCAGAAAAAGAAAGGAATTGGCAGAGAGAACTATGAAATGATGAACAAGGCACTGAGGGGTGGTGCCACATGTTAGTACTGTGCCTGGTGTGAGCAAGTGCTGAGAGCACATCTAGAAACACGCCTGTACAGGTCTCTGAAACACCCTTTGGAAAGATGCTTTATTTTGAAATATGCACTGGCCTCTGCTGGAGATGAACTTGCTTTTCTGCTTTCAATCTGGTTCAGAGACAAATGACACCCAAATTTATCACCTTTATCAGTGCATTTTAAAGCATGGAACCAAACCTATTACAAAGTGAAAACCACAAAGGAACTCAGTAGAGCCAGAATATTTTTATTGTTTATGACAGAAAAAAGAAAAAGAAAAAAAAAAGAAAAAAAAGGTGTTTTGGGAAAAACCCCCTCTTCTTTCTCAGGCAGCGAGGCAGCCTTTTCAGCCATGGAGGAAAAGGTAGTGTCCTGGTTTGATTTCTTCTGCTAGCCAGAAGAATTGGTGCATGTCCACTTGTTATAGGAGAATCACCCTGGAGGACCACGATGTTCTCAAGGCTGTTTTTTACATCAGTACATGACAACCCAGGCATTTATTACAGCTGACCCAATCTAACACATCTTTTGTCTTTCATTGCTACCTAAAAAAGACACAAGAATAGCAACACTTCTCTCACAACAGCTTCTTGGCTCTGCTTCTTCTTATGCATTGACCTCAAGCCTTCACGAGCTTGTTTGTGATACTTTTAGTCAGATGCGGCTGTCTCTCCAATTACACTTGCTATACTTTTATGAATGCATCAAGCTTAAATGTCACAGTTGGCAAAATCCAGAGAAAATTTCGAGTAGACCCTAGGAGATAGAAAGGTGAGGGTATTCTGTAATGTGATGATTTTTATTACACCCAAATTTGGATTCTCTCTGCTTTTGCTCCTTTGCTATTTGGTATGTTGAACTTTCAACTCCTGTCAGTCTCTGAGCTTCCCACAGCACAGGCTGTCTGCAGCTGCTGATCAGGCTTCTAGATCAAAGAGTAAAAGTGAGAAGTGGGTGCATTTCCAATATTTGGTAAGAGCTTATCTGAACACTTTCTGTTGGTTTCCTGACTGTAGCCGTGAGCAATGAAATGCCCAGGCAGAGACTGGAAACAGATAAACTCATCAAAGGACAGTAACAAAGCAAGGAGGTTCAATAAGAAGCTGTGTTACTCGTTGAGTAAATACAGCTGCCGTCACAACGCTGAAGGCAGACTGGCCCAGAATTGGTTTACTGCAGTAAGAGCAGTGCCCCTTCTCATGCATTAAAGTAGGTGACCTGATCTTTTTATGTGGTCCACCAGGAGTGTTTTATAAGCAGAACTGCCACATAGTCATTTGTCACTGCAGGACTGGGAAGATGACTGCTGAGTTCTGCCCTTCTGTCTGCCTCCAGTTATGAAAATTGATTGTGTATTGATTATATGGTATATTGACTTACTGCTAACATCATAAATAAGGACTGTAAATCTGCCTACTTTTTCATAGCTAAAATAAGGGACTGCCTACACGTGAAGAGTGCTCGACCGTGTTTTCACACCCAGGCTTTTGTAGCAGCGGCTACGAAGGGGGAGAAGAAATGCCTAGCCATCTCATATGACAAAGCATCAGCCTTGAGGCACGGCCAGGTAGGTAGCTGCGGGCGCAGGAGGTGAAAATATCCTTTGAGGTAACCTAATTACCTCTTTCTTCCCACTCAGCAGCACTGGAAAGAAGAGATGCCAAACCTTCCTTCGGGCATCCCTCCAGCAGCTGAGACGCGAGGCTGCAGCCCCCGTCCTGAAGCAGCGCCGCCGGCCGTGCGCGGGAGCGGAGATTTCCCCGGCAGCCCGTTTCCTCCGGGAGAGCAGCAGAGGGGGCCCTCGCCCCGCGGAGAGGCGAGGCGGCGGCGCGGGCTGTGCCCGTCCCCGGGCGCCGCCGCGGCCCCGGAGGCGCGGGAGGGGCGGGAGCCGCGGGGAGCGGGACCGCCCCCGGCACCTCCCGGCGCCCGGACCGCCCCGCCCGCCGGCCGCCTCTGCCGCCTGGCAGCGGGGACCGCGCCGAGCCGAGGGGCGAAATAAAATTTTCAAGTGCCGGCCCTGAGTTAAAGGGTGCGCTGGAACGTTTCTGCCGTCGGAGGTAGCGTGCTCGCCCTCCGCAAAAATAACATTAGGCTGAGCAACCCAGGAGACGCCTCGCTGTGAGCAGCCGTCTTTTTCCGGCTCTCCCCTCAATCCCCCTTCCCTGCAACAGGCAATCTGAGAAAACGCCTCTCCCCATCACGCCCCAGTGACTTACGCAAGCACATCTGATGGTTCCACATCGTTTACTAAGGCACAGTTTGGTCTTTCATGCTTTTGGAATGGGCAGGCCTCAAAGAGAAAATAAGAGGAATTCAGTGAGATTTAATTGCTTGCTCTGTATCCAGGAAAACCATCCTCAAAGGGTGTAATTCTCTCTGTCTTGTCTGATTTTCCAGGAAAGTAATTTGTTTGCAATCATCATAAATCGAGTCTGAAATATTCTCCAGAATATTTGTCCTTTGCTTATCAGGTGTATTGGATGAAAATGATAAAAAAAAATATAAAGAAAGAGTTTTGTCTAACAAGGCAGCATTTTTTTTTAATCCTACATAGAACCAAAGGAAAGGTAGTGAAGAATTGATTTATCACTCATCACTAGAATTCATTTTATCGCTGAGTCTGATTCCACAGCACAGCATTAATGCCAACAGAATAGTGCACAGAAGTATTTGAGAGGAAACCACTGTAATACCTAGTCTTAAAGTATGATCATGATTACAGCAATCACTGCAGAACAGTTTGTTTTAGTAATTATAATTTCCTGAAGATTTCGTGTTCTCTACAGGAATAAAAGAGTGAAGAGTTTTTATGCATAATTCAAACTTGTTCCATTTGTATTTAATAAGCAAGAACTATGTACCTGATCATAAAATAAAACCAATTTCTGATGCAACAGCCCTGCTATTCAGAGACAAGACAGAAACAGAAAGGGAAGGAACAATGAATGGCAAGCAGCTCTAGCTTTATTTACTTGTGCTGTTTAAACTTTCCCTGGGTTTCTACCTTGTGCAACCATCTCACTTTTGGGGGCTATCTTCAGGTGCAATACATTATATTTGATTCCTCAAATGAGCTGAAAGTTTCATAATGACCTGAAAAAGAATTTATGTGGAAATTGTAAAGTACTTCCTTTTTACCTTTTTTAAAGATGTCAGGGTAATAAATAGACTGCAAGAAAAAAAGAAATCAAAGCCCCAGGACATATGTAATCCTATTCAAATAATAATCATGTTTATGCATAAAGGAGCTAATATTGCTTTTGAGAGTTTTGAAGTAGTCATTGGATTATTTAAAAGCTGTGTATAGTGTGCATTTCTGAAGAATTTTTTCTCTGTAGGAAAACAAGGAATGTCAAAGTTAGTGCACAGTTGATCTTTATGGAGTACATAATGTTTTGTGTGAGTAATTTTGTCATCTTGCTCTTTTGGGGATTAAAAATGATTTGGTTTCTTTGCCAAGCACAGGGAGGACAGAGAGAATGACGCTGACTCTATGCTAATGATTCAAATGGAGTCCTCAAACTGTCAGAATTGTTGTTTTGTCAGCTTTGGACAAAACCGGGAGAAGACAGGAGGAAGATGACTGCTAGGGAGGTAAAAATGAGGAAAAACACAACTCAAGAATCTGAGATCAAAGTTACCAATCTTCTCCAGAGCTGTGCAGCAAATCCATCTCTGGGAAAGCATGAGAAGGCAGCACCAAGTTGAACTTGCTCACGACCGGCTGGGGCATCAGTGTGCTGCACACCACAGCACAGCATGGATACGCCCATGTGCCCCTCCAACACCAGCTCCACAGAGAGTGGGATCTGAAACTGGGTTTGTGGCTCCTTGCAGCTCAGGAACCTTTGCAGGTCCCTGCTTTTTGCCTGTTCCTCTACCGACTGTCAACTCCTTGTGTAAGAACGTTTGTCCACCTTCCTCTCCTTAGGCAGAGAGTGTCTGAGCGGTCGTGGCAGAAGTGGAGTCTCAAGGAGACAGAGCAGCCATTCGGGAGGGAATGGACTACTTTTGGAAGAGCCATGCAAGCAGACTGTGAACATGGAGAGTGGAAGGTTCTCTCTCTGGCTGGAAAGACAACAGGTGAAAGAAAGGAAAAGCCAGACACCTAGACCATTTACTTGCACCCACGTCTCTGCCACCTTCGGGTGACATCACGTCACCCATCTGTCAGCCTGCAGCCTTGAGCCATTTGATGTGCCCACGTGTCAGTGGATAGCCAAAAAAGCACAAGGAGGCTGGGACTGGGCTGACAATTATCACCCAGTGGTGCTGAACACTGAACATGTTTCTAGTGACCTTCATGCTTGAACTTGCACTGAAACCAGTTAATGTTTCTAATGCTTCTCTAAACTGGGTAAGGAAGCAAAGCACTGCTGCTCTGAGTTTTCTGATAAAAGTACAGTGGCAGAGAAGGTATCTGACAGCCTTGAAACATCACATCAGCAATGTTCCTTCTCCCAGCTCCATGCTCAGTGCTGTACCAAGGTGTCACCTCTGTCTCTTTCCCATGGGCTGAACACTAGAGATGCCATGGCTCTGTTACAGTGCATATCTACCTGGAAAGACCTAAACCTTCTGTGAAAATTTGCATGTCATCCATATAGTCGTGCTTTAGAGTTCTTACTTTTCAATGGGTCCTGGTTTTACAATAAGTCCTGTGGGGGAAAAAAAAATGTTGGAACAATGAATAAGTGTGAATAGGGTGCATGAATAATGATCTGAGATCTGGTCTTTCACAGCATCCAGGGAAGCCATCCTTTTCTGGCTTGCATTATGCTGCTGAGATGCTGCTGCTAACCTGATACTATTTCTTGTCCATCTTGACTAAAAAGGTAGCATTTGATTTGGAAATAGAACATTTTTTATTTTAAATGGAATAGAAAAAAATTGATTTTAAGCCCTAATTGCATACATGTCAAATAACATGTCACATTTAAAGGCTGTTGTGGGAGCCAACTGGTGTAATTGTATATGGACAGTGTTATCTAATTTACCCTGCTTTGTATGATTTACTGGTATGTTTTGCTGTGGGTTGCATTATTTAGTTGTTTGATAATCTCTTTTCTTTCTGTTGTGATTTATGACATGGCATTTCTGCTTGTTTCATACCAGTGTGTTATTTTGTCAATCAAAATCTCTTTGTGCAACAGCAATATACAAAAAAGATAGTGGAGAACAGCCCATATAGTGTATCTAATGTTTACTTTAAACAGATTATTTATGGCAAAATATATCAGAGGAACCAATTTGCAAAGCAATGGTTGGTTATGTGTAAAGAAGAAATGCTGCAATCAGCACTCTATGGGTTTGCTTGTGTATGTTTTGTGGATCTGTACAGTTGTCTAAATGATTAATGGGGACAAAATGAAAACTCTTTTTTTTTCCGTTTTGAGCCTTTGTACTTTTCCCTTTTTTTCCTGATGGTGGAGTCATATCCCGTCTTTGCTGCATTACGTCTCCTCCCCTTTCCAGCCTTCTCTGGGACCAAACACGGAAGGAGAACAGGGCCTGGCTGCTGCCCTTCCCTGCTGAAGGCTGGGGAGGCGCAGAGGGTTTGTCTGATTTGGTGGCTGTGTGCCCCTGAGGCACAGATGGTGGGCAAAAAGAGGGTGGAATATGTCCTAAGGGTTCAAGGCTGTGTGCTCAAGAGGTTGTGTATGCAAGCCAAAGGCAAGATGTAGAAGAACACATTAACTGTGCTCCTTAGTATCTCCCAGTGGGATGAGAATGCCGGTGCTCCTTTTGATTGCTTTCTACAAAGTTATCAAACTTTGCAGTTCACAATGCATAATTTTACAAGTTCTTTACTGATCACTTACTGACTACTTTATTTGTGAGAAGGAAATGCAAAAATTTACTGAAATGAAATAAAATGCACTTCAGACTTGTGAAACACATGGTTTACTGTGAAGTCTCCACAAAATAGGGCAGTGGAGCGACACAAATACTAATACTATCATACAAAATAGAAAGAACAATCTGTAAGTGAAAGCTTAAAAGAAATTTTCAATTATAGTGTTTTCCATTTTATGAGAACAAATTTTACTAAGACAGGCACTCATTCAGAAAATCAGCTTGAGTACTAAGCAGTTGAATGATGATGCGTACATAGTACATGCAGGCAGCCTTCTTAGATCACTGCAGAGGGCATAAACTGTTAAATTAGTGCTGCTCAGGTTTGTACCTGCATGAATTTATGATCCTGTTCCCAGCAAAAGCAAAAATCAAATTGGCTTCCGAAGACTCCAATTCACCCATGCTATTAATTTGCCAGCTTAAGCATTAAACCTCTGACTATGAATGACCTCAGTTATTTATATAAGATATAGGCGTCAGCATGGTATAATCAGGACTTTAGATGGTTACGAATAAGACAAAAAATAAATTGTGTTTCTTGAGAAGGAGCAAACATGCCTGAAGTTGCTTAGAAAGGTGGAGACTTTTTGTTGATTTCAAAGGGAATACAAAAGAGTGCAGTGTTGCATGAAGTGTACTTATATCTTTAATACCTCACACATGTTTGTCATGAGGAAAAAGTGAATCTGTTTTTAGAAAGAAACCTTTCCAAAAAAAAAAAAAA
>VZRO01004641.1:730300-809232 GCA_013397915.1 Daphoenositta chrysoptera
AAAAAAAAAAGAGCATGAGAAAGTGCAGTTCCCACCCCAGCTGCCAATTGGTATTTCCGGGTTAAGTGACCAGAAGGCTTTATGGCCCTTCTCAGAATTACAGGTTTACATGCTTTCTTTCTCTGTCTTTATCTCTGCATTCACAGGCTCAGTGGATGCTAGGTATTTAACTAAAAGATGACAGTTTATTCACTTGAAACAAGAAAACTTGACAGTTCCAGATGACTTTAAAATTTACAACATAAACAAAAGCAAGACAGAAAATAAACAAATACGTCACATCAAAGCTGCTGCTGAGACTATCCTAATTTTTATAAAATATCTAGAAGGGGCATTTTTTAAGGAAATGAGAAGATAAGAGGTGTGCTGGTTTACATGGATGAAATAAACAGGTACTGTATTCTGTTATCTGTCCAACAAAATGCAAAAATCCAAAAAATTAACTGTGGAGGCAGTGTATATAAATCAAAGGCTTTCCTTTAATCCTTTGCTAATCCCTTACTTATCTTGCCTACTGTACATACATTGCAAACAAAGATACAAACAGAGCAAAGACACGCCAACATGTTAAAGGAGTTAAATTCCAATATTTCAAATACAAAATGCAGAATGCCCACCAGTGAAAAAGTCTTTGTACTGACCCAGACGTAGTTAGTTTTTAAGATTAATAAAACGTTCTCACAATAGTTAGCAGCTCATGTATTTTTGAATTATTGAATCACTTCTTCTTTTTTTTTTAATTAAAATAATTACAAAATATTTATAAAGATAATGTAATGATCACCTTTGGATTATACTGATGTACTAGATTCTCTTTATAACTTAGGAATAAGTAACAGAAATGTAAATCAAATGCTATATTTTTATTTGTGTTTTATGAGAGAAATTCAATTAATATATTTATTTTTTGCTAGAAAAATAGTTCTAATAGAAGAACAGAAGTTGGTCCCTAAGTAATATTCCAGTTCATTTTCAAAATTAGTTCAAGATGAAGGTTGTTGAAATTAATATGAATTACTGTCAGTGACAATGCTTATATCTGAAGAACAGACTACTCCTGGTGATAATGAATTTGAGTGTTCCAGAGACCTGTAATATTTTCTTAAAGGATACAATGCAACTGGAATTTTCAATCTGCTGTGTTTCAGATAATTCAAAAGAGATATGACTACAAAAGTGAAACACAACTTTGTTTAGCTTAACCTTGTGTTTTGTTTTCTTTTATAAATTACCCCAATCATCTTGATTTTAAAATTGAAGAGAAAAACCTTTCCAGATATGACTTGTATAATCATGTGTTGTTGATTCCATATCCTTTAGTGCATATTTTAATGGTTAAATGTGAAGGATTATCAAGTCATCGAGCACAGAGGTGTCTGTGACTGTATTATTTAATGCTAGATATTTTTCTGAAAACTCTACACCACTGTTCATTGTGTGTATGATGGTGCTGCTGGAGGAGGCACGAAGCAAAGTTAAAACAAAATAAACTTAAAAAAACAACCAAACAACCAAAAACCCCAACCCAAAGAACCACAACTCTTTAGAGACTGGATAAATAGTAAGAAGCATGTTTAATACAACTAATTTATAGATGAATGTGGTGCCAAGATAGAATACATTAACAAGGTAAGGCTGCAGGGTCTCTAGGTAAGATAATATATTGCTTTCATTAAAAAGCAATCTGCATGGACCATATCCACTAACACTGGAAACTCTGCAGCTGTCACGTTTATCAGGGGAACAAGAGCAAGCCACTACATTTTAATCACTGGAGTTTGTCAGGAACGAAAAACAGCCAGCTTCCCACAAATCAACAGACATGTATCCTGATAAGGAGAGTGAATTGGAAAAGGACAGCTACACCCCACACTACACCACCTATTCTGGAGTGATCAAAGCACTGTAATTGTAGCAGATAAATCTACTGAATTAGGCTCTGGGATGAAACACCCTTCTTTTCACAAAACAAACGCAGGTTAGCTTGAGTCATCTGTGACATATTTCATTTTTTAGTTTGAGTATTCCTGGTACTTGCCACAAAGGCAACAAGAAAGAAAAATAGGATGCCTGCATCCAAAATTTAGTGGCATTTTTTCCAAAATCTCTTTCCTGGTCATTACACAATAATTAATATCTGAACTGCTGTTCCTGGCATATTCTTTTGCATAGCTTGGACAATAAAATTAAACAGGGTTATTTATTAGTACTCATAGCCTTTGAATTTGTCATATCTGATATACATGAGAGCAGATACTGTTTTTCTATGGTAGATGATTATTCTTCAAAGAGAAAGCACTAAGGAGTTGAAAGGGGCAATGCTTGCGACAAGAAGAACTTGAATATTCTTGTAGAAAACATATTATGGAAGTCAAATTTTAACCTCTAGTGCAATCATAGTTATATGGCAGCTTTATTTTAGGCACTGATAGCAGATGTGACCCCTGTAATGGATAATACAACAAGGATTTCCTGTAATGAAAGAAGTATTAAATAAAGACTTTCACAGAAAATGGTTTTGTCCAAGGGAAATAAGGAAATCTGCTTGTTTGTGGAAGGGTGACTGTATCTTTTTAAGGCAGGGAGGGACTGATAGACAAGAATTTTTCTTTTTAATATGAATGAACAGAGTAACAGAAAATTACTTTTTTTAGGGACAGTTATTTTGATTTCCAAGGGCTTGGGAGTACTGATTAAAATCAGTTTAATGTGACAGAGGGGTCTTTTTGAAAGGAGTTATTCTACTACCGTGCATGCAAGGCTTGGAGGGAATGAGATATATTCATTTCATAGGATTTACAGTTCTGAACTTCCAACTGTGTACTAAATTTGGTAGAATTTTCTATGAGCTATAGTACAGATGAGAGGTCTTAGCTAAACAGTTTATTACCATCTGTACCTAAAGTTTGAGATCTTAATCAGCAGTGAGAGGGAAATAAAATAAATGCTGCTTCAGTGGTAACTAATCAGTACTAACCTTGAAGAGTACAATGCACCAAGGATTATTACTGTGATCTGTTACTTGCTGCTTATGCTACATGCCTTCTTATTTATAGCATGTCAAAACTTTCCAGCATCCAGAAAATATTCAAAATAAATCAATTAAATATGCGTTGTTGGAACCCTCCAAGGCAGTGTCATGAATTAGATCCACGCTCCTGTTGCATATGCACATGCAGCTAAAAATCACCAAATGTCAAAGCCGCAGATCTCAGAAATTAAATTGAGTTCCTAACTGGAAAAGTTACTGTGAGGCTGTCCTAGGAGCTAAGCGTCAGAGGGATCATCCCGTGGCATGTTCTCCGTGAGGACACACATCCCACCTGCAGGAATTCAGGAGGTGTGCGGAGGCAGAGCCAGCACAGCATCTGTGGGACGCGCACCCACGCCTCCATCGGAAGCCTTGGGCAGGGGCAGCGCGGCTTCCACGGGCGCTCCGACACGGGGTGGGCTCTGGGGGTGATTGCAGCCCAGCAGGCACCCGGGAAAACCAGCCCCGGCCGCTTCCTCTCTGCTTCTGCTCATGCCGAAAGCTCTGGTTTATCCGGGCATCACCCCCGGCACGCAGACACGGAGAGAGAGATACCTGTGCAAACACTTTTCCTGCATGCTCAGCTGCCCTGTGGAATCGATTCACAAACGCATGATTTTCCGTGCCTTCACTGACAGATTTAATTAATTAATTAATTTCAGTATCACAGTGGTTATATACATCTTACTGATACAGAGATGGTGATACCAGAATCTATTGCAAAGTGTTTAAGAAGCTCACTAGACAGCAAAGACGTATCTACCTCTGTTTTCAGGCAGTTTAATTCTATAACTGATCCCAAAGTATAAGAGGAAGATGTTGATGAACACTTCCGGAAAATAATAACAAATTGTGTTTGCATTTTCTAAATTTTCCACTTGTTTATGTACGAGAGACAAACAAAAAATCCAAGCTTTTTTTTTTTTTTAACACACTTGAAACCTGTTGGTTAGATGAAAACCTGAAAACCAAACATGAAATCAGTTTATTCTGCTGTTTCACTCCTCAAAATCAATTATTTTTATCTCCTCTGCATTTCAACAGCCCTTCTATGGGTAAAATAATGTCCAGAATGGCATGAGAATCAAAGATTTCTTTTTGGCTATCATTTGCTTCTGAAATAAAAATTTGGGTCATCCATCATCTGGAGAGCTACTAGAATAAAATCACCAATATTCTGTCAACGCTCTGAAGGAAGTACCACTGTCTTTCTGTTTTCTTGTACTTTACAAGAGAAGATCTGAGTATTTCATGTTGATTGCTTGATTGGCTGCACTGGGACTCTTTAAAAATACTAAAAAATCAACAGTCTGGTACAAATCAAACACAGGCTTCTATCAATCATGAGCCTGGGGTATTATCTGAGGTTTTTACCCAGAAACATGCCATTAAAAGTTGCAGAAATTAATTGGTGCCATTGGCTGTAATGGCCTTTCCTGACACAGTTTCTCAAATGTAAAGAAAAATTATGGATAAGGCAAATTCCTCATGGGATTTTTATAGATGTCTGCTTTGTTCTGTTATTGTTTATTGCAAATGTTATTACTGTGATCTATTGCCCCATCATGCTTTGTCTATACTGCTTATACCATTTTGCAGCCCGCAACACAACTGAGGGCCTCTGTCACTGACCAAGATAGTACTTATTTTTAAATCCTATGTTTTATATATTCTTATAGTGATCTCTTGGTGTTAATTTTGTGTGTTTAAATTTTCATACTTAAACAGATCTTGTTCTGATTGAATAAATGTTGCCAATGATCTGCCTAGAAGAATTGTAAATCTTGTCTCAATGTGTGCATCTGCTGTTGTTAGTTGGTAGCTATGCAAAGCCACAGCAGTAACTCATTTATTTCAATTGTTCTGATTTGCATATCTATGAAGTAGGTCTGTTAGATGACAGCTGTCACTCCCTTTCTTTTTAAATGTATTATTTACAAAACCTTCTTCTTAATTACAAGTTATTTCACCCTGACAGCTAACCTTTCAGAAAGGTAAATTTTTTAGGAACAGAAAATTAAGAAATGCAGCCTATGCCTTACAGCAGAGCAAAAATAGTAGTAAATTAATCCCCCCAAATTAGATTTGAGATTCACAAAAGATTTCGTACTTAATACCAGCAGGTCATCTTACTGAATCTTACTGAAGTGAGATTATACAATTACATGCATTTCCAACGAAGCAATTATATGGCATTTTCCATTCTGGAACTTGAATGATCTGCCTATAGCCATTTGGGACTGTAAGTCTCTCTTAAAATACAAACAAACAAACAAACAAACCAATGAACTGTTGTGAATTAAACTTTAAAGTATATTTTTCCTCATTAAACCCTCTCAGAATATTCTGAGTATAATTTATTGGACCTTTAGGTCAACCTGTTCAGTGTTTTCTGTAAAATGCTAATGGTGGTAGGTGATATGTTCTGTCGATATAACCAAAACCCAACAAGCATGGGCAGAGAGGAAAACTTACTGCTATATGACAATCTCAGCAATGCAGGGGTGTTTCCTTTCCCCCCTAGGCTTCAGGCTCATTATACGCATGTGGGAAGTGAAATAAAAGGATCAGCATCCTTAACCATCTGCACAGCCTTCGGTCTGTAAAACAGTGATGTTTAGCCTGTCATCTTTCAGTTTTAATCTCTTTCTGCTCTGCACATTCGTAGTCTGTCCTCTGCCCATACACTTTGGTTCTGCCTGGTGACGCAGCGCCACTGCGCTCTCCAGTTCTGGCACTGCCAGTGTGCAGCTTCCACACACACGCTTTATCTCTTTGTCACTGTCAGTTTGGTTTTGATTGGATAGTTTCAGAGCTGTGCTTTCAGACTATTTGAATTGATTAGGCTGTGCTAAAGTTGTAAATCCTTGCAGAGCCCCAGCAAGAGTTCAGTGAAAACAGAAACGATGGGCTGTGCAGTCTCATGGGATCAGTAACAGAAACACAGAATTTCTTTCATAAGGGTTTTTTGTGGTGTGCCTTCTTTTGCCACTGATGGTCTTATTCTATAAGATCAAGGTTTATGCAGTGATATGTACCAAAGGGTAGGTTTTTGGTGACCTATTTTACATGGCATTATCATGGCATCCTCATTGTAATAGTCAATCATCCCTATAGCAAAAGTATGACCATTTTTATTTAGACTTTTGCTAGTATTCTCAGGAAAATAAAGTCTGCATTTTAATAACTCTACAGGTTATGGCCTTTCTCACAAAGGCTGTTCCTGCAGGGCAGCATTGTAAGGCTGGAGATGTTGGCAAGTCCTATTCTGTGATTCTTGGATCAAGGGGAAAGGCTTTCTCTACCATTCTTTTGTGATTTCCAAGACCACTACTCTACCATCTTTCTTTCTTTCTTCATGTTTATTGTTTCATCATCATCTCTCCATTATGGGTCATGCATCCCATATCTTTTAATGACCCTCACTGGGGAACTGCTAAGAACAGCTGCATTTGGTGTCACACCATGTCTTCAGAAGACCACATCAAAGGGGTCTAAGCTGGAACTCCCAGTGACATTATTCCCATCTGAAATTATTTCTTTCAGGACCACAAACACCACCATCCATTTAGCTAAGTACTTGTGGCACAACATCTTTTAACACTAAAGCAGCCAGTGTTCATGTATTTTTGCAGTGCCTAGATGTTAAAGCGGTTCCTAAGTCAAGAGATCTTGCTTGCTCTTGCCGGGTCTTCCAACTCCTTGTGATTTTTTTGGGTGCTTATTATGAGTATGATGCTGAAGCCATTCAGTGAAGGTGTCACACAGCATGTCAAGTGATATGACATTTACAGTAAAAGTATGTATTTTTATTTTAAATCAACTAAATTAATTATTCATCACACAATTTAAATTTCTTATTATTTTGCAAAATTGTGATCTATTCTTCAACAGCTCACAAAAATGCTACATTTGTTAGATTGTTTTCAACATTCAGTTTAATTCCCTGTAATTCACACCTGGAAATCTAAAATTATGCTGGGGTCTCATAAGCAGGGTGTGTCTTTGCACTGAAAATAGAAAAGAGCTGCATGTCAAGTGCCTCACTCATATTTGCTTAATTTCGTTGTAAGAAGAATGCTTGGACAGTACTGTTTCTTCTTCTTCATTCAGATAAACTTGTACATAGCTACTCAGAAGCCATGTATCAGAAAGTTTCTGAGTGTCCATGTGAGCTCCCTGTACCTGGCACACTCCCTTGGCTGCCGGCTCCCAAGGTGAGCCCCTGAAAAGCAATCCAGAGAGGGTGGGCAGTTGTCTGCTACAAGAATTTCTACTCTTCCATGTTACTTTTCCTGTGCCTTGCAGGGTAAGGCAGCAGGATGCCCTTACTCAACTTCCTTTTCCCCCAGCAGCTGATCAAAGGATATATAAGATGGATGCAAGGATACATCTTGCTGAAGCTTAGCCATTTCCTCTTCTTCCCTCTAGCTTCCAGTAGCAGCAACCAACAGGTCTCAGACCAGTATTTCCTAATTTTACTCCGTGCACTGCTCTTCTGACAGTCAGCCTTACAAAGAACAGCTATAAAAATCAGCTTGTCAGTGGGCTCAGGGCATGTAGTTAGGTTTCTTAGAGAATATGGTTCTGATTTCTTGAACCTCCAGATGACTTGACAAAGTGAACAGAGAGAAACTTTTATTTCTATCTGGTCACCCATGTTGCCAGGCTAGGAGCCTCTGTGTGAAGACCATGCAGCACACATGGGAAACGGATGTTGTGGTTCCACAGGCAGGAGTGTTGAGGTGGTGTGGAGAGGACCTGCTCCTCCTTTCTCTCTGGTATAGTTGTGCTGTTCCCAGAGTGTTCTCCGGTTCTTTTGAACTGCTAGAACAACAGGATCCTGACCAGACCATTTTTCAGAAATGAGCATGGGTTTGATCCTTAGTTTGTGTAAACTGGCACAGCTGCAACCTGCTTTTGTAGGGAACTTAGTGGCAATTTAAAACATTTGAGAGGCTAGCTTACCAAGCAAAGCAATGAAAACAGAGACATAGACCATTAAAATATGTTGATAATAGAGTTTTCTATATATATTCTGCAGGCTTATCTTTAATCTTTTAAATTTGCATAATTTTCTGTCTCTGAGACAGAACATTAAGAGTTTTTGATATATTTTCAAAGGTCAGGCACAAAGCCATGCTCCTTTAGAGGCCTTATGGCTGTTTGTGCTTTTTTGATGTTTGTACCATCGTGCAGACCTGATAAGTAGATGAATGACCATGATAAATGTGCATAATGAGAAAGTGATAAGAATTGCAGCATCTGACATGAGTTATGTCTCTGTTGTCCAGAAATGGAGATGCTCTACTTTTATCTTTGCTCTCTAATTTCTTAATTAGGAAGAAAGCATATTTTCCACCCAGTGCATATATATTTGGGAAGGTTGCTGCCTAATAACAACATACATCAGCCAATTACATTATTATAGATACTGCTGTACTCTTTTTGCTTAAAAATGTCTCTCCTCCTTGTACAGCAGGAGACACAGGATCAAGGTTTATGCAGTGATATACACCAAAAATTTCTAGACATAAAAAAAAGAATTATTAAAGTCTGATCCAGCAAATATTTGAAAATAACGTGTTCCTTTTCTCACATATAAG
The DNA here is from genome assembly GCA_013397915.1 of Daphoenositta chrysoptera. Lineage (NCBI taxonomy): Eukaryota > Metazoa > Chordata > Aves > Passeriformes > Daphoenositta > Daphoenositta chrysoptera. The sequence continues at coordinate 738,938 of VZRO01004641.1, forward strand.
GTCTGATTCAAGTTGCTGGGATTAGTTTTATGAGTAATGACACACAGATGTATTTTGAAAAACCTAGCTATTGAGATCAGATTCCAATCTGAGTTGCCCAGAAAGTCTGGATCCTGGAAGCCTTATAAGGGCAAAATTCCCTTTAATGAGATTTCTCCAATTGATAGGCCTCTTTAGAAAAACAACCAAAATGAAATAGTCCTCTAAAACGGAGCCACTGCATGCTGTCGGAGAATTAGACCTGTGGGTTTTTTATGAAAGTGCAGTCTGCATTCAAAGACCTTAACTTTGCAGAAATGAGCTGAGTGGTCTGAATTAATTTATTTCTGCGATGCTTTCAAGCCAGTGATTGTTCATTGTCTTTCGTCTCTACTCTGCAAAGATTCTCACATTTGCATGTGTTTTTGTGCCAAGCACTTCCATATTCATGGACGCAGAGCTTAATGGATTGAACCTTCTTCTCTCAAAGTGAGTGGCAAAACTGTTCTCTTGAGTGAGAGGAAGATAAGATTAACAGCAATAAAGCTATACCCAGCTAAGAAATTCTGCATGCTGTGAACGGCAAAACTGTATTGATTTCAAAACCATAGAAAGGGAAATTAAAATTAATCTCTTCTGATTATATACTGCACAGTTGTTGTAATATAGTATTGCATTCTGCCATTTAATTATTTGCATTAATTTTCTGTAATAATATGAAATTATTTGTACTTAAAAGCTACCGTGAATATTTGAAAGCAACTATCCAACATAACTGCAAAAGCACATAGTGCATATGTTTTTGTTTTGCTTGCATCAAAAGCCAAAGTTTATAAAATATCAGCAATACTACACATAACAAAGAAGAGAGAAACATTTTGTGGAGGGTGTTTATTTAGATTTCTTGGTTTCCTTTCAAGCCAAGATTTGTTTACTAGAGGCATTACAATTTAGTGAGACAAATTAGGCTAAACTTTTTATCTCTGGTGGTTTGCACATGCACTGATTAAACTAGTATTTCTTCTAAAGATTGCCTAGGAAGATAAATGAACAAGAGGAGCAATTAGAGTAAGGAAAAACTAAAGATTGGCTGACATGATTTAAGTTTACCTCTAAGGCAGTTTGTCATTTTGTCTCTATAATCTCTATCAGAATTGACTAAAACCGTAAACATAAATCATTATACTAATTTATTTCACCACACTGTGGTCTGGGAGAAGAAGATTTCATTTTTTTCAACAGATTTTGGGGGATTCAAACATTTTCAGAACTTTTTTAATGTCGTATAAAAACAAACCAGCCTAAAGCATCATCGATTCATATATCAGCATCTTAAAATCTGATTTTTTTGGTGTTAAGCCAAGAAATGTTCCCGTTACTATTGGTAAAATATCTGTTAAGAATTCAGAATACATGGGCATGGATTTGATTTCTTTAAGTGGCTGGATAAAGCTTAATGCATGACAAAACATAATGAAAGGCCATCAGTTAATACTTCACACTAGACGAGTTAATAAGCAGCCTTCTCTCCTGAGACGCATCGGAACAAGGTCTGTAGGACCATGGAATACCTTTGTGGGAGGGAAACCAGTAGAAGCCTGAGGACATCCTGCAGTATAAATCTCTGTGAGCTGTCACAAGACCTGTTATAGACTCTCCAAAAATAGAGTCCTGTATATCTTCATTAGGAACTGTGCTAACAACAGTGTCCGCCTGCAATTTTATTCAGACGCCACAGTAAAGCAAGGATTATATTATGTTGCTCTTGTCATGTGAAGTATTCCTTATCAGTGACTTTAAGGAACAGATATTCCAATGCCACTTAGACATCTACGTCCTGCTGCCTGTTTGTGAATGGTCTCATTTGGTTCAGTGGAGCTGCTTGTGTGTGCTGATGGCAGCAGGGTCACTGCCTAAATTGCTCCTCCAGAGGAAATCTCACCAGAGATTTTGCCACCCTCATGCCCACACTCCCTCAGACCCTTGATGGCACAGGTTGTGAGTTGCCTGATTTCACCACCTGCCAACCCTACCAAAAGCAAAGTAAATGAAAGGTTCTTCCTGGCAGAAAATGAGGAGAAGGAACGTATCTCCAAGTCTGGGAGGGCAGTCTGCACTATGGTTAAGCATATTCTAAATACTCTGAAAGTATTTCTAAACCTGAGCTAGGGGTGGCACTTTCCTACCAAACCCTAATTTATAAATAGCTAATTTCAGGGTGACGAGAATGTCGGGAGTCTGATTTCCAACATATTTGCGTTTCCTGATTAATTTATTTAGTAGTCCAAGAAAGAAAGTATCTGGCACAGTCAGTATTTCTGTCAGATTATTTCTGGTCTCTGTGCCCTGTCTTGGCACCTGTTTTCATGAAACAGTAAGGAATTTAACCCAATTTCATACCGCTCTCTCTGCATCTCCCATAATTCCATGCAATCAAGGGTTCAAATGCTGTTAAAATGGAATACACAGATGAACACTAACATACTTACATGATTCCATAAGACATAGAAAAAGCTAAGTTAAATTCCATTCTTTCTTGAATCTGTATTTCTAGACCAGAGTTTTTACTAATTAAGTTGTGTGAACAACTCTGAGCACAAACAAAAACCTCTGTGGCTCTCTACAGTCAAATTTACACAGAAATTTACACAAATTTACACAGATGTGCAATAGCACATCAAGGGCTTTTCTTTTTAAGATTTAATTTCATATACTATTTCTTTAAAGCATGCTTCGAAAGGATGGGTGATTTCTTATCTTCACACACACACACAAAATACCCGTGCTGTGATGACTGGGATTGGCTATTAAGGCTGGAGCAGTAATTTCCATAATTAATGGCAATGTGTGGGAACAAGAAACCACTCATGCCCAAAAATGTCAAAGGCTTCTAAACTTCTTTAAAATAGTTCTGAAGTTGAGATAAGCATTAATGATGTAATGAACAAGGATTAGCTGCACCGCTGGCTTGACCCTAAAGAAAAAGATGTAATTCCAAGGAGCAAATATTTCAGTGCTGTCTACGCAGGTAAACCAGGATGAGTGAAAGCCAGAAAAATTCCTTCTTGGTTGTGAACTCACTTAACCGAGGGAAAAGAGGCTAACAGTGCAAACTCTTCAGTCTGAACAGGAAAGACGCGTTGAGAAAACGCTCATCCCAGCTTTGAACTCCAGAGGGCAATAGTCCACAGCACGACGGGTTTGTAGGTATGTGATCGCTAAAAAAAAGAAAGAAAAAAAAAAAGTCATTTCCAATAGCTTCCTTGCTACTACATGCAGGATGGGAGTCATGCCAATAGACCCACAGCGTTGGTGGGTGCAGAATGTACAGCCGGGGTTGCCAGAAGGGCAGCTGGTAACAGTGTGGGTCTATTTGGGAAAAAAAGGACACTGTAACTCTGACAATGGTCAAATGGGGATTCAGTGGCATGGTTGAGGAAAAATAGGATTTAAGTGAGGAGAAGATAGGTCATGAAAGCAGGGTTGTGTAATTTGGGTAAGTCCTCATGGATTTTTACTAATAGCTTTAACACAAGTGTGGCAAGTGTATAAAATCTTATAATTATTTTTTCTGATTTTACTTTTTAAAATCACACTTTTCACATGTTAGGAACACAGAAAATCTTGAAAGCATCATCCAAGCTGCAAAAACTCTTGCACAGTTTTGTTAATGCAGCATAACATTTGATTCTGAACCAGGAACAAAAATACCTTGGTACCACGAAATTCTTTAATAATGTCATAATTTTTTGAACGGTGCGCTAGCTAGGGCGTATGATTTTCAAGTAAATCACTACCACTCTGGCTGTCACTGGCAGTACCAGAAAGCACTCTCAAGCTTCTCTCAGAAGGTCACTTCTGTCGTGACTTTTGCTACTGCATGGAGCCCAAGAGTTGTAATTCCTCACCAAGATGTTTGCTGCCTACCCTGTCACTGCTGGCACTGTGCCTCTTCTTCCATCATGCAGAGGATGCTTCCTTGTTTTACTCCATCTCTAGGCAGAAATTAACTCACATGGGTACCATTATAAGTTTAATCATACAATCCACAAAGCAAAACTTGAATAGACAGAAAGTAGATGGGGGGGTGGGGGGTAAAAGAAGGAAACTGAAGTTGTCTATTTGTGTGTCATTTTTTTGTGCTTCCATAAGTCATATTTTTTTCATAACGACTATGCAGTGTTTGTTGTTACATGCTAGCACCACTTCTCTCCCTGACGTTAAGGGAGAGCTGTAACTGCCTGCCAAGGCTTTGCTGGGGAAGAAAGGCAGATCAGGAAGCAGCAGGAAATTAGCTGGCCACACATGGCATATTCAGAGAGGTGAGGGATGAAAAAATACTTCATAACACATAGATAGTTTTGGAATTTTTTTTTAAATTATTCCCTAATTGATTTTGATCAAATGCTCCTTTTCCTGTAGCTATCAGTTTACATTCTAAAATTAACTTGTTATTTGCCTTTATTATTTTTAGGTTTTCTGTGGTTTGCCTTCCCACACTAGTTTTCAGAGTGGATACTGTACAGTTGCATTTTGCTGTAGTTTTAAAGGAGCAGTGTGGGAATAAGGTCTACTACCTACCTTTAATGTAAATAGCACTGTCACAGCTTCTCCATGAACAGTTTGAGGCTGTGTCTCGTTCAGGTTGAGTAGGAGTAAATTTCAGCTAAATCCAGGCTTGAAGTCTTTTTCCTTTAGTTAGGTTTACTGTTCTAGTCTTTTCAAAACACCTAAATTATAGTTTTTCTTTGCTTGAACCATTAACTGGAGCAACAGCACAGGTTCCTCCTTATTCATAAGAACAAAATTTAAGATGGAATTATTGACACAATACAAAGGGACATTGAGGAAGGGGATTGTATCCTAGGTAGAAGCCTCAAATTTACATTTAACTGTTTGGGCTCAATGTCCATTTAAAATAGATGGAGCAAATAATCTCTGTGTGACAATGTAGGCTCTGGCTTATAAATTCGCAAGTCAGGCAGGGTTTATAAGAATATGTGACACCACCCTGTAAAAAATTCTGCTTTGAGAGAGAGAATTTGTAGTTGAAAATGAGAAAGGAAGAGACACTGCAATGACCATAGACCGCCATATAGTCCTCAGCCATGGACAAGAAGAAAAAACAATGGTAATGTAGTAAACCAGAAATACTGTACAGCAACACTGTAGAAAGACTTGTTGAGATTCCATGGGGGTGTAAGAGGCGTATGAAATTTTATTGACTGTTAAAGATAAATGAAGTCTGAAGGTGTTGAGAAGGAAGTTCAGGTAAAATGAGTAGATTACAAAGTCATTCCACTCTACTCTTGTCCCTTCGATGCGTCTTAGAGGTGAAGGGAGTTCCTATTGACTCATTCTGATGTTACAGAGGGAGACTCTTTATATGTGGATTTGTGAGTCTAATTATTTTGTAACTTGGGGACTTTTCTTTCACTTTTATTCACTGTCTCTCCTTCTTGACAGTTTTTTTTTGTGGGCGAGGCTTTCAAAGCTTGATTCCAATGGTGTCTTCTTTCTGAATGGGGAAATGCAGTGCCTTCTGACTTTTGCCAGACCAATGCTTCTTGTGTTGTTTACAAGCTTGGAGTGAAAAATCCTTTGTGCCATGCTAATATCACTGGTATAATGAACCTCAGTGTTAAATTAAGGTTCTTACATTTTGTGAGAGGATGGTTTCAGGTTAGGAGAAGTGTATTGCAGATTCCTTTGGATCAAAACAGAGGCTAGCAAGCTGAGGAAGTTACACAGAAAATGTATTACAGCTCATCTGGCGGTGTGACAATGTAGTATGTGTCAGGTTTTTTTCATGAGCAAGACATGTTTTCCATAGATTTCAAATCCTGTATTGGGTAACATTGAATTTAAAAAAAAATTGATTGAAGTAGCAGCTCACGTGAGAATGTCTTTGCCTGAGAAACTTGGCTTCTATATTAAAAAACCACTAAAACATATAAAAGTATCACTTCAGTTTTACTTACATATGCAATTAAAGCTGCCCCGTGTTACCAGAATTTCCATTACTACTGGTGTATATTAATGCTGACACATGTGAAAGCAAAAGTTTTGTTCCTAGCACAAGCTTTGTCTATAGTGAAAGATTATTTTACTTTTTAATGCCAGAAAACCACTACTTTTCTGGCATTAAAATTTTTCTCCATGTATATTTTATCTCCTAAATTTTTATCCTGCCTTTCTGACCTTTTGAGACTGTGCCTGGTACTTTTGGAGTGCTGGTTGTAAGCCACCCTGCACCTTATTTTTGAAAAGTGTATCCTGTGAAACAGCATCCCCTGTGGTGGCTATAGAATTCCTGCACCTCAACACAGTTTCCATTGTTTCTGCACAGGGTCAATGAAAAAGCATTGCAGGAAAGTAACAGGGGGCTGTGTTTTAAGGTGTGATCCAAACCTCCTGTACCAAAACCAGCAATGAGCTGTGTTTAAGTCCTTTTATTCATTTTTCAAGGGATGGTTTATTGGGATACCATACTGCACAAGTCCACACCACTCAAGTATATTTTATTCAAATACGTCTTTCAAATTGGGAGAAAAGGCACGACAGACCAAACACGTGACTGCTAACATGAGCTCATCCAACTTTCAAAATGCGACGTGGCAGGCATCTCTTCACACTCTGGGCAAATGGCACATGGTACCAGGAGACATTAGGTTTTTAAAAGTGAAGTTAAACTGATAAATTAGACCTCATTTATTGAACAGCAGTTACAGCCAATTGCCCAGGGAGTCATTTGACACCTTTGAAGACCCTGCTAACTTAATTGGTGATAGTTTGGGGGCTGAAGGAAACATTTAAGCCTGTAGCAGCAGGACACCGTGCAGCATGAAAATGGAGAAGACAGGCATTCTCACTGACAAGGGGAGTCATATATAGATTTTTGTGTCCATTGTTTTTGCTTATTTGTGTGTGTGCTTTACTCAGTCAATCAAATATAATTGACACCACTGGGTTCTGTTGTTTTGTGGATGACAGGAGCTAATGCAAGGGAAAAAAAGCTGGGAGTAAACTTCCCCCTGAAAGGCTGTGTAAAGGTTTTTCCACTGGGCTTGTGACATTTTTTGCTCAATTGTATTAATTGATGTAGTGACAAGGCAGTTGGAAAGATGATGGATACTGATCACTACACTTTTCTTTTTTTTTTTTCTTTTAAGTATCTGGGCATTAACATAAGCTCTGCTTTTGTGCAAGCAGTAGGAATGCAGCCAGTAAAAATGTAAGATGAAGATTTTAGCACCTGCAGACCAAGTTTATAGGACTCAACAGCCACAGCTGGATATTACTACCAAATGAAAAAAGGATGTTGCTTTGGGACAGATTTTACTCAGGACACCCATGTTCCCACCTATATTTTTTTTCCCCTTGTGTTAGAAACTTTGATATTTACTGTCTCCTTCCATCAGCTCAAGGGGTATATTTAATTAAAACTAATCTGGCTTTTCCCTAGATTTCAAGTATCTCCAAACTCAAGCTGGAAATCTAATTACCTGACTGAAGTGGTCAGGGAGGTCAGGTTTCCACAGACAGTCACCACAGCTGGGTGACTGGCTCCCAGCTCTGCATGGATAGGGGTAGGTGGTCCCTGGATTCAAGTCACTGCAATGTAGCAACTGTCCTATTTCTGTGGGGCTGCTGACATAATCACACATACACACTTTTATTATTCTGCCTCCCAGCTTTCCACAGAGGACACTGTAGCTCCAGCACAAAGCAGATGCCCTCGTGTGCATGTGACTCAGTGCAGAGTGCAGAAAAAATGTGGTAACACAAGCACAGTTTTGCCTTTGAAGACAGATGCTTGATCTGAGTTAACACAGACATCAATCAGTCAGTTTCCTGGACAGATGAAGGACATCATCTCTGGAATTGTCTCAGTATGTATATTGCATAATCGTAAGCACAGTTTTTCTGAAAAGACCTCTAAGTCAGTTCCTTGCTTCAGAACTACATTCAAAGGAGGTGGATGAAAAGGAAGTTTGTAGGCGTCCAGGCTTCTAAAAAAGAAAGTCTGAGGCCTTGACACAAAAATGTAAATATGCCTGTGAATCGACATTAGAGGGAGCATAGGCATCACCTGTGAACACACAACTTAAATGAATATTGAACCAGTCATACTCTTCCATTTATTCATTTTCCATGGTTATGGTTACTAGGTCGGGATGATAATAACATTTTATGTGTTAATCTCCTAATTAGAAGCTTGGTTTTAAATGTCCCACCATCTTTTCTGATTTAAGACCTACAGGTAAGGGGGGTCACTGCCTAGAGAAAGTTATTCCCTAAGATCTCATGGAGATACACAAATTCTTGAAGGAAATTAAGACAAATCCAAGAAAACCAAAGAATTTTTTTCGCAAATAAATATCCCCATTAGTGTCTCTGTCCCATAAATATTTTCTTAGTAAATTGATATAGAAGACCTGTGCCCACAGATCAAGTGATCTGAATTCACTCCCTCCTCTACCAGAGACATTGTTTATGATGGTGGTAATTTAGGGTGAGGGGCACAAAGGAAACAAAAAGAAATACTGGAATGAGGAGACTCAGCTCTGCTCTGAGAGGCATCTCTTTTAGCCAGGTGCTAGTAGTAGCTAGGTGCAAGTAGCCAGTAGCTAGGTGCAACCTCTTTTCTCTAGATTTCTGAGCTGGTTCTTCTTACACAACGTGTGTCAGAGGTACACAACAAATGGTGTCTGGTCATGGGGTCATGGCTTCTCTGCCTATACCTGTCTGATATGGAGCAACACTTGGTATCTGAACTTGGGAAAGTGTCACGACACCAGGTGTCTGTAGGACACCAGATGGAGTCAGTGATTCCACTGACTTGGTGAAGCTGTGATAGGACAGGCAGATTCAGCCAGCATGAAACCTGACTTTTACTGGTGAAAGCTTAGAGAACCTCTCTGAACTAGGAACAGTTTGGTGTCAGGGCTTGTCTGGTTGTGCAGCAGCACAACAGCTTTACCGACGGACGTGTAAGAATCTGGAGACTGTCTCTTTTTGCATTTAAAAACTGCGAAAAATTATTTTACCCCTATTTCCACAAATCCCCAGGAAAAGTGCAACAAAGAAAATCCATTGTTTGCCTCTGATTTCAAGCTTCACAACTTTCCTCTTTGGATGGCTCGGTGTGCCTGATCATACTGCACATTGTGCAATATGTGAAACAGTAGGGAATCCTGCAAGGGCAGATACCTCTTGAAAGAAAGTGTAAACATTTGCAATTTACATGGTAGATAATCAAATGCAGATACTGAAACAAAATAAGTAAGTGTAAGTAAGTAAGTAAGTGTAGAATTATCTTCATAATACAGTTAAAGAGTAATAAATTCTTTCTTATTATTGCTTTGGTACATATTGATACAGCTTTCTTATTTGGAAAATGGAGATTCATCAACACAAACCTGTGATCATTTCAAAGTATTAGGCTGTTATCATTTCTGGTCTCAGTCAGAAACCAGTAATAAGCTGCATACACTTTGACTGTATAGATGTTTGCATTGTGTACTTTTATTGCACAAGCTGACAGGAAAGGAAAAGCTGGTCAGAGAAGGATTCCTGCTTAAAGAAAACCAAGTAGCTACAAAGGTAGAGCTGTGAGTTTCACACTTAATTGAAGAATGGAGTTCTCTACCCCTACCAGAGTAGACTCCTGATACAAAAATTGGTATGTTTGTGTACCTGTGGAAGGGGAAAAAATTTTATTAGAAGGACTAAGGTCAAATAAGATCATTAGAGGGCACTTTCTTGATGCAACCTTAACATAAAGACATGAATTGTTGTTGTGGATCCTTCAGCTTTGTCTATTGTATGTGTAATATTTCTAACTGTTTTTTATTTTATGGACAATTACTAAACTTAGTCTGCTTTGATTAGAGGCTTAAATGAACTAGAAGACAACATGATACTGCTCATCCAAGGATGTAGTGAGGCTATAAAAAGGGCCCAGGGACATCTGAAATATTTCATCTCCTCAGCACATCCTCCACGCTCTGGGCAAAGGATCTCAGAGCCCTCTTTGAGCTGCATGGGCTGTGGGAGAGTGGGCATCACCAGGATAAAAGGAGATGTGTTTCAGTGGTGGCGGTTGATGATGCTGAGTGTTCTCTGCACGCAATGAAATACTAGGATACAACTCTAAGCCTGTAGGCACACAGAAAATATGTCACATTTGAGAAGAAGAGGTTTTCCAGCTCGTGTAGGAACTTGTGAATGATGAGGAAGAAAAAACTCAAAAGAATGCACGAAAGACGGTCTCCTGATCAAATAGAAACTACCTGAAGATACTTTCAATTTTGACATCAAGTTCATATAAGCTACTCGAATTCCATTAAATTCATTAAACTTTCATTCATACCCCTATAAAGTTTTAGAATATAAAAATGTCCTCCATGTTCATGTGGAGTATGACACAAGTGATTTCCCTGGGATGACATACACAGCAAAGTGCTGAACCAAATCTAGGACACTGTTCCTCTGAAACCAGTGTAAAACCTTGTGCTTTGAAAGGCACTGTTACTTCAAGTGACTGGTCCCCCTCAGGAAATAGTATATTACTGTCCTTGTAATTTAGCAGGTAGCTTCTAAAATGTGTAAATGGAATCAGCCATTTTCTGCTGCCAGAGAAAGCACTGCATGCCTGGAATTGTGGATTTCTTGCAAGGTGCTAAGAAACTGGTAATGCATTCTGTGAAGTCCCCTGCAGGTCCATCAATACATGTCTGCCAAAGACAAGGACCTACACAGAGGAGGATGATTTGGAGACTCTCAGGTGAAAGAAGGTTTAGAACAATTTCTATAATCTTTACATTTTCTCCCTCTACATCACTTCCAGATACTTCAGGGAGTATTGGTGTCAACTGGAGTTGACCTTAAAATTAATCCTTCAGAAGTTTGATCATATACATATCAATTTATGTTTCTGTCATATGTTGAGTCATTGTACAAAGTAAAAGCATGGCGAAGAATCACCGAAAAAATCTGTCAGTGAATGTTTTATTCCATTTCTTCGGAATCGTCTCTACAGTTCTCATAGAAACAGAGAGGGAGTTATTTTCAGACATTCCTGAAACTGAAATAACTCCCAAGTTTTAGTACAAACAGTATTAAACAAAGGTACATAATATTCTCCCTGCAGATGTGTTGGGGTTCTTTTCTCATGAATTCTCCCAGTGTGAATATGGTAGCTTGCAAAACGTTGGCAACAAGTGTGAGCCTGTAGTCAACATTTTTTGTGTTACGTTACGAAGTTGGAATACTCTTCTGTGCTAGGAATATAGAATTCAGTAGAGCTTGGGAACTGTGGCTCTAGAGTCTGATGTATCTTCACAGTGGAATGAGTTCTACTTTCAGTCAAAACCCAAGAAAAAAGGCAGTTATTGGTATTTCTTCTTGAGGTGGTGAACTTCCTAACCTCATTACTACATTTTTTTTCAGTTATTCCTTGCTTTTTTGTATGGTCATTAGTTAAGTCCATAAGAAAAACAACAAGTGGAAATCATGATACTAAAAAATGTGAAGAAGAGTTAATTCATTCAAAGCAAGATGTTTCCTAAAATAGCCCATAACTTGTCATTTGTGGAAACTATGATGCTGTTAGGAAAGCTCACTAATGCATGGAACAGCTCATCACTCAATACACCACACACTGAAAAAAATCCATGCATTATTATTTGTTATTCTTCTTGATGTAAACTGATTGCTTCACAGACAACATGGGAAAATGTGCCATTTATTTGTGGGCTTTTCAGTGCATGCTTCTGCTGTATCACAGTAACAGTGACAAAAACAGAGGCTGCAGTGGATGTATCCCAGTATAAACAAATGCATGTGTGATTCTTCATGGTAGTATTGAGGAGTGCAGTCTCATGCTGCTGTCAGACTCTTCATGCTTAGTCATATACACTGAAGCTTCTGATCAAAACCGTTTTTCATCTCCAAACTACCAGTTGCATATTCCTTGGTAGTATCTTTTGGATGCATATAATGTGTATGCCTTACCAATGTGCAGATGGATGCTGATGCATGCCAGATAACCCTAAATGTCTTGACAATTGTACTTCAGTTTTGCTTTATCTTTAAGTGTGTGTGTTTGGGTTTTGTGCCAAGCCAGAATTGTCCATTTATCCTGCAGGAATGGAAAAGATGCAATTCTCTTTCAGACAGATTTGATGAGGTTATACTGTGTGTGGCACATGCAGAGATCAGATCATCCATGGGCAGAGGTGAACCTGATCAATGTGCACGTGCCAAACTTACTCACAGTACTGTGTGCTACTTCTTTAAGTTGTTCAATAGGTAAATTTCACCTTAAGATACGATGTGATCCTGAGTAATGTCCACTGAAATTTTGGATGTAAAACAAGGGTTTATGTCCAGACAGAGACGGATGGAGCAGCTGAGCTGTGTCTGCCTATCAGATCTTTAACACCTTGTGGCATACCCAAGTTATGGCATGAAGCCACTGCAGCATCACTTGTTCAGTTTCCCATCCACAGGTCCTAGGCTCAACTCTGTTGCAGTAAACAGTATTGGAGCTGGCTTTTTAAATATACCCACTACTGAGATTCCTGTGTACTGAGGTTTTTCTGAAAGAGTTGATCAGCAAGCAGTTCCCCTTCCTACCTCATAATTAGCATCTATATTATGTCAATTAGCTCAAATTTTCAATAAGGCTTCAAAGCATCTAGGTCTGGAGAGTGCATCAAGGAACTATATAAATATTTTAAAGGGTGGCATGTATAAAACATTATGTGAACGTAGAGAATATAATGAAAGTGTATTACTTCTGATAATGTCTTGAGTTGAATATTCTAAGAACAACACACCTGCAGCATAAAATTCTTTGGTTCATGGAATTTAAATACTGAAACCTATCAAAACATTTTAAATTTCTGGTTTTTAACTCCTAGCCAAGTCAGGTGCTTGGATGTATACACAAATATGTTAATATGGCTTATATGAATGCAGGCAGTTGCCAAAATCCATTGTAAAACCAAAACCTTCTTTGGTAAATAAATGTAAGACTAGTTTTTGTATAAATATCTTTACACATTTTTGCTAAACTTATTCTAAAAAAAAAGTCACTTGTGCTGAAAAATGAAATGTAGTGATGTCATAGAAACAGAGAACGGTCAGGAAACATACAATGAAACTGGGACTTTCAGTGGGTTGTCTTGCCTTTCTGTTTTTGCTGAAGCTACACCAATGTCATGTAAGTCTAAACTTTATTTAATCACCGTGTTCAGGTGTATACTTGCATTTGCCAAGCAGGATGACTTTTTCATCTGATTTAAGGCAGCATATTGGATCAATGCTGTTAATGTTTTACATCAGTGGAGAATGATGTCTGTACGATGCAGCTGGCATGCTAAAAGAAAAAAAGCCAGCGTTTTCTTCAGCTCCCTGCCTTCCTTGCCACAGTGAGAAGCAGAAATGCAGGGTACATTTGCCATAAGACAGATGTAACTTAAAGTGTGATGTGCAAGAAATACTTGAAACAGATGTGTTTGGAGTCATGTAATACACAATATTTGTAAGGGTTCATGGACACTTGCTCTTCACCTATCAAGTGTTATCATGCTTCCATGATGGAATGAAGCTGACAGCATTCTTGCAGGCCCCCCAGGGGCTTGTGTTTTTACTTTACACAGTAACAGATGAAAAACAAGCAAGGCAAACTGCTGGTATGGTTATCCAAAGTTCATTTTCTCTTTCTCTTTATTGTCCTACAATAATTTCTCCATCTCTTTCTATTGATCTAGGGAGGGGAAGCTTAGTACTGTGCCAAAGTCACCTGTTCCTTGGGGAAACAATAAACAATCCCAGAAAAAGAAGGGGGAAGGAAATAAAAAAAAGCCCTGAAGATTGACTGGGGGCCCTGGTGGATTCCTTCTTACACCAGAGCATCATTTAAGTCCATGTTCTTCCATCTACCTTGTTTGCAGTAAATAGCTGCCCATTATGTCAGGTCAGGCCAGCGCCGTGGCGTCACAGCCCAGCGGCCGTGACCAGCTTGCCAAGCGGCAGGGACAGCCCCCAGGGACCCGGCGCTTGTGTCAGCCTCTTGAGCTGTCAAGCCTCAAAGCGACAGTTTATCTGCAGGCTTTAAAACATCCCTGCAAAGTTTCCCCTCCTTCCCTTCCCCCCCGCCTCTTGTTGACAATCTGCTTGAAAGAAGACAGATGCTGGAGTAGTTTTCTTTAGACCTGTGTCATTCCACAAGGCCCAATGCACCAAATGCAATTCCACCCGTCCTTTAAGAGGCCACGTTGAGGAGGCAGACGTGTTGTTGCGGGGAGGACAAGGGGTCCTTTATGCTAACACAAATATTTCCAGATGAATTTGGTGCTGTCAGTGTGCCTTCTTTATGTTCTTTGCCCACGATAAACAAACTACTTTACAAGTTCCTAGAGAAACCAAGGAATTGTGTCTGGGGTCACATTTTTCAAGACACTTTTCAACTGTATTTAGTTGAATATTTTATAGTCTTTTAAGAGAGCACAGACTTACCAATATGACACATATTTTCCCCTTGCATCGCTTTAGCCTTAGAACACAGTAGGGTTCTCTGCAGATTTGTTTGCATGAAAATAAAATTTATCTTGTAAACAGAAATACATGACTTATGAGGACATATCTTAAAATGCCAGTTTTATGTCACTTCCACCTTTGCAGGCTGATTCTATTCATGGTGCAAATCCAGAGCCATTTGTCTTAGATATTATGTCCAATAGAGGATGTTTTAAAAATATAACCTCTAAAAAACCCATAAATCATGATGTACTCGCTGTGGAGTTTGTCATCCTGCAATCACAAGGAAGCACATTTTCACTCAGGGCCAACCTTTTTCTGATCCTGAGTGCCTTTTGCCACAAATGACAGATAATTTCAGTATTCACTTCCTAAATTGCACCTGCATCAGGAGAAAGGAAGCATACCCTTTCAAGACATCATCTCTCTTTCTGCTGTTCTTACTTTCTGTGTTTTACAAATGTAGCCCAGGCACTCAGTAATGGAAAATCTTCCTTTGAGATGATCCTGCCCTTACCACTCTCCATAGGAAAAAAAAAGTGATGAAAGTAGAAGAAGAGCAGAAATTTTCCTCACCAACACCTTTGCCATGCCTGATCTCCTTGAGTAATTGTCTTTCTTCATCAGAAGTTACACAATTTAGAAGAGTTTGCAATGGGGAGAGACAGATTTTAAACAACTGTGTTGACAGAAAAGTGCATCAAGTTTATTCTTATGCTTTCTTCATTCTTCAGACACGTCAGGGAGGTCCCTTGAACTGTCTGCATACACAAGTAATCAAATGCTTTGGAGTTCACGTGTATCCTCAAGCTGGCCTGCTCAGCATTCTCCCTTCTCTGTATGGTTTCCAACATGCCCACAGCATGGAACTCAACCTTGCTTTGAGAGGTAATCAGCCAGGTTTGGAGTTATCATCACAGCCCTCTGGCTGTTCTGTTTGATTTGCACCTTCCAAAAGCATGTCTGCAAAGCCCCTTTTCACAGAAGCCATCTGTCTAACCAGTGAGCTTCATTATAGCATCCATCCATCCTTTGGTGTCTGTTTCTTCAGAAGGGGAGTGCTCACAATAAGCACATTTGCAAAAGACATCACTAATGACTGAACCTATACTTAAATGCTCATTGCTAAATGTCTTTAAGTGGTCATGCTGTTATCAACTGATTCCTGCAATTTACACACAAATACAGATAAATGAAATATATACTGACCCTCATAGCACCAGTAATGCCAACAAATCTTTTTCTCTGGTCTAGACAGTGCCCTGTGCTTGTCCAAAATTTCTTAAACGTCTTACATTAGATATTGCATCCAAACCTGAATTGACAATTCAGTTACTGCCACTAGGGCACACTGAATCTTATCCAGATACATCACAGAATGATTTGCAGTAGCACTAAACTTTACACACGTGGCCTGCACCCTGCTGAACTCAACATACACAGCTAGAAATGAAGAAAAGGAAACTCCAGCACTATGGTACAAGTGATTTTTCTCATACTATGAGCAGACTGTTAAGGTTATTTTTGAAGCAAAAAATATAAATTGTCGTAGGTTATTTATTTCTTTATTGCT
Source organism: Daphoenositta chrysoptera (assembly GCA_013397915.1). Lineage (NCBI taxonomy): Eukaryota > Metazoa > Chordata > Aves > Passeriformes > Daphoenositta > Daphoenositta chrysoptera. Next base: position 755,040 of record VZRO01004641.1, read on the forward strand.
TTGCAAATCAAATCCTTTTGAGTCATCCCCTCTTTTGCCTGGCTTCGGACCATCCAGTGGATGAGCATTATGGGATCTTTCAGGTCTGTAAACTAAGTCTGGATACCATGGTATGGAGATGCCACAATATAAGGTCTCTGAGTTAGTTTCCACAATTAAAAAAAAAAAAAAAAAAAAGAAAAAGTGAGCTTCTCTACCAGTAAAATTTTACTAGCAGTCCAAGGACATACAGTAACTTTCAGGCTCCTCAAGCCTGTCCTAGCACAGCCCAGGCTCAGTGACGTTCTCAGTCATGAAATGAAGATTTGAAGTTACGTGTGGGAATGGGATATCCAGATTATGCTCTGTGCTGCTTGAGCAACCTCATTCCTCAGTGGGACTACTTCACAAGAACAGCACAAGCTGGCTCTCCAGAACTAAACCTACACTATTTTCAGCCCCAGTCACTGCCTCCCTTATCTGTGCTGCTGCATAATGAAGTGTCAATGACTGGTGTTCTTCCTGTTGGTTGAATCCAGCATCCTTAATCTTTTCTTCCTCTGAGTGACTGCACACTGTGTGAGGAAGACTGAAATAAATGGAGTAAATGTAACACTTATGTTAAGAGTTCCTTTACATACTTTGCATAAGGTGGTAAATGGCATAGAAATGTTCATGAGGCAATTAGCCTTTTATTAATACAAGAAATAAATATAATATAATAATAATATTAATAATAATAATATAAGAAATGTATCCTAAGCATAGGGCTATGCTCTGAGTAATTAAGAGAAAATAAAATATTGAACATGCTTTGTTTCTCTGTATTGAACAGTAAAACGAACCTATGAAAAATGTATTATCATCATGCATATGAAAGGTTGCACAACTTCGTGGTTGGAGTAATAAGACTTTTGAAGGCCTGATGCACCAAAACATCAATGTAATTTCAACAACGTCGAAAGTCTGTAAAGTCTTCAATACAGAAACTGAGCAGATTATTAGTAGAGATATTTCTTCCTTAAATGGCTTTCACATATGTCTCCATGGAGAGCAATGTTTGTTCATACCATATAGGAAAGGAAAAGTTAGATTCTAGAAAAGGACTACAGTGACTTACAAATGTATATTTTAAAATTATTTTTTCCTATTACATTGAAATTGATAGCCTCAATATACCAGGACAAACACAATTCCAAAATCACAGTTTTTCTGTCTCTTTTATGTCCTTCAATAAATTGAAAAAGTTATGAGCTTACTAACTTTATGTGGCATTTGGAGCTGGTTTTGACAGTGGGCTATGAACATTAACCTTGTTCTCAGCAACCCATACCATGCCTTTTGAAAGAACTCTTCCATGCTGTTTTGCAACCACTTAAAAATATATAACACCATTGACAAAAAGCCTTCCTGAACTTGGAAGAATGTTTTTTTAAAAGATGTAATTAAACTTAAGCAGCAGAACTTATTAATTTGGTTTTCTTTACTAAAATTCAAGATTTCTCCTGGTAAGAGAATCCAGGACACCACTGTTAGGATTCTGTCAGTGTTCTACTGGTTATACTGTGCAGTGGAAACCTGCTAAGCTATCCCTTAGGAAACCTAGTCTCTATCCACTTCAGGAATGCTCAGAATTATAAAAAGGGAGCTCTTCAATTCATAAAAACCTGGCTGGATTGCTCAGAATGAAGTCTTTCAGTGCTTTTTTTCCTGTTAAAATGCATCAAACTGAATAACTGAGCTGTATTATTGCTATTCAAGGAAAATCTACCTAGTGATTAGAAAATGTCATTAAAAGCAAAATGATTGTCTGTAAAAGTCTTTTCCTGATAAAATGTGTTGACCTAAATGATATTCCTCAAAGGTAAGTCAGAGTGTTATGTGATGTTCTCTTATCGATTGTTGATTCTCTGGGTGCCTCTGGGAACATAAACCACAAAGAAATGTTTTGAAAGAAAAAGAGTGACCTTTTATATGTAGGCATTTTAATACTATGTGATGATGAAATAAGTAAGTATAACAAAGGGAGAGGAAAATCTTTGTGAAAATGTGGTTATTTTTGTTTATTCAGGATGGAATCAGAGTTGTAACACAGCACCTGCCATCTACACTGAAAGTTATAACTTTAAGCCAGCCCTTTATATTCATGCAGTTATTATTGGAGAGGTAAAGTAAAGTAGCAATCTTTTGCACAGAAAGCATGAAAGTCCCATCTGGGATGATAAATTAAGTGTTGCATCATTGTCATTGTTAAGAAACACGATTTCGACAGTGACTTTTTTACAATCCTTCTATATATATTTTAAAAAGGAAAAAAAAATTCTGTATATCTTTTGTTTGTGTAATGTTTGATAAAATAGTGGTATTGTTTAGTAGCCAAATCAACTCTCATGTTCTTAAAAGAAGATGCTTTGTAGATGCTGAAAAGTAGAAGGAAAATGAATTTTTATGCAACTGAAATAACTTGAAGATCATGATTACTTTAAGCACAATATTTGAGTCATGTTACTGGAAAGCTTATTTCTAGCCATCTGTCAGACTGACTTATATATGCTCAGTTATATACAAGCCTTACAGGGAGCACCATGTGACTTACTCTTCATCAGTTTCTTTATGGTCTAAAAAGAACTAAACAATCCATCCTAAGCCTAATGTATTCCAAATCCCAAGAGGAGGAAGGAGGGTAAGTGTGGATCTATAGAGGGTTATGACCTTTAAGAGAACTCCAATTACAGGTATGGTAGGTAATTTCTCTTGGATCTTTACACTCCTCAAGACTAAGTGGTTACTATTCTTGTGTTCAAGATATGGCTGTATAAACTAACATATATCATGGAAGTGTGCCTAAATATTTTAGCTGGAATATATTTTGGACATGGTTTTAATGAATCATAGAAACAGTTTAACACTGAAAATCAAACACAGTAGAATGGAAATAACAAGGCATTTATGTTAGAAGGACTTTTTGTAACATAGTACAAATATCAATATATTTTGTTTAGACAGGTTATTCCATCTGTGTTTTGTATCTTGTTATGGCTAAATTATAGTAGTCATAATACTGAATAAACTGAGATGAATAACTAGTGTTACAAAGAACTAAATCTAATGACTGGATAAAAAGCCTTGACAAGGGTATGGAGTAGAGACTTAAATCTTCATCTTTCCTTCCAACAAAAAATAACTTTTTTTTTTCCTTTAAAAATAAAAATACTTTGTTATTTCCAAGTAGCTACTTTTTTTCTGCTTTTTTATAATCCTAGCTAGAATTAGAAATAAAGTACAGAAAAAATACAGTACACAATATTGTAATCTGTTCTTGGACAGGAAAGAAAGACAAGAAGAGCAAGTAAGCACAGGCTTCCTAATGTTCAGCCAGAGTTTTGTGTCTTCCTTACTGTGGCATCAAAGATATAAGCAAGTATGCAGAATTTCTACCCTCCAAATTTGGACAACAGAATTTGCTCACTTCTGTAGTCATCACTTGTGTGAATTTACCCAGTATTTACCTGTGGTCCTTATCAGCATTTGAAGTCAGGGGAAAATCTCACTGTGCCATGACTTGGAACAATGTCTTTTCCGTTTGGGGCAAATTATTTGCAAACTCAAAAGCTACATGATGATAATTTATGTGACTCCATTTAGTGACACAGTATAATTGGTTTCCCTGTGACTGAAGATTTGAATGTGCAGAGGTTGGAACTAAAGAAATACTGTAAAATAGTATGTTGCAGTCCAGCAACAGAAGAGGAGGGAAGGACCAGAAGTGCCCAGGGCAGAAGCTGGGGTGGACTTCAGTCTATCCAGCAGATCTGTTTGGGCCACAAGTTGAGAGTAAGCCAGTGCAAACTAGAACTCAGCAAGGCAAGTGCTTCAACAGAGGAGGAGGTAGGACAAGAGATGTTCTCCTGTTCTGTTGGAGAAGATGGCTGAAAGGAAGGAGGAAAAACAAAAATGCCCAGCACAAGAGAGCACTGCAGAAAAAAAAGTGGTGTTTTGATACTAGTCAAAAATTCTCCCAGCATCTCCAGGTTGTTCTTGCATTGAAGAGATGGATCATGCCAGCAATATGATACCTAGCCAGCTCTCCTTCCTCTACTTCACCAGCTGTATGCCTGCTCTGTTGCAAGAGTGTCCCATCCAGATGCTATCCAGATTAGCTGCCTTTTCATTTAGGCACTCACTTAGCTCCAGCAGCCGCCTGTTCTCTGCATAGCAGTAACACCTGCACGTCTCCCCCCTTTGTCACACCCCAGCAGCCAGAGCTGCCTGAGAAAGAGGTAATTTGAGACTCTGCCTGCTGTGGAGGGTGCAGCAGCCACCTTCCAGCCACACGGCCTGCGTGCCACCCTCCAGCCCTTGTACCTTGCCCTCAGACCTCTCTGCTCTTACTGGAGCAGTAATTTTCCAGAGTAGCAGTTTCAGGGGCTGTTGCCATGTGCAGTGGTGGTCACTATTTCAAGTGTTGACAGTTTTTATCATTTTCACCCTTTGGCTTATTTCTCAAGTTTTATCTTCCTTTTACAGTACCATGAATGTTGTCACCTGCACTTTCTCAACAGTACAGAGTATTTGTACTGTAAGAATTATCCCTGCCTAGACACATCTGCTTATTTTTTACTTTATTTGTGTTTTGTTACTTTTTTTCAACATTTTTATGCACCTTTGCTGGTGTTATTTCCCTTTAATGTTTGTGCTTTTTAATTTATACTACCTCCTTTTTATTTATACTAGTCACTTAATTTACTCTTCTAGTTTGCTCATGCAATCTGTTTGCATTTGATTTCTATTCTTATCTCTCTTTGCATTTGATACCATTGTTTGCACAATTAATTCCAGCTAAATGTTTCTGCATCACTGGACTGTTTGCACAAGCAGCCTGCCTTCCGGGTGAAAGGACAAAGGACTAGGATAACACTAAGATCTCTGAGAAGCTTTTGCCTTCCAAACAGAGTGACATTGGAAGAAAGAATGCAGAGGGGGGAAAATGACCAAAGAATAAGAGAAGACCAAATGGGAGATGGTGCTATGGAAAGCACTTAGAGAAGGAAAGATCTACAAACATAGAAAACAGGACATGCCAAATATTTCAGGTGCCATACAGAACAGTGATTTAGATTTTTGTTACTCACATAAGTAGCAAAAAAAGAAAAATCGATCCTATCATTCCCCTTTGAATGGATAATCCCACCCTCCACTTGTAAAAAATAGTAAAAAATTATTTCATTGACTAAGTCAGCAATTGAATGCAATCCAAAAATGTTTCTGCCTTTCCTTTTACTTGCTTTGTACATGAAAATCATTGTGAAGGGCCTGGAGGAAGAAGCCATTCAAGGAGTAGCTGAGGTCACTTAGTCTGTTTGAGGTCACTTTGTCTGGAGGAGACTGAGGGGAGACCTCATTGCAGTTACAAATTCCATGTGAGGAGAAGAGGAGGGGCAGGCACTGATCTCTTCTCTGTGGTGACAGTGACAGGACCCAAGAAAGTGGCCTGAAGCTGTGTCAGGAGAGGTTTAGGTTGGATATCAGGAAAAGAGTCTTCACCCAGAGGGTAGTTGGATCCCCAGGATCCCCAGGCAAGTGGTCAGAGCATCAGGCTGACAGAGTTCAAGAAGCTTTTGGACAATGCTTACAAGTACACGGTGTGATTTTCAGGACTGGCCTGTGTAGGCCTAGGAGACAGATTTCTATGATTCTTGTGGGGCCCTTCTAATGCAGAATATTCTGTGATTCTATGATTTTAATTTGTTTTGTGATTATTTTAATTATCCCCTTCCCTTTCTGTCCTATTACACTGTCTTTATCTCAACGCACAAGTTTTACCTTTTTCCAGTTCTCTCCCCCATCCCTCTGGGGGATAGGGAGCGAACAGCTTTGTAGTGCTAAGCTGCCTGCTGGGTTAAACCACAACTTTTGAAGCGGGGGGCACGCAGAGGTATTGCCACACACAGCTATCACCACTCTGCTAAAGTCCAGGGCTCCTGTGGCTGTTACAAAGAGGTCACACTGAGCTTAGCCCAGCTAGAGCTGTGGGAACTCTGGTGTCACGCAGCTGCCCACGCTGCCTGCCACTGAGCATGGTCACACACCGGCCAACACCTTCCATGGTCTGAACACACTCACACTGCACCTTTCATGGCAGAAGGCCAGTATGGCCCACAGGAGAGCAAAGAGACACTAGCATGCTGTCCATACCTCTGGCACACCCTTTAGAGACCATGCATGCAGGGTTCCTTGCTTTGGTACGTGCACCACATCAAGGCTGTAAATTGCAAACCAGCAATTCTCACAGGCTGCTGTGATGACCGATGACCTGGCTGCTCCAAACAGGTCAGGAGGAAAGCTGGAGCTGTCGGAAGCAGCTGACAAAAGACTAGGACAGCTTGTTTTTCCTTGCAGGTAGGGGAAGGGTGCATTCACTCACTGATGCAGTAGACAAAGGCCAAGCTCAGAAGAAAGCCCTGGGAATACTGTCTCTCTGCCTGCAAATATGAACACCTTTTCACGATCCTCCACTTTGTTGCCTGCTGAAGGTGGTGATGCTTGCAATCCTCTGGCAGCAGCATTTTGAACAGAATACAAACACAGACTGAAAAAACACATATCTGATCAAATAACTCCCTAGAGAGCAAACGGGCTCCAAGCAGGCCAGAGTACAGGGCTATGAGCAAGGGACTGCACTGACCAGCCAGACCAATTTCCACAGCTGCTTCCTTGGGGAATGTTCAACAATGGCTCAAAAACTACTCTGTGTTTCTTCTAATTTCACAGAATCACAGAATGGTTTGGATGGAAGGCAGCTCTGGAGATCATCTTGTCCAATTCCCCTGCTGAAGCAGGTTCACCTAGAGCAGATGGCACAGGATTGTGTCCAGATGGCTTTTCAAAATCTCCATCGAAGGAGATTCCACCACATCTCCTCACAGCCTGTTTCAGTGCTCTCCCACACTCATAGTAAAGAAGTTTAACCTCATATTCAGCTGAAACTTCCATTTTTCCAGTTTGTCCCTGTTGACCATTGTGCTGTCACTGGGCACCAGATAAAACTGTCTGGACCCATCCTCTTGAAACCCTCCTTTAAACTATTTGTAATAAATATTTAGGTAATATTAATAATGTGTTTAAAGCAGCTGCCAAAAACTAATAATTTAGGGAGAGTAAATACCTTTCGATGGACAAAGAATTTTGCTAAGTTATAGTGAAGGCTTGGCAGCTTTGTGCAAATGCTCTACAGTATACGTATTCACACAAGATACTGTCACTGGAGCAATGTGATGTCTTTCTACAAACCAGTACAACAGGTTGGTGCTCAGACTCAGCTAGACAACCACAGTGAACAAAGTTCTTGGTATTTGGACTTCTTACATAAAAGATTCAGAGATCTGTTGGTAAAACAGATGGTTCCCTCCAAAGTTTTGTACAAGTTCACCTTTTGCTTTTTAAAAGTTCCTTGCATTTACATAATCTCAATTATTTAAACTCAAATAAAAATGTTAGTGTGAGTTAAAAGCTTATTAACCCATTCTTGATCTTTAAGTAACACCAGGGGTAATAATATTCCAAAGGGAATGGACTAACATATGACACTTTTCAGATATATTGAGCTGTAGGATAGTTTCTAGATAAAGATTTTTTAAAAAAATGTTTTACAAATATACTGATCATCCTTTTTCTTTCACATTATGTAGCCTGGATATTTTTAAAATTCTTTCTTCACCTATCTACCAGGGTTTCATGCATTTTAAAATTCTGTATTTTCCTATGGAGCTATTGAACATTTCTAGTGATAGATGCTCCATTATCCTCCCATTTTCACCTTTGTTCTAAACTAAGAAGCAAGTTTCAGAGTTGCCGTACACCAAAAACTGAGTCTCTATACTGAAGTCAGTGGAGCTACAGAGATGTTTAATACAAAGGAATCTGTCTGCAGGTGGCTGTAAGTATTTTTTTAGTTAATATATTAATTAGATCATTTTCATACAAAAAACCTGAGTAGGGGGAGAGCAGGCTGGTGGAAACCTGCTTGAGTGCCATATTTTTCAGTCACAGCAGAGAACACAATCTCATGTTGGGTAACATTCTTTGAGCCTATAAGCCAGGCAATGGTCTAGAGTCCATGCCTTGAAGAAGATAAACACAGTTTGGTGTTGTCATACAGATCTCTCATTCTCTGTCTCTCTTTCCCCCCATCTCCCTGCCTCTTGCTCCTTCTTTTTTTTTTTTTTTTTTTTTTTTTTTTTATTTGTTTTTGAATTGTAACTAATGTTTGGATACATCCTGATAACATCTCTTCTATGTAAGTTCCAGATTGCACAAGATCAGGATATTTTTCAGAGTCACATTTTTGCCTTACAGCAAAATGTTGATACAATCAAGACTGGCTAGATTACAAGCAATCACAATTTTTTAAAGTCATGTTCCGTATTAACACAATAAATCTATCACCTGAGCAGATAAAATTATACAACGGATAAAATCTTAGAGTTTATTTGTTTACAGAACTGCCAGGATGATTTTTAGGATCTTATTTCATGGTGTCCACATAGACACAACTGATATAAGCACTGGGTAAGATTATGGTTTTGTTCTGCCTCCAAGAAAAAGTGTAGTATTCTTCTTTTGTTGGAGGAAGTTGCTGTGCCTTAGTTTTCCTGTTCAGGTCTCCAGACTGGTGACTGGACACTCTTTTAGGGCACTGGAAGCAGCTATAAAACTATTTAAATGTTGTGTTCATTTTTTTCAAGGTGTAGGTACCCAGCCCACACAGAGGCAGGTGGGTGGCAGTTTTACCTGTGGGACAGCCAAAACGGTCCTGTGAGCGAGACAGGAAGAACATCCTCTCATCCCAGGATGTCTTTGTTTTCACAGTGGATGGGTAAGTGAGGGCTTCTTATTGCAGTGCCTCTCGGGGAGAGAAGGCCAGGTCCTACACTTCAGTTACAACAGCCCCGGGCAGCTCCACGGGCTGGGGCAGGGGGTGTGTGGAGGAAAAGGACCTGGGGGCTGAAAGTAGCTGAACATGAGCCAGCTGTGCCCAGGTGGCCAAGAAGGCCAGTGGCAACCTGGCCTGTATCAGCAACAGTGTGGCCAGCAGGACCAGGGCAGGGATCCTTCCCCTGCACTTGTAAATAGATATTCGTTCAGCATTTGCTTTCATTGTAGATCTACATGAAATACGTCTTTGGGATTTTTAATTGAAAGTGCTACCAGGTGATCTGTTTTGTAGTTGGTCATTACGATACTGAAAAGAAAAGACTTTGTGATTGGATTTGTACTCTTCTGTCCTTAGTGTGTTTACATTCCTATTGATTCAGTTAATGCACCCATCAGGGAAATAAAAATGTTAGGCCTCATTTAATTAAACCAAATTACTTCTGTGGCTTTTACATAGTTTGCCTTGGGTTTTTTTTCTCTTATGGGAGTCCCATTAACATGTGTTGAGCTTTGCATTATGTTTATAACCGAAAAATAAGTGCAGGACATAATTTTTGTGAATTAGAGTCCTATGTAACCTATCAGACAATACAAACCAAAGAGCGCTAAGTGAGCATCCTTTCAAAAAATATTTCGTTTTAGAAAATAATCAGAAAGCTGGAGGATCTAAAATTACTTAGTTTGAATTTCTGCTGCTGTATTTCTTTCTTACCAATCTCTTCGCACTTTTAGAACCGTATCTGACTGCAAAGTAAGTTCCAGATATAAAAGGTCTTATCTGTAGATAAGGACCAGGTAAATATCTGTAGGTAAATATCTACACAATATAGTTATCAGTAGTAGAATAATTTCACATTGCATGCAGTCTGCAGGGGTAGAAGAAGGTCTTCTGGAACACATATTCCAGAAGACCCAGGCTTGCCCCTTGTAAAAGTAATCTTAATTCATGAAATTGTGGAATTACCTTGTGCATCTGTAATCTAGACTTTTTGCAAATCCATTAAGAATTTTGTGAAAAGTGTTTGCTTTAATATGCATTTCACTATGCACCTATGTGTTTATAAAGTAGACAAAAATAAGTGGCAAACCTCCATATTTCTTGGTTATTCCCATTCTGCCATGGTCTCAGCATTTCTGTTTGCTAGACTTGCCTGGAACTGTCATAAGCAGAAATCACTCTAAATGAACAGTAATGTGAAAGAAAACAAGTTCTCCACTATATTGAACAGTTTTTATAATGTTAATAATTAAAAATCATCTAAGATAAGTTTTCACAATTCCTGTCTAAATTAAAGCTTTCTTTCTTCTATAAATCTTCCAAACTATGCAAAAAGAGTAGCCTATTTGCCCTGTGAATCTATCCTGAAACACAGTTTTCCAAAGGGAAAAAAAATTAAAGGGATTCTCAAATTTACAAAGAACTGACTAATTTATAATAGTGGGCAACCTTCTAATTTCTCCTTGTTTTTATTTTCACAGTAATTTATAATGGATATATCAGTAACTCAGGAAGACAGCAATTACCTCAAAGCAATAAATTTGTTTTCAGTAAGAATGTATCTGTAAATGTCCAGATGAGTAGAGTGAAAATTTTACCAGCAGTCATCATGCAGCAACTTCCTGAGCATCCTGGGAACATTGTAGTCTCTATCTGATTACAGAGGGCTTTCATTTTCTTACTCATAAATTTCGTATCACACAGAATTTCTGAACATGATTTAACACTGAAAAACAAGCTGGGTCTCTGGACGTAAAAATACAGATTCATTCACCCTTTTGAGTCTTTTTTTTCCCATATGCAATATGTATGCAGTTAAAATATATTGTTCACAGACATTACTGTGTTTCACTAACTAACTTACGTGAGCAAAAAATACTAATAGAGGCTCTAACAACTGAAGTATATTCTGAGAAATTGTGCCCTATTAACACTGCAAGAACAGGAAATCTGTCCCCACAGATGATAAGAAAAACCAGTAACTCTAGCTCTGACCATTGGAAAGAAACTTATGTGTTCCCCGGAATGATTAATGCTCCTCATGAGTGAGAAAGCTTTTTCTTTTTGACCAGATACCTGTTAAGACTTTCTCAACCCTTAGCACTTTTCAAGAGTAGCAAGAGCTGTGAGCGATCCCGATGGGATGAGACACCCATGCAAGCCACAGGAGAGCATGACGGAAAAAGAAAAGTGGTTCGGCCACAGCTGTTAGGAGTGTGCCAGCACCACAGCTAACCCAAAGAGATTGTAGCCCCGATTAGGCTTAGTGCAGTAGTGGAAAACCGTCAGATCCATTCAGTATTCAAGGTAAGCAGCTGTATAACAATTTGTTTCACAACAAAAAGTTGACAGAACAAATCCAAAACAACTCTGTGTGCATGTTTACATGGGAAGCTATTGGCATCAGCAGTGCATTTGAAGGTGTGCTTCAAGTCCCTTATGCTTTTTGTAACATTTTCAAATTCATTGCTGTCTTCAAGATGACAGGAAATCCAGGTCTGCCCTCCTCCTGGGAGATCTTTATTCACAGACAAGTCAAAAACCCTTGACAAAAGGCAACCAAGGGAACTTGCTGACCTTTTAGCTGCCTGTCTAACATCAGTGCAAGTATTGCTTCCTGATAAAATGAGAAATTCAATTTAAGGGGAAACATAGCAGGTATTTGAGTAGGCTCTCATTTTATTTTACTTCTTGGACTGTCTCTCAAGCAGAAAACAAATGTAAATAAACAGGACTTCATTCTTCAATCCCATGAGGTTATCAGAGCTAACAATGCTGCACACCAGGGTAACATCATTCTTGCACCATGGTCCACCCTTCTGTCTGTTCTCTTGTACACTAATTGATGTATCTCCCAAAATAAAACTGTCATTTAGAAATCCTAGCTTTGTTGTATCCCATTATTTTTGTCCCTAATTTTAGGAAGACGGGACCCCTTCATTGAAAATCCAGCATTAGTACCACAGTTCTCTGGAAATTAGCTGATTCTTCCATCATGGTCAACCATAGTAAATTCCATAGTTTGGATGTCACATATAATGCCAGCATGCACAAAGCTTGCAGAGTTATTGGGGGAGTCTAGGCTGGTTCCCAACACAGCAGGTACCTTTCCTGTATGAACGTTTTTTTCATCTTCCATACTTGTCTCAACAGAACCATTTGTTCCTTACATGGTCAGCCTGAAAGACTTGAGCTTTCACATGGGAAGTCTTGACTGAAGAATGCACCAGAGGTTGGAGCACTTCTCCTGTGAGGAAGGGCTGAGAGAGCTGGGACTGTTCAACCTGGAGAAAGGAAGGAAGCTCATGGGAATTTTATTAATGTATACAAACATTTGAAGGGAGGGTGCAAAGATGATGGAGCCAGGATCTTTCCAATGGTGCTCAGTGACCGATCCAGTGACTGGATGGGCACAAACTGAAACACAAGTGGTTTCCTCTGATGGTAAGAATACTTGCTGCTGGGGATGACCAAGTGCTGGCACAGTTTTCCTGAGGAGGTGGCTGAGTCTCCATCCTTGGAGATATTCATACCTCAGTAACTGGCTCTGAGTGGTCTTGCTTGAGCAAACAAGCTCGACCAGATGGGCCTCTGGAGGTCTCTTCTAATCTCACTTCTTCTGTGATTATGTGATGCATGCAGGTCGTTTGAAGGCGGTAGATAACCTAGGTTCCTCCAAGGAGAAGAGATGTCATTTTATACATAAGAAGAAAATTATTAGAGAATGGGTCTCCAATTTTAAAAGGGACTGAGAATAACATTAAAGATGCTTGGAATCATACACAGAAATTTGGAAATACCTCCCAATTTTGTTCTGCCAGTATTTTTTTGGTTGGTTGGTTGGGGTTTTTTTTGGTTTTTGTGGGGTTTCTTTGTCTTTAGTGTACTAACAATTAAAACCATTCCAGAGAAGTTACTTTCCAGCTTTGGTGTGTACATAAGCATGTATTATTTTATGTGTATGTGGGATACAAACTATACAGAAGTTTCAAAACTAAATTCTCCGATGGTTGTAGAGAATAACATACGGATATGATTAGGTTGCGGTCTGTGAAAACTAACACCAAAATATGGAAATGTTCAAGTACAAAGGTTAGTCTTAGACATTTACACATCAGGCTTGACTTGCATATATTTATTGCTTATCTGACAATTTAGTAATATTTTTCTTCAAGCAAGTCACGGTACTAATATCTGCTGTAAAGATGCATATGGAAATTGAGATAACCAATAGTCAGTTGTCAAAGGCAACAAAAGAGCTGAAATCTACGTTCTTCTTTTTTTTCATTCTACCCTCTCGGTAAAACTGCTGTGAATGTTGATGCATGAGTCCCAGAACTGCTCCCTGTGACACCAATAAAATTAAAATATTGGGAGTTATTTGTCCTTCACTTTTGTCCATGGTAACAACATTATCATACATGTTCTGTATGTGCAGTCCTGCAATGCTGAGTACCTATCCTTCTGAGTGAGCAGTGAAGATACACTCTCATTAGTATTTTAGCTATGTATTTCTGCCTTTTCTGCTTGGGCAGTAGGATAGGAAAGCGTTTATTCAAAGAGACTTTATAAGAGGCAGGAAAAGGGCAAGAAATTTTGAAGAATGCTGTCTGTTCTGCATTGCTTCATTGATGATGTATCTTTGGTTGGTTGGTTGGCTTTTTGTTTGTGTGTTTTTAAAAGGGACTGTTTCAATATACTGAAGATACCCTAAGGACATAAACCAACCAGATCTTACCAGCTGCTTCATATTCAGGCCATACATCCCACAAGGAATGAAACCTGCCCTCAGAATGACCTTAGCTTCTGTGTGAACAAAGAAAAGGCAAAGCAAATTTTCATAACAGATAAAAAATGAGCCAGCTGCCTTTCCAGGGAAATTTGCTTCTTCCATTTACATTTGCTTAAATGGTTCACTCAGTGCACTGCAGGGCATCCTCCTTCACTCACGCACGTGTTCTGGTACTGCCCATTAGTATGCTTAAACTTTATTGCAGTTCTGTGTACAGAAAGCAGGGACTTTACCAGTAGGAGGCTGGAATGGAATGCAAATAGGTAATTTATTCAGATGTTCATTTCATCTGTCAATAAATTCATATGTGCAGATTAATCTCTTAAGTGCTCAGTACTAAGATTTTATGCTAACCAGCATAAATTCCTGCATAATATTGCTTATGGCTGCCTGTGGTTATGCTGTTCATCCACTGGATTATCTGAAGGAATTTATGTCTTTCCCAAGCATGAGTTGAAGGAACTCTCCTCAAAGTTGTAATAATGGTTGCTTATCACTGCACTTCTGAATCAATGGTGTGGGAGCAGTTCAGTGGCCGTCAAAAAGAGAGCGTTTTGTACTGTCTGGGAGTGCAACAGGTCATAGTAGTGCCTGTGGTTCTGTGAAGAATAATTATTGCTATGTTCCAAAAGAACATAGACATTTCCAAATGAAGTAAAGATATACTGTATAGCAAAGTTCCCTTGATGATGCAAGTCTTATTCTTGCCATGCCTCATTCTGAAAAAATTTCAACTTTTAAAGTACAGTAATAGTGTCATTGCAAAATCTAAATTAAAACAATATAAACTATTTTCTAAACCTGACTGTGGTATTCATCATCTGTGAGTTCAGAGATAAAAAGTGGCCTCAGGACAAAAGATGTCACACAGCAGTTTCTTCTTGACATTAACCCCCAAGGGCTCTAAAACATGGATGCATGAACTGGAATAAGGACAGTATAGTAAGCACAGAGAAAGAGGGAAGAACTAGTGACTGCACAACATATTCTGAATTTATGGGAGTGGGTGAGATGCACTGAATTGCAGTGAATGGTGGTAAAGCCAGCATTCACCTATATGTTGCACTTTTGTTGCTGAACATAGAAGATGCTTGCTTATTCTGCTTTCTTAAAAAAAGCTTATTTTGGGCAGCTCTGTCTTCTTTCTTACCTACAGGTGCACAATGCCACTTTGGTCCCAGCTGACTGCCAGGTGTCCAACAAATGCAATCACCCCATAGCCAGGTTCTCTTTTATTCACTTTTGCTTCACCTGCCTTGAGGGAATTGCAAAGGCACTGACCAGATGAGACACGTAACACTAGGAGGAGACCTTGAAGCAAAACTGCAAAAGGATTTTTTCAGCACAACCTGTCTGAAGTGAGTTTCCAGATCCTTCAGAAGCATAATCTTTGTCTAGGAGGTGACCTCTGTAAGGTATGAAATACCTAAACACGGCAATATAGGTGAGAAGGAACTTAAGAAAATGTGCCTGTTAGTTATATCTTTAGAAAGTAAATTTTGCTTGTCGCTTGCTACAGCCACCAAGTGATAAGTAGTAGGTAAGGAGATATGCAGGGCTTACCCCTTTAAAGCAAAGAGCACTGCTCTGTGGCATCAGAACAAAAAGAAAATGCACGTTCCTAGCTTCCTGTCCCACACAGTTCCCATGCCCTCCTAGTGCTTGTACGAAGTGGCAGGACCTGCCACCGTGCTGCCACAAGGAATGCCTGCCTTTGCAGAGAAAAAGTAATTTTCAGCAGACCTGTGCCAGCAGATGCAATGCATGTGGCAGCTCTGCTGCTGTAAAGGGTGTCTTGAGTTGGGTGTGGATTGAAATGGAAATCTGTTCAGGAAGCTTTCAGCTGGCAGCTGATCCAGAGACCACTTTATTTTCAGTCTGGGGTAGTGCTGAGAATGCTGGGTCTTGAGACCAGGGAGGCAAAGTAGAACCCTCAGGCTTCAGTTCTTCCTGGAGCCCTCCCTTTCTCTGGTCTTTGTAAAAAGCACAAGGGAATAAATACCCTGGAGACAATTTACAGTCCAGTCATCTATGCAACCTACAGGATTCAAACTAGATTTAGAGATAAATCAAGGGTAATCCAGTTGGTTTTTCACAGTTTATCCCTGCAAAGCTTGTCATTTCCTCAGTAAATTTATTGCCCCTGAGTCTGCTTCTGACAATGGATATCAATAAAGTGGACAGATTTATTATTTAATTTTAAATCATATTTGATACAATTTGGTGGTTAATATTTTATTTTGTACCAACAGTTCATCTAGGAACACTACTTCTTCCTAATTTTTCCTTATGCTTTGAAAATCTCTGCATCCAGCATGAAGAAAATGAACCATCTGTGTGCCTGCATGAACTCCTCTCTCTGGCAGTTTCCCTGGCTGAAGTGCAGGTTCTCTGTGGAGGAGACCCAGACAGCTACAGAGTATTGATCACAGATGAACAGACTACAGTAACAAATCCTAGGGATAGCTCACCATTTTTTTTCTGAAGACCTTTTCAAACCTTTCTCTAATCACTGAGTAGAAAGCTGTAAATTAAAGCAGCCAGTTCAGGCTTTGGAAATGCTTAGCAGGCAGGGTGCAGTAGGAGAACATATAAGTGTTTGAATTATTGCGTGCTGCAACCTTCCGCATTTACATTCAAGTCATAATTTCTAGAAGTAAGCATAAATAAGAATTAAATATCTGCTAAGTCTTTTTTCTTCTGTCCTTTGATTACAGGTCTGTTTTATTTATGACTCCCAAAAGAGAGCCAAACTTCTATTATGTGACATTTCTTCTGTAAATTGTTAAAGAATCACAAAAATGAAATACTTCACAGCAGGTTTTTCCTCTATTGCTACCTGCCTGTGGTATTAGCTTGGTCCTTTTCCCAAACCACTCTTTAGTAGGTGGTTTTTTTTCTGGTAGGGAAGCATCTTATATTTTGTCTGCCTCTTTCTCTGATTTTCCCTGAAGACAGGTAATTTAGCTGTACCAGGTATTTGATGCTTCTTTCACTTTCTATGTTGCAGCAGTTTCATTGTTGGGTCCTGAAATATATTAAAAGAAAATAAAAAATTTATTAAAAAACCACACCCAAACTTTGCATGAGAATATGGCAAGTTGTTTATTGAATACTGTTAAAGGGTACATAAAATTTCATGTTATTGGTCAAAGCAGCATTTTCTTGCCCCCATTACACATCTGAACCTTTTTCCAGACTTCTCAGCTCTGACAGAAGTGTTCCTCTGAATTCCAGTCTCTCTTTATCTTTTGCCAGGTCATATTTATTTTTTCTTGTATCAACACTCTCCTTAGATAGCTGGTCTCCCTCACAAGGTATTTATAGCTAGCTGAATTTACAGAAGAGTACTTTGTAACCTTGGCTTTTATTTTGGTAAACAATCCCAAAGATATAAGAAATGGTGCCATAGAAGGCATAAATCTGAGAGGATGATATCTAGAACTTTATAGGCCACTATCTTCTCCAGCATTTATAATTATTTATTTCATTCTTCCTCAAGCCGAGCACCCCTTTAAATACTGCAAGCTTGACTGCTAGTCCAGCCCATTTCTCTTATTTCTGTTATTTCACCTCTTGCACTGGCAATGGTTGTTCTTGCAGCACATTATGTAAGCTTCTTGCACCAGTATAAAAACATTTCAGTAATTTCTCTTTAGCCGCATTCAAATTCTTCAATGAAATATATCCATCCCTTTAGTTAGTGCTATTATCTGCAAGACTTCTGCTATTATCCTTGGTATACTCCATTTTCCTTATCACCCTTCTTTCTCTTCTTCTTTTTCATCTCCTGTTCTGTGCTTTTATACCCGAGGGTTTTTTCCTTAAAACTAGGTTTGGAAAACACAATACTTCAAATTATTTTAGAGTTCCTATCAGTCATGGTAGCATCCATTCTGAAAAGATAGTGCCTCAGGGCCCAGGGACAGTCTGTCTGCCAAATAGGGACACTTCTCTAGCAAGCAATGGTGCAGTTCATTTCCTTCCTCATCGTGTCGTCCTTCCCTCCACAAGATGTAATTTTGAGCATCTTTCCTCTTCATCCCTGATCTTTTCCCAGGGTATTTTGTACTGTCATTTGACATGGTGGGAAATCTAGCATTAGATCAGGATTTATCTCCTTATTTTATCTGTGCTCCTACATCCCATCCATGCTCCTGGTGGTCAGTGACTCTTACCTGGCACCTTCCAGGTGCCACTCCAACCCTTTCTTCTGGCAGAGGAGACAGTGCCTGCTGGTGCAGGGATAGCATTTCTGTTCCATCCTTGCAAAGCTTGTCACAGCCCAGAGACCAACGATCTTCACTGCCACAGTGTTAAACCCCTTGGCCATCGCTGCTGTCCTGCATTTCCCGGGTACAGCCAGGGGTTACTCCCTGTCCCGTTCCCTTTTCCCGAGAGGCAGGAGCTCCCGAGTGCGGGCACCAGGCAGGGTGACAGGTCAGTCACACGGAGCAGGGCACAGCGGGCAGTTCCCATGGAGCAGGGTTCGCTGCCTGCAGGCATGAGCTGGGTACTCTTCAGACATTTCTTGCAAAGGTAAAATGAGCACAGCAAAATCTATACAGGAAGATTGTGTGTGTCACCTCCAGAGTGAACCTCAGATTTGCAGCACAGCAACTCGGCTGACATGGGTTTTATTTTTAAGGATTCCCTACAACAAGTCTCTGTTTAAAACACGAGTCACTCTTCTGACAGCAATGACTCTGGTGAGTATCTGAGTAGAAGCATCTAACTTTTTTATAATTCTGTCTAGTTAGTTCAGTCAGCCAAGTATAGTGACTCAATGACCAGCTTTAGTAATTTTTTATTTTTTAATAGCTCACATAGAAATTTTATTTTTATTATTTGCATGTTTATTGTTTCAGTATTCGTTTGAGAAGAAATTTATCCAATAAGTAGAGAAAAAAACATTCTTAGGCAATATTCCCAAAACCCAAATAAAAAATAACTTTGTTGTAATCCTGAGAATACAACACCCAAACCAACCAACTAAATAAACAACAAACAAACAAACAAACAAACAACAACAACAACACCAAACAAAACCCCACCAGACAGGAATTTTGTAAAGCCTTTATTTTACTATTTCCTACTTCCTGCGTGTTCCTGACAGAATTTTGTTCTGACCTGTGTTATAACAAACTATTAAAAACCAGGACGAGGTTAATTTTGCACAGGCTTATTTTGAAGATCTGGCCAGGCTGCAATGTCAAAAGGCAAATTGCTGGTTGAGCTTTTAGTTGCATCTATTAATTCCTCTTTCTTTTGTGGTAAGTCGTGTATATAATGTTGCATTAAAAAAAAATTTAGTAATAGACACCTATGCAGACAACACATTTTGTTAAGCTCTGCTGTCTTCAGCATACGGCATTGACAGGAGATGGCCGAGAAGGGAAGTTGCCCTCTAACACCTTATATCCTTATTCTGAGTCCATTATCCTAAATGCTGGAAAAGTCCAAACTGAGACCTCTTTGCCATCTGGCTGTCTTTCAATGTTTCCTCCTACAACACCTATCTCCGTTCTATTTATGGAGGGAAGGGCATGTACGGAGGTGGCTCATCGCTTCGCAAACCTTTCTTGTGTCGGTGGAAATAGCAGTCTTCTGACCATAGACTCTGTGTAGTTGCCACAGAAGTAATCCTAGCTATACATTTAACACATATTTGCAAAGAAAAGTGAAATCCAGAGAGATCCCTTCAGTCTAAGGGTACCTGTTGTTCACAAATTCAGAAAAATTCCTGCAGCAGGGAATAATTCAAACATAAGCCCAAACAGTAAAGGCAAAAAATATCCTAGTGATTAGACACAGATCAACCTAAGCTGCACACAGTGGAGTTATTTCTACTTTTTTTTCCCATTAGTAGTATGTTATCAATAAACCCACAAATAAAAGTATATCAGATTGCCATCAGCCTTTTCTTAACTCACTTTGAAAATATTCATCATGAAAATCTGTTTCTCACTCAAGCCCAGCTCTGGAAGTGATTCAAAAAGATTAAACAGAGTTCTCCCAGCTCAGGCTTTATCATAGCAGGCTGGCAGTGACACTCCCTATTCTTCCTGTCTCTCACTCTTAAATGTTTTCATAAATGAATTTACTGCTCTAAGTTCTCATTAGCACTGCCAATTTGGGGAAACACATTGCTCATATTAAGGTGCAGGATGTTCACATGTTCCTTTTGTGGGCTGGTGTAACAGCTTTTATAAGGATTGTGTCAGCGAAAGGGAAAGAGTATTAACATTCCTCTTTTCTTAGCCAAGAGATTTCCTCAATATTTCTTCGGTGTGCTATTTGCAAAAATGGCTCTACTGCAGCTGTTGCATCAGCCAAGCATTGTCTTCTTGCGAGGGGTACTCTTTGTGTAGATATTCTGTGCTTCTGTCTTGGACCAGTGTAATCCCACATCATACAAAACCTAGCCAGTCTTTCAAGTGTCAAAAGTCTGCAGGTTCTTTCTGTGTTTGCCTTCTTGCACGCAATAATTTGTTCAGTGCTGAACTGCTGCATAAAACTGCTGCATTTTGTCTCCATAAAATATTCCTTTGCCTGTGCAGAATACAGCATGTTATGGTCAAAAAACTGTCACCTTCAAATTACTAATATTATGTTGCTTCCATCCACTTCCTGTCTTCTCCTTAGTAAAATAATTTTTGAACAATTTCACTCTGTAGTGGGTTTTATTATTCTCAACATCTGTGTTTTCTGGCATTGTGTCATGTAAACTTCCCAGCACTACTACATAATAGAATCCTCTGACAGAATTTTAAATTTTTCTTTCACTTATAAAGTAAGCTGACAATTAAAAGCTGCACTTTTCCCTTACTGAGTCTTTTCTGTTTATTTTTTTAAAAATTAAATTCATATGCCGCACTCGGACATTAATTATGTTTCTTAAATGGAAGGAAGTTGTAGCACAAAGCACTGATTTGCAAATAAAGTTTTCTGATATTATTGGACAAGTGGGTCATTAAATACAAAAAAGAGAAAGAAAATTTCATATCTTTAAAGGAATATTTTAAACAAGGACCTTAAAAAACTAACTGAGGGCTGTTGGGGAAACACAGAGATTTTCAAAGTAGTTTTTAAATGGCATGTCAGATACTTTTAACAATAATCAGACTCAATTAGATGACAAGACAAATTACTATTATTTTACTCCTTTTTAGTGTTTAACACTTAGGCAATGGCGTACATCAGAGGATCTTTGCTTTACTCACAGCAGAGAGCTCATAATTCTGGATAAATCTCCAATCCTTGTAAAAAAGAAAATTCAGGCTTGGGATGGGGCCCCAAAACGCCTTGCCTCTCCTCCCAGTATTGGCACTGGCCATTTTCCCACTCACTCTCCAAGATCAGACAGTGAATAGCTGTGTTACAGAGAGGGGTGTGTAAGCTGGACCACTTTGGCTCAGAAGTGACAGGCAGCTGGTGCAGCCTGGATGGGAAGAGGGCACCACGATCCACTCAGGAGACTAAGGAAGGTAGGGGTAAGCCTCTGTGTCCTGTGAATGGCAAATAAACAGGTTGGAGAGCAAGCCAGCAACATCTGGTGCTTCCAGTCTGTAAAATGCAGAAGATGTACTGTTCTTGCTCATGGAGTCAGGGACCTCTCAAATCCCCTCTTACTGCATTGGCAATTCCTAGTGAAGCAAACTGGTCATGAACATGATGAACTAGCACTGGAAAATACTAAATGAGTGAGATCCTTTGGTAAAATCTCATCACTGTGATTTAATTCCCTGGGTATGCCCAATGCTAGTATCATTTTTTGACCTTAAAAATATTTTTTCAGGACCTGTGCTCCAGGAAGGTCTGGTTTAAGTGGTTTCAGTTTGCCTTTTTGACCAAATCAGGAATCCCAAAGGGGAGTCTATGAAAAGAATGCTCTTCTATACTGAAATGAAAGTCAATTATAAATTATTATATTATATTTTACAATATAGCAGTCATGAAAAATTGTGTACACTCTAAAGGGCCTGACCCCTCATTGCTCTGTACATATCTCACTTATGAAATTTCACCAGAAATGTAAAATATAAAATGCTACCTGACTTGTTTGCACTGTAGTTAGGTAAAGAGTAATCGGTTGGAAACCAAGTAATTTGTATGCTGTGTACACACATTTGAGATCTGATGCTCAACTTCTTCCCTTTCAGTCATACCTGGTAGCTGATATATTTTTCTGCCAGCCATAGGGAGTAAAAGCATTCCTTTTCCACTTTCCACTTTTTTGTAATTACCCCTGACTTTTGTTTTGGCTGTCCTTCCCTTTCCCTTTTCTTTGCTGGAAATCAAAAAAGGTATTTAACCACCAAACCCTCTTCCTGCTTTCACGTAATCTAAGAGCTGCAATTCCTGATCTGTACCGCTGAGATTTGGANCAGTTCCTTATTTAAGCAGGCAGTAGCAGAGTTGAATCTGAAATCTGAAAAGTACAGCCCCTTTCCAGGTTTTTCTCCCTGTTTGAGCAATATAAAGAACTTTTAATTTTTTCTCTTTGTTGAGAGGTGTGAATGCCTGAAGAGCAAATTGCTACATCCCCAGTGCTGCATTGAAGCTCTTAGGAAGAGATACTGTAATATCAGCCCATGAAGATGATGAGAAGGCTGGCATCCTCCGTGCTTTTAGCATCCCTGCTCTGACACGAGGTGATGTACTAGCCTGCAAGCCTTCGGCTGCTGGGGGAAAATGTGCAGACATCCTGAGAGATTAGATATGCCCATCTGAGCTTCAAAGAAATGGCAACTAAATGTGATTGAAACATGTCAAAGTCCTCAGCTTCTGTCCTTTTCCAGGAGACCTTGTCCTGTACGTGTGCACTGGCATTTCAGCCAGCTCAGGACACGGGGACGGGAGCCGAGCGAGCAGGCCCCGGCGCTGCTTTGCCCCCTGCCCCACGCGGCACTGCCGGCCTGGAGCCCCGGCACGGCGGCATCGACAGGGGCGCGAGGCAGTGCTGGGCCCGCCGGGAGATAAGGGCTGATGGATGGCCTGGATGGCCCGGGGGACGAGATAACACTGGGACCTACCCAGCAAGTATGCGGTGGGAGGAGATGTTCCCCGCTACTGCCACAGCCCTATCTCCCGCTGCTGTTTGGGAAGAGGTGAGGGCCTGACCCTGTGGTTTTTGGTTTTTTACAAAGAGCATTTCCACCCTCTTGAAGAGGAAAATCCCACCTGGGAAAAAGGTTAGAAAGTGAGTTCGTACCTTCAAAGGCCTTCCTGGCCTTCCTGTCCCACACACGTACACCTTCATCACACTCCTCTGATTCCTTGTCTTCCTGCTTGCACGAGCATAAGGTCCCCAATGACCTCAAGTGTTTGGTAGGTTCAGTGCCACTTCTCACACAACTAATTTTACCTTTCCTTGGTAGTATGAAAATATTCCATCCCTGGTCTGGTATTCTAACATATTCAAGAGAAGACATAGGCTCTCAGTGTTTTATACCTAAGTCATTGATGCAACTGGTAAAATTCAGTATAACCCAGCAAAAGAAGAGATGCTCTGTATTTCCTTTGAAATAACAGTGCAAAACGAGAGTTTCAAAGTTGCATTTTTACCCTTTTTCCTCACACAATCCTGTTATATTAATAAAACCCCACACCAAACTGGTGAGTAATCCTTTGGATCTTACTAGTATGGCATTGATTATCCTGCTGCCACAAAGATATCTGCAAAGATGGGTGTATTAGGGTTTTTTTAAAATGAAGTCAAAAAAGAAGGTAGCTTTAAAAATATGAGGGCATGGAATGTGGGAAATAAGAGCAGACCAAATTTACTGTCCTTTGAAGAGATTTTTGACATTATCAACTAAAGCCAGTTGATGATGTCTTTTTGGGAGTGAAATCTCTTTGGCAAATGAGTGTTTAATAATCCTCATGCTCTCATTTTTGTAATAATTTCAGTCTGATATTAAATATGGCTTGTTCAGATGTCTCTCTGATACAAGGTATGTGTGTCAGTGTTTGGACAGAGAAAAATTGGATTCATATCTCTGTTATGCTTTCAAATTGCTAGGTCAGATTTGGGTCTCTGGCTGTAAATTCTTCAATTCTGTTCTAAGTCAAAGGAATGTGACAGATTTAATACCTAGAATAAGTTATTAACTGCAATGATGCATAAACCAGTGGCACTTTCTAAAAAAGTAGTCTTTACTTCTTCTGTTTCCTAAAGAAAAATTAAAATATAATCCTATTTCCTTGTTTCTTACAGTTCTTGCAAAAATTTTTCTTGATTAATCCATCAAGAACTTAAAACTGATGTGCCCATAAATACAATCTTCGGAGGTTTTTTATTGCAATAATATTTCTGTAGGGGTTAGTTACCATTTCAAAATTTTAAAAGTGAGAGTAATTCATACATGCACAAAGCAATGAAGAATCACTAGCTATAAACAGAAAGTGCCTGTATCTACCACGAACTGTTTATAGAAGACTAATATAGAATTACGGGCTGTGTGGAAAGAAATCAAGAAAGAATGGGCGAGCAGGGAACTCTGCCAGTCTGTGTATGGGCTCAGCTGAAAAACAGATAGAGTGACCTGTTGACTTTGTAAGACTGAAAATACTTGGATTTTCCTCTCCTACAGGCTAGTGAGTTATGGTGGGCTCCATGCTTTCCACATCATCCTGGTTTACCCTGGCTGTTGTACAGACCCTTGTATGGATGGTCAAGGTGGAAGCTGCAGCTCCTACACACAGTTTTGCACTTGAGGGATATAGTTTTCTAATTTTGCTAACTAGCTAGCACTGTTCACGAGGAAAGGCTGTTACATTTCCCTTTTTAAGTATTGGATTATAATTTTTGGTGATTAGGGCTTTTTTTTTTTAAGGTATTGGAGAATTTTTCCCTGAGCAACAGTCTAAAGAATCACTGGACTACTGTGAATGTCTGTACTTGGAGAAAGGTCTGTGGGAAAAACATATTAATTTTTATTACAAAAGCTGAAACAAAAGAAAAAAATCAAACAAGCAGGATAGAACTCCAGCACACAAAACATATTTGGGAATTTTGATACATGAAATGAAGCCATATCTCTCCACAGTTGGTATTTGGTTAATATAAGGTAAAAAACAACTGCAATACCTCACATTTCACACCCTGATATCCTCAGTAATTGGCTAGAGCATTGTGCTTGTCATTATTGCCTGGTATCTTATTCTCTTCTCAGTTATTTGCATAACTACTTCAGAAATGAGCAATTTTAATTTTTTTTTAATGAATAATATATTTTTCAACCATTATATTACCTTCCTTTGTTATTAAAAGGGTGGAACAGTGCTCCTAAGTTACTGCAAGAGAAATAATGTAGAGTGTGGATTTGAACTGAGGGCTCCTATGTCCCAGATGATCAGCATAGTTTCAGAATTTTACCTCTCATTTTGTCTGTAAAATTTATCCTAAATATGAAAAAAAAACCAAAAAACCACCATGTTTTTGTAAAGGTTGCATCTCAGTATTTGCTTTCAGAAAAAAACTTAAACAGAAATGTGGTCATTTACCCCTAACTAGACACAGATTGTAGTATACAGCATTGAGCAATTCTACAAGAAATTAACTTTAATGAGTGTTATATCCTTCCTGCTACAACTGTGGTGTTTTGGGAAAACTACCTACTAGGCTAGAGCCAAGAGAATTTAAAAATTTGTCATGAAAGCCTATAAGAATGAGCCTGGATTGCCCGCAAAGGACAATTTTGCTTTCTAAGCAGAAGAATAATCACAGGACAGGGTTGAAATGTATTATCCTCCTAGGAGTACTCTCATGATAGTCTTCACTGTGCCCATTCAGAAGCTACATTTTATAAGTATTAAATATTTACCCTAAGGTAGTAGTGTAAGATCTAGCAGGTCTTAGCTGCTACACTAAGCACTAGTGATGAAGGCAAATGATTGGGAGATACTACTTTATATTTTTATAATCACCTTAATATATTTATAACATTTTAAACTTGCTTTTTGGGTTTTGTTAAATATTATGCAAAGTAGTTATATATACATATATATGACTTCATCATGGTTAAGTGCTTGGGCCAAAGTGATAAATTATAGGAAATCTTGAAGCTGAGACTGCTGTGCTACCTTTAATTCACCATGTTGTGTCTAGTTGAAGCTGGGACCCCGAATCAGTGGGGAACATTCTGTACCTATAAATCACTACCAGCCATGTGAACACTTACGTCCTCACTTGTATTTTGTTATGAGAATCACTTTCTGTTGTTTTAGGTACCCTTGGCATTTCCGATGGTTTATGAATAATTACTCTTATACCAAATTACATGTTCTCTGTGACAGAGTGATCAGACACATTTTGTCTTTCACACATTATGCCAGCTTGTTGCACAGGGCACCATTTATTACTGGTGTCAATAGCACCCTACCTCCAGCAGCCAGCACGAAAGTAGTTAATACACAGGGTGGTGGAAACAATTGCAAATGCGTTTATTATCATTGCTTTAATGTTTCGCATAACCAGAAATTGTAGCTGCTGTAGGGAGGTAATAGGCGGACTGAGGTTTGTAAGGTGTGGTAGAGATCTATCAGGGAGTTGACTTAGATGTAAAAGTCCACGAAATCCAAGAATGAGAATCATCATCCTGCTCATGGCAGCAGGGTTGGAACTAGGTGATCTTCCAAGTGCCTTCCAGCCTGGGCAGTTCTGTGATTCTGTGATATAAAAGGGAATGCACAGTTCAGAAAATTGCTTCTAGGATCCTTCAACTGCTACTTCACACTGTGTACAAAGCTACTGTGATAAACCTGATTATTTGAAAGTTGTGGTTAGTTTTTTAAAGAGTAGGGGGAAATCCAATTATTTGGGAAGTAGGGCCAACTGAATTGAAATTAATTCTGTAAACGCTGAGGTTCCAAATTATGTTTTTTAGAGAAAATGTAGCATAACACAAGCCATATCTTTGAAAAAATGCTAAAATGGGCTTTCATTTCATACTTTTTTTGATGTATTGAAGGTAGTTTTCATGATGTCATCCAGATAGTTTAAATAAACTGTTTGCATATAAGGTTAACAAGCTGCAGTGGTAGCAGGGTCTGTGTGGGATTATATTAGAATTAATTTGATCAATTACTTTTAGTTCCAGAGGTCTCCAGATGAGCCAGAAGCCAGCATATGCAGTTTGGCAGATGAAGAATCAGTGCAGTCAACACATGCCGTGAAGGTAATGAACATTCTTTCAAACTTCATTTTTCATCCTGAGCAGAGAAGACAAGTAAGCCAAGACACTGCTGCTCAGAGCAGCCAAAATGATAACCATAAATAATCATAATAGAAAGCCCATGGCTTAAATGAAATGGGGAAGGATAAAATAAGTATTTTGCCATTAAAATGATGTTTCTAAACCTAGAATTTTCATTATGATTTGCCCTGGAGAACATGAAGTTTCCTCAACCTTGAGATGCAGCTTTTGAATTAAAAGACTGCTGAACATTTTCTTTTGATAGACTGCTCAAAAGAAGAGGCTGGTATAAACAACATTTAGTCAAATCAGGGGAAATCTTTATAATAATGTATTTCATTTCCACTGCTGAACTGAAACCCAGGAGGATCGATTCTACAGGCCAGCTTTCATGGAAGAGAGTGGGAGGGACACCTGTGAAAGGATGTCATGGGCTTGGTGCTGTTTGGAGCTCATACTCCTATCCACACAAAACTTCTGATGACTTATTAGACACTTTTAACCAGCCTAGATCTATAAAATAGGATCACAGATTTGAAAGCCTCAACAAGAACAAGCTGCCTGCAGTCCATGTCCCTAATCTGTATCTTGCTGCTGAGAGAAATTTGTTATTGGCTTGAATTTTTTTAGTATACAAGCATAATTAAAATGACACCTTAGTGGAAATTGAAAAATTTGACAAGTGCAAAAAAAGTAATCATTGCATTTTAAATATAGTCATGCATTGCATTATACATATACACTCTATTTTCTATCAGCTATATTTTCTTTCTTTTCCTGTCTCTCACTAATAACTTATCTGTATGAGCAAGTTTGATGTACTTAAAAAAAATTACCCATAGGCCCATGGATACCAAACATTTTGATTTTTTATTAACTTGTGTAATATTGTTGCTATTCTAAAAGAAGACTGGTTTATATTTAAACGTCTAAGTGTGGATTTAGAATGTTAGGTTTTATTAATATGGTAACCTGCTATAAATTTGCATTTAACTGTAGGTGCACAGTTTCATGTTAAGGTGAAATTGTCAGGTGATTTGCATGTGTTAATAATATAAAGTTTAGGATTTGTGTTTCATACTATGCAAGATTTAGACAGAAGCTAATACAGTTTTAAAAATCTCTCCTCATCTGATGTATCTGTTGGAAAGGAGAATTTAGTTTGATTATTTCCATACAACTTTTTTTAAATTACAACCTTTAAAAGTAAGATGATGCCAAAATGAAGCAGATTAGCTCTGCCAAAAATATTTTAATCAGAATTGCCTATACCTTAAACTTCTTTCAAAAAATCTGTGACAGCTGTGTTTGCAACTCAGCAATTTTTCTTTAACAGTATTTTGATAACTTCTCTCATTGAAATAGCAAAGATAGCTAAATTCACTGCAAAGCCACCCTATTTTAAGTTTTAAATTTTAAATTCACAGTGTTACAGTATTTTCACTTTGCATGTATAAAAGCAGATTTTAATCAACTAAGCTCTGATGGCCAGATATCTGGTTTCTCTCACTTCTAAGAACAGTCTGTTATCCTTATGTAGTTACTGCCAAGTGATTTGCTTCATGTTCATACCTTGGCATTTCTCAGTCATGCAGCCATTGCATTTTGTTATTTCTGAACAGAGATTCTGGGCAGAAATTCTGTAGATTGCTTGGCACATGGATTATTGTCACATAAGTTTTAATCTGCACTGTAAAAGTAAAGATGGGGCCTCTTAGAGACTGTATTACCCCTGTCTTCTTCCTTCACATCTCCCACTGTTTTTTCAATAGCTCAAATAAATGCTCTTTCAGACTTTTCCATTTGCAGCTCCTGAAAGAAGCAAGCTGTACATAGTGCAGACGCACCCAGCAGCGGGTGGCCATCAGGCTTACAGCAAACCAGGTCATTAAGACTTGCAGTTTGCAGGGAAAGCAGGAAATTTGGCATGTGCAATCAACACCCACGGTTCATTAAATGCCTCTCAGTTGTCATAGGTGATGTTGCCTGACAAGGGGGAGCAACCCACTGCAGTCAATTTTGATAACATTATTTCCCTATCAAAAATTTGGCTATCACAACTATAATGAAATGTTGACAGTAGGCGATTTTAAATGTTTTCAGCATTCAGGTACTGTATCGTACTACTCACAAGACACATTTGCTTTCACCATGGCTTTTACTAGATAGGAAACTCTACCTTCACCCGGCATCTGAAGCATTATTGGCTGTCAGGACATGTTCCTTTTGGCTGTCTTGCTTGTTCTGTTTTATCTGTACACGTAACAATGCACATCTGAAGAAATGTTTATTGACTTCAGTGAGATTTAGAGTTTATATGTCTGGGAACACTCAAGAAAACTAATACAAATTAACTAAAGGTGTGAATTTAAAGTTGTGATTACTTTAACTGCATTATGTGCACATTCTCATTCAAAATTAAAGTGGCCCTAATTCAATTTAACTACATTTACTTCCAAAGTAAATTAATACATTCTAAATGAGAGTTGGCTACACAGAAATTTAAAGTGGTTTAGCCAATCTATTTTAAAAGTTAATTCAGATTGATTTTTCTGCATGTTCTAGACAAAACCATCAGGTCTTAAATGGAATGTGAAATCCTATTTCGTTTAGGAGTGTAGTCTAAAATGTTACCTGCTGCTTCCTCTAAGGATTATTCTCCATGGCTGCAGCCTATGCATTACACCTGAAGATATTTTTTAAGTATCAAAATACTACTTTTGTCATGAGTTTCTACATTACTATTCCTTTGCAACATACGATTCCTACAGGTACATCACTCAACCTCTCTGGACCTTGGATCAGCAGTATCTGAGTGTTTTTAAAATAAATACTTTCATGTCAGGTTTGAAAGCTGTTGCAAGTCTTCAGAAGGAAGATAAATTAGCATATTATTATTATTATTATATCTTGAACCAGCACAAAACAGAACTCAGGGCCATAAAGAATATATTAGTAAAAGAAGGCATACTGGGCTGGCTTAGAGAAGTTATGTGAACTTAACACAGTATACATACATACATACAGGTCCAAGCTCCCCATAGATTAAAAAATAATGGCTATGGACTATAATGTGTAACAGCAGAGATCCACATTAACTGCTGGACTGCTGTTAATGTCACACACTTATTTACTGGCTCTTATAGCAGCAGAATAAAATGCAGCAAGAAAGATGATTGCAGATGATTCTTGTTAACAGCCACCCCTATCAATACAGAACTAGTTAATGGTATTTTTTTAGAGCATGATATCATGTATTTTTTGCCTATTTATCAAATTCAGAGCAAGAGAAGAACAATTATTTTTACAAAGCTGAAGCATGCTGTATTCTTACAGAGAGAAACTTTAGTATATCATTAGTTCACCATCAGCTCAAACAACATCATTTGCTGATTGATTGATAGATGGACAGAAGAACAATATTTATGGTATGAATAACCTGCAAAGATAAGTTAGAGGAAGACTTATGAAGTGCCTCAATGAGTTAGTGTAACAAATTTTACTGGTGGTCAATAAAGGTTTGTGCTCCTAACCTTCTTGGTGGTTGTGATGAGAAAGGAAAGATATGCCTGCCTATTAAAGTGCAGCTGTACCATATCCTACCATACTGCTTTTAATTTAGCTAAGGGTCCCTGGAGAGCTTCTTTTCTGATAGCACACATTAAGACTGCCCTGATGCAATGACTCTTATTGTTATCAGTGCTTGTTCTATAAGGTTGGTGTGTAGAAACTACCATATATTACAGCCATACCTTCATTTGATTTTGTAGTTGTACCTGAAGAGAACAGTGTCATTGAAAAATAGATTACTATTTAAATTAGGTTAAAAAAACATTTTGGGCTGTGAAAGTCAGGGGTAGGAAGAAGTTTAGGATTTTTAAAATATAAAGTTATGAAAGATTGGACAAGAATTCTTGAATTAATTTGCAACTGGAATAATTTGAATGCCTAAGTTCAGTCTACATGCATGAATTTATTCATGCTTAATATGTTACAATTTTAACATATGTCCTAGATATCTTATCTTTGTCTTGTATTTCAAAGAACTAAATGAACTGAATATTCCAAAATGAAATACCGAATGCCCAGCAAAGTGTCACATGTTTAGATCTAAAGCCAGCTAAATCTTATTTTTCAACACAAGCCTGTCTAGAAACCACACACAAATTTAAGCTCTCTGTGTGTTCAAGCTGCATTTTGAATCCAAAGCCGTTCTTGTTGTTCAGAACTGCTTTTTCATGCTTACTTGTGGCTATTTATGGAAGGGATATTCAATATCTAAAGAACTTCCTGCAACCCTTTTCAAAGTCCCATGAGAATAGAACAAATGAAACTATCTTTGGAAAAATGTAAAGATGACAAACCTGTTATTCACATTCATGTCGTATTTTGTGTGCTACCTCAAAGCACTTCATGTTACATGTGCCTTCTCCAGAATTTGTTCTTATGAGGATAATTTCGATGAGGATAATTTGATACACAATAAAACACACTGAACAAATGAAAAAGCTTTAATCAACTATGGAGTGAATTGATTCAATTTTCTATTTGGTAAAGTCTAGATAACATTTCTACCTGAATGTAAAAAGATTTCTCTGGGACTGCTGAATTGAAATAGTAATAAGGGCATATTCACTGTAAATTTTAAACAGCAGTACCAACTCCATTGCATAGAAAGTTCATTTAAAATAATGTTGGTTACTTGATCTTCTGAGGGTACAGTGTGGTCTGGTATTGAACATACACTGGATGTGTGCAAGCTGTAGTTAAGCTGGAATAAAGCTGTCCAAAAAGAGGCTAAGATTAAAGCTGTTTGTGAAACTAGCCTCTAGGTCTGCCTGAGAGTGCTAACAGGTTGGGGCTGGCTAACCTCCAGCAGGCTGCAGTCCTTTGCGCAGGCGCCTGGCAGCTCAGCAGTGGCAAAAAGGGCTCCTCAGCTCTCCCTGAACAGTGCCTTACTGTCTTGGTGTAAGGACCCTGCTTCAGTGCAAGGGTGTTAGTTTAAACCACTGCCACATACAGGGATTTATCAGGTAAGCGTATCTCATGGGGCTGGGCTCGAGCTTATGTTGCAGCTGCACAGCTAGTGTTGTCCCTGAGGGACAGGAATAAACATTACTGCTACTTCAGTGTCGGCACAAAGAAATGTTATCTGATGTCACACATGAAGTCCAGCTACAGAGCAAGTCACTAAAAACAGCTAAATCTTAATTTAGGAGGAACTCGTTCTGATTAGGCTCAGAGAAAAACCTGTAAAGCCACTAAACTGTGAACCTCCTGATTTTGTTGTTTTTCCTACTATATCAAAGGAAATGAAGATATTTTAATTCCTCCTATTTCTGTCATCTATGAATAAAATTTAGGCCTAATTGCATTATTCTATGACAAGAATTAATCAGTGACATGGACATTCCTTACATCAGTAGTATGAGAGGAATCATTTGTTCCATTTGGCATCTTTAACAATGAATTTCCTGCTAGACTGAGTTTTGTAATTTTTTAATCATAAATGGATTTGGTGAGAATTCCTTGAAACAAGCAATTCTTTTCAGGTCACTTAGTCATCTGGGAGGCATTCGTGTACATTGCACCACCAAGGAATGTGTCCTTGTTTTGGCTTGGATTAAGTTAATTTTCTTCCTGGTAGCTGGTACAGTGCTGTGTTTTGGATTTAGCATGAGAATAGTGTTGATAATGTCATTGGTAAGTAGTGCTTGCCCTAAATTAAGGACTTTGCACTGTCCCCTGCTTTGGCACTGAGCTGGTGCATAAGAAGCTGGGAGGGAGCATAACCAGGACAGCTGTACTGAACTGGCCAAAAAGATATTCTATACCACAGAATAGTTTGTCCAGTATATACACTGGGGAGAGTTGGCCAGGAATTTAAGCTGAATTTAAGCTCAGCAGTCTTAAGCTGTGCCAAGGGAAGTTTAGGCTAGATATTAGAAAAAAATTCTCTGCACAAAGTACGGTTAAGCATTGTAATGGGCTTCCCAGGGAGGTGGTGGAGTCACTGTCCGTGGAGGTGTTTAAAAGAAGACCAGATGTGGCACTCAGTGCCATGGTTTGATTGATAAGGGGGTGTTGAAGGTTGGACTTGATGATCTCCAAGGTCTTTTCCAACCTAGTTGATTCTGCAATTCTGTGGCTTGGGGACGGTCTGGGCATCAGTCAGCAAGTGGTGAGCATTTTATTGTGCATCACTTCTTTCTCTTGAGTTTTATTCCTCTTTCTCTCTCCTTTTCTTTACTATTATTACTACTACTATCTTTAGTATTAGCATTATATTGTATTTTATTTCAATTATTTAATTGTTTTTATCCTAACACGCTATCAAAATGCAAGTATAGCATGGTAAGTTCTTCTCCTCCAGTAGAAATCACAGCACTTGTTTAAGTTTTCTTCCAGGGTTTCAAGCTCTTTTTTTCGAGCTTTAAAGTTGGTGGCAGATTAGTTTTGATTTTCCTTTTAAGGATTTTCAGGATGGAATGAGTCATTCCCACAGTGTAGTACAGAAGTCCCTCTGATAGGAGCTTCTGCAACAACCAGGTACCTTCTAAATGGGTCAGAGCAAATATTCCATGTAGGTACCTTTCGTACTTTGGGTTCCCAGTCATAGGTAACAACTCACAGCTCTTCAGGCCCTTGATGGGTACAGCACAGAAAGACATCCACTGTCTTAAGACATTTACAGTT
This sequence comes from Daphoenositta chrysoptera, assembly GCA_013397915.1. Classification (NCBI taxonomy): domain Eukaryota; kingdom Metazoa; phylum Chordata; class Aves; order Passeriformes; genus Daphoenositta; species Daphoenositta chrysoptera. The sequence continues at coordinate 788,638 of VZRO01004641.1, forward strand.
CAGGACAGGAAACAATAGGCAATATAAACAAATAGACGAGGTTTATATATAACAAAATAGTACAGTAGACCTCGTATACATGAAACATTTAAACAGTAAGAGAAGCATCAAAAATCTGTATTTCTAAAGGACCTAGTGACCCCAAAAATTCTCTGGATGGTGTCAAGGGGACAGCACCACAGGATACAGAATTCCTGGCCAAAAAAAAGATAAAGGGTTAGCCCTGAAAATGACCACACTTTATTAAACCTGTGTCTTTGTTTGAGGTATTGTAGCACCACTCTCCATCTTCCATTCAGTTAAAAGTCCTGATTTATTCTTTACATTCCTTCAGTCATTCACACACAGACAAAAGTTCGTGTACATTGAGAATCAAAACTTCCCTGTATTGATTTTTCATATGATTCAAAACTCAATGTATCTATACAAACAAGCACCACTAAAAAAACCAGAATTAAATAATAGTCCCTAGTATCTGTGTTTCACATATGCACAGAATTGTTTAATGTGACAACCCTATTGATCAAAACAGAATCTTACCTGAGCATTGAAAGTGACTACGGGAATTTCAAAGACATTCCTAGTCCAAATGTACTTTTTCCGACTTTTCAGGCTTCAGTATTAAAGATGGTAAGAAAGAACAATCCAGTGTTTTTCTTTTTTCTTTAACAGCAGACATACTATTTTATTTTATTCTTCTTAAAAAGCATAGATTGATTTTGTTCAACTTTTAAAGAAAAATTGACTACTCCTAAGAAAACAGCATATTCCAGCCTAAAAGGTAAGAATTTTATATTATTACAGGGAAAAATACACCTCAAGTTAAAGGCTGCTAAGTAATTTATTTGACCTAGAAAAATTTCCGCTTCAAGATGTTCACAGGCAGGGGAATAGAAATTTGCATTTGCTAAATACAGAGCAGGTTTGGAAGGTTACCCATATTAAGGACTAAATGGTCAGTTCTAAATCCTTGACTGTGTCTGAAGAACACCTTTATGTTTCAAAGGAGCTGGTAGTCTTATTAAAGTGGTGCCTGCATTTTGGTGTTTTGGATCAGGCACTTAACTACCTTCTTTTCTGATATTTTCTGAGGCTGACTCAGCTTCTAGCAGATCTAAGGGATGAAGATGGTAGTCAAAGATTGTGGGCACAAACAGTGGCTGTCCTTGTGTGCCATCAACCAAACAGAGGCCAACACCAGAGTTACTCCACTGGTTCTGTGCTGCCAGATGCTGCTGATGCTGCCTGTGCCTTTTAGGAAGCCATCGGCACGGGTCTGGAGCAATAAAGACATCTGCTGTAAAGGAGACATGTTGTCTCAGGCTTAGTCTTGCTCACTTAACTGTAAGACCTTTTATATGGAACCAAAATAAATGGTGTTTATGTATGATCTAATGCAGTGGGCTCCCAGTGGATGACATGGGCTCATATTTGTTATTGCGTTACAAAATATTAAGAAGCTATTTCGCTATGTCATTATTATTCAGAGCATGCCAGAAAGTGCAAACGGTGTTTTTGAAAAGCCTCCAGAAAAAGTTAATCTATGTCTGTAGTTTTGCAGTGTAATGAATAGGCACTTTCCAGCCAGTCAGAATTCTAATTACAGCTCACTGCAAAGAGACAAATGAATTTATCTGCAGTCTCAGTTTGCAGTGCAGGCACACACATGCACAACGATGTGCATGATGAATGATGATGAATCCATGATCCTGTCTATATTCCTTTCTCAAAGCACGGTATTTGATATCTGTTCAAAGCACAAAAGAAAGGATAAACAATCATCAGTCATTTTTAACAAGAGAAGTTTAGTAAAGCGAAGCAAACAGAATCTGTCTTCAGTTTATGCTACCCATAAAAGAAACAAATTCAAATGTTGAGCTTTTGAGGGAAAGCAATGAGGAAAAACAACCCTTACGTACAAAAAACCGAAACCAAAACATAACAAAAAATCACCCCACTATGAAAAAAACCCAAACCCAAAACCAAAAAGAAGAGAACCAAAACAAACACCCTCCACACCTTGACTGTGTAATTTTGGAGTGGGGAAAATGGAAAAATAGATAAAAGAGACAATCACTTTTATGCATTCTCCATGAACCAGAGACCTGGACGAAATGACCTCTTAGTTCCTAAGCCAGAACTCCCTGTGTTCGAGAAGGACATCCTAAAGATATCAGAATGACCCCTGTGAGTATGGGTGGAGCGACCTCTCTGCCCAGAGACTTCACCACTGTGAGCATTCCAGCAGTGGCTGCCTTACACCACGGTTACTCCTCACTCGGTAGCACTCAGTGCATTCAGACTAAAGTATTTTGACAGGTAGGAGGATACCATGGCACAAAGCCATAGTACCAGTGCTGAAGAGAGAGGGGAGAGGCTTTGCCAAAATATACTCCCTCAAAGGTAGCTGCTTGCTGTAATCACACATCATTTATTGAGTATGAAAGACAGTCTGATACAGGCAGGGTGCAATGACCTTGCAATTCATTTCACTTTTCTTTGTCACAGACAAGACACGGCTGGGTCAGACTGAGGTTCTTACCCGCTATCTGACCAATATGTGCTTTTCCCCCCCCCCGCCTAGTATTAGTTTTCCTTATACAAACCAATTAGGAGAAATTCCTCTTCAGAAGTTAGCAGGTCAGATAGAGTGCAGGTGTTTACACTGACCCAACTCAACTGCTCACTGCTGAATCTGTCCAGAGCACTATCCAGTATGCCAGTGGTCTCCAGACACTAGAGGGACCTTGCAGACCCTGTCAAGGGTGCTTGCCCAGAGTAGAAGGGGAGACTACCAGGACTTCTCCCAGAGCTGTTCCAAATACTTCTTGTCCTTGCATGGTGCATCATGGCATTTATCAGCCTGGTTGGGCAGAAAAATAGTGTTGAGGTTTTTTCAGACAGCATTTCAGGAACATCATCGTGCATCAGTCTAATTTTCTCATTATTGGAATGTACAGGCCTTATTAAATACATCTGTGCAATTCCATGTATCACATGGTTTTCCTGAGTTTTAACAGGTTCATTAGTTTTGTGACAAACAACATTACCACATATAAGATATTTAGACAGAGTAAGATGGAACATATATAAAAATATCAACCGTGTTAGGCAGCTCCATGTTTTAGATGCTGCTCAGTGTCTGCGTTCTTCTCTTATCTGCAGGTCCTTTTGTTTAAGTAATTAGAGCATTTTGTTGACACTGAAAGGCTTGAAGGCTTGAATGTCTTAGAAAGTTTAAAATTATACATTCACCTCCTTTCACTTAACCCAAATTCCCTTTCAGTCTTCTCATAGCATAAAAACTGTGCCATACTCCCTGGAAACTCAACTGATTTCGTTGAACTCTAGACAACCAGGATAAGTATATTGTTGACATATAAGCAGATAAGACAATGTGGGCAAATTTTGGCAGGTGAACATCTAGTGACATGAAAAATGTGCTGCTTTCAAGCCATATGCCATAAACCAGCATGAATGCACTGCCTTTTTTTAAATCCATAGCACACGTTGCATAGATGGGACAGTTAAGAGATCTGTTCTTATAAAATAGATATCCTGTAGGTGGCAAACATGGATTTGTTTTGTTAATGGGTTTACCTGCAGAAAGTCACTAAGTCTTAATCCACAAAGTTGCTGAGGATCAGAATGTGTACTCATTCAGTAGACTGAGTACTCCTGTGGAAAATATGCCTTTGTTCCAGCTATACTGTAATTTTTTTTTTTTTTTTTTGCTTTATTTCTCCCAATTGGTATTCGGACAGTGCTCACTGCTCTTTTCACAGGAAAGCAATGCATTATTTCATTTTAGCTAATCAGATCTTCTCCATTTGTTACTCTTTGCTCTTTGTGTTTTATAGAGCAAGAATATGTTTTACATATGCTTGCCTGGTCTCCTGCTTTGAGGTAAAACAACTCATAGTGCAAAATGTAGACCAAGAATTTTTCCTCATAAATGAAATGAAAGCAAAATATGCACTGCTGTAGAACTTCTACAAATCAAAAGGTAGGAGAAGGATTTAGGATTCTCTCTGATGAAAAAAAGAAAACAGTCTATGGAGAGTACTAAGAGTCCTGGATACAGCCTCAGAAGGCAAAGGCAAACAAGGTAAGAAAAATGTTGTGTATGCCCCCAGTCTCTGAAAAACTTACTCCCAGGCACTTGGGATGCTGTTAAACAATAACACCTTATGACGGTTTTACAAGAGCAAAAGGGTACAATCTTCAATACTAGTAGAGCCATCCAAGCACTTCTGAATTCCCCATTGGAGGACCCAGAGCTGGGATCCAGCCAGTTTAAGAAAGGGTTCTCACAGGCACCACATGGCGGATGTGGCAGAACTCAGCCTGTAGGTTCCTCCTGAGTCGCTTCTGTATTTCATAACACTTAAAGTCACGCAAAGAGATACCATCCTCAAGGAGCTGGAAAAACAAATTCAAATTGATACAATATCGCTGGGGAAGATCAGATAATGAAACCCAAATCTGACATTAGTTTTTGGGCTTCCCGTTACTCTGGGAATTATAATGTAAGTTTTCTCTATAGCCTTTAGGCCATCTCTTAAGGAAGTCTTTAAGATTTTTACTATTTGCATAACATAAAACATATCAAGTTTATCTATTTTACCATGGTGCCCAATGAGAACATCATGGCACTGGTCCCCAAACTAAACTTTAATATCAACAAACTAAATCCTGATGCACAGGCTCTGCTGGTGTAAGTGTCCTAAAGTACAGTTCATGTCAACTCATAGTGCTTCTTAGAGAAAAACTCATTAAAAATTTGATTTCTAGCTGCTTTCTGGCGAACCAGCTTATTGGTTTCATCAGTGAAGCCTTAGACTGCAATACTTCTCTTCATCTCTGTTTCAGCTCATATATCAATAGACCTTCTGGAATGTGTGCTGTGAAGACATATGAGGCTGGTGAGAATCCTTTTCCAGCATCAAAGCTGACTAACAGCTCTCAAATAAATGGGAGCCCATGCTTATAAATGGAATTCCTGCGAATTTTTTAATCATGAAATTTTTTTGTTTGTTTGTTTGTTTTTTGGTGTTTTTTTGTTTTTTTTGTTTTTTTTTATTTGCCATCTTCAAGGATCTATGTGTTTTCTTTCTGGTACTATTATAGTTTCCAGTTGCTGCAGGTCACTTTTCTTGCCACAGAAGAGAAAATGTACCTTGCATAACTCCCAATATTTTGTGGGTATTTCCCAGATTCCACACTGAAATGGACAGTCACCACCCAAACAATTGCTCAGTCCACGGTAACAAATCAACACAGTTCTTCCATTTACGCAAGCAAATGTCACATTACGAGACACTGTACGCGTATTCTCTCTTCTTCCGTATTTTCAGGGCAAAGTGGTCTTTGCTATCAGGCATTCAGAAATTCAATAGGCTTTTCAACTTTTAAAATTCTTTTTCTTGCAAATACAGTATGAGATTAAACAAAAAGGTCCAAGCCGAATGAGTTATATTGTAAAAAACCCAGTGCTTAACATTCCTTCTTTAAGCACAAACATTTTTTACTTCTTTTTCATTTTAATCATGATTTATAAACTGTAGTCTCACAATCCAGCTGCTAGCATTGGGTATCCATTCTAGAGCAGCACTTGAATGGAGAGCAGTGCAACTGTAGCAGAGGGTGTTACTGGTTTTTCCAAACCTGACAATGGCACTAGCTGCAGAATAATGCAGATGTAGTGGCAGTTACTGAAAGATCAGAAGAAAGGAGGGGGAAAGAATCACAAAGGAGGTTGAAAATTAACTGCAAAAAACTCTGCAAAAATTTATATTATTGAAATCCAAATTTAGCATGACTAAACAGTTTTGATAAATCATGGGTGGCCCATATTGCATCATCATGGAGTGTAGAATGTTATGATTCTATTCTCCAGGCATTTTTCATTAATTTTATAAACTATTCTGTTTTGCAGAGTCATTTCCTGCCTTCAGGTTTACATTGAGTACAAGAACCTTCCAAGAAACAGGCTAGATTTTTCCCTAGATTTTTTTTCCAGCACATCAGATTCCCATAAGTACTTGGGTGGGAGGTCAAGCCATCACTTTTGGCCTGGATTTCAGTCATGCTACTGGCATCAGATCCATCCTGAAAGAGTAGAGAAGGGAATCTGATGTCCAGAGGAAACCACAAGAAGCTGCCTAAGAAGTGAGGGAGAGAATGAGCTGCTTGGATGCAACACTGCACACTCATTGTGTACTCATTGTAATCACTGTACCCATTGTGATACACAGCATGTCCAGACCACAATATAAATTTAACCAGAGTAGGGGAAAATGGACTGGGAATATCTCAAGATGATTATCAACAATTACCAGCATAATTTCTATGCTTACTGCATTTCCATTTTCTTCAGTGACAAGATACTCTACTTCTGACAGCTCTTCTATAGCAAGTCATTTCACCGAGTTCTCTTTGCACCATCATCTGTGAAGATAACAGAAAATAAGGGCAAAGGAAAGACAGAAGGTAGAAAACAACAATTCTAGAAAAATAATGTGTAAAACAGCATAAGGAATAAAAGGAAAACAAAACCACATTTAACAGAGCAAAATGTTGGAAGGCAGGCAGGGATGATCACCATATTGTCCCAGGTGCTGTTAAGGACTTTTCCCTGTACCTTTAAATTTTCGTATCAGTTTGCTTCAATAATCAGAATGAAAAAAACCAAAAAATTGTAAGTTTTAAAATTTGACCTGTGCATATTGTCAGATAGGAGACAGATGAACATAAGGCAGTGCCATAAACCAGAAGTTTCTTGAGGTCCATTCCAACTCCATCTCCTACGATCCCATGATAAGGCAGAATGTTATCAGAGACAGATACCTAACTGACAAAAGTAACTGATCATGTAGAACAAATGTATGAGACAAGATCATTTCTTAAAGAATTCTTAAGAAAATACTGTACAGGATTTATATTGTGACAGAATGATCTAAGTGATTTTGGTTTATGTTTCAGGATTACTATTTGCTTCACGTGAACTGGAACACTTGTTTCTGTTGGATGCTTCCCTTTTAAAAAAATCCCCTGTGGCTTCTTTTTCAGATATAAATAAAACTGAAAAAAATATGTGAAGTGTGGATGAAGGAGGAAAAACAACAGATCCAGACTCCCTGGTACCATTCAGTGGCAGCAGATGCCAAACACAACAAGTAAATTTTACAAGCATTACCGAATAGTCACCTCTCTCATGAAAACTCTGAAGTAAGAAAAAAATGACTGTTTAATTCTGTGTGTCTTGATAAGCACTTCTCAACTATCTGTAAAATGTGGGTATCTCCAATGTAATGAGAGAAAATCAGTGCTTGCTCTTGCATTTATAGCTGCAGTCTAAAACTAAGTGTACCCTGCAAAAGTTATGTAGGTCTTAAGAGATTTATTCAGAGATGTAGTATTAAGAGATGGCACCTTACCACATAGAATGAAGAAAGTGACCCAATCTGCTCCCTATTCTAAGGCCACATATTCATAGACCAGTCATGAAAAACATTGTTCAAAATACTGCACACTGTCTCTTGAAAGAGTTGGTTCATATAACATCAACACTGCACGTATTAGAAAGTTTTCTTATTATCTGCCCAAAACTATCCCATATGCAAGTAAGACTACTTCTCACCACATTATGAGGGAAATGTAAGATTGTTGGCCATCACTTTTCTTTACACCATTGCTTAAAACTACTCATATATTAGATTAATATCACATCCTTTATTGCTTCCTCAGCTTTTCCTCAGAGATCATGTTATTTAACTTTTTATCCTTTTTGTTGCTGTTCCTTGAAGTACTTTTAGTTAGTCTACATCTTTTTTGCTGTCCTCTGCAGATACACAATATTCTTGTCCTGGGGCCTAAACATTAAGTAAAAAAAAAAAAATCTTTTTCTCATGCCTTATGTAAAGGCTGTTAATAACCCCATAATGAAAGTAACCTATTTTGCAGATAATATTTTGTTTTCTTGTTGGATAGTTCTTGTTTTGCTTTCATGTATTCCATATTTTCTTCCTGATTTATACATGCTTTTTAAATTCTAGCAGACAATTTTCAAGTTCTTTAATTTAATAATTTAATCCTTTTTCAGTCTTTCACTTACCTATAGAACAAGTGCAAAGTTATTAAGCCTGAATCTGTTTCATCAACTAAATCACATTTGAAGGACTGACCAAGACCTATGCTATCACCTTTATATCATCTTGGCATTTTGGCTGTGAAGCATTGACTATTCCTTTTTGATAGGGCTTCTTGACTCCCTGTTGTGGTAGATGGATGAGACAACAGCTTTCCACCAGTGTCAGATAGTTTTTCTGGAAAAGAGATGTGTCTTTGAAAACACATATTATGGTAATTTCTCAAAGCTATCTAGGGAAATGGTATTTCTACAGAAAAAACAACTTAGGGTTTTGGTTCAGTAATGTGCAATGTCTTGATCCAGTAGATGTGTATTTCTCAATATTGCAAGTTATTTCTAACTCCTGTTTTCATTTGTATATTCCTCATCTTGAATGGACAATGCAAGATGTATTTTTTACCTCTCTAAGAGGTCCACGGATTTTATTGCATTTTTCTGTAGTACATCTTTGTGACTTTCGTTACCCACTTTGTAAGAAGGCCAAAGACAGGCTCCAGTCACATTACTTTCACAGTAGGTTTTGATGCACATGTTTCTCTGCTAGTGTAGCTACTTGATCAATACAAAGAAATGGTAATCCCTTGTAAAGTGGAGGTTGGAATTTACCACCAGAGGGAGTCTACCTAGCTCCACGTGTAGAGCAAAATACGCTCTGATTTCACAATTTCAGACCACAGATTTTCCAAGTCTGAGAATACAAAATATAATAACATGAGTGGCAACCTTGAAGTATGTTCTGAACATAAACTGTGTTACCAAGTGTAGTTTAAACACCTCTGCTGGAAAAGGAAGTTGACATATCTTAAATTACTGAACTAATGAAGAAACCTGCTGTTTGTGCCAGCTTTGACACATATGTCTGATAAAAATGAAAGCCAACACATTGTTTTTCTTTGAGAAAGAATAATATAAAATCTTTTGACTGAGACCAATGAAGTTTTCCAGAAGTAACATGCTCATCTAAAATAATAGGTTCCATGTCAACATACAGACTTAGCAAAAAGAAATATATTGTGGGAAATAGCTTAAAGCTATTATAAGAGAACAAAAAGGTCACTAGCACAAAATAGCATTTTCTTCATTTTTTTATACTCTGGTTAAAACGTAGTATGGGAAATTCCTAATGCTGATGGTTTATGTTCAGGACCTCTTAAGAGAAGTGGCTTTAAAACAACAATTGCTCTCTAAACCAGAAAACTCATAATGCATTCTCCCCATTCTGAAGTCATAATTACAAATCCACTAACATTTTCCATTTGATTTTTTAAAAATATTCTAATACTTGGATCTAACAAGCAGCACAATGTCAGCATTCTATCAGAATAACAGAAATGATTATCATTTCCTCTGTTTAAAAACGCTTGAGTAAAAGTGTATAAGCCTCTAAAAAAAATTGAAGGAATTTATCCCACGTAATATTCAAACAGGTTACACTGATAATGACCTTGGCTCAGTATACATAAGTTATTTAGATCCCTTTGAAAGATGTACTACAAATTTTTTAATTCTACCCTGAATCTCACACTGTATATGCAGAAACTAAGCAAATATTTATATCTTTATATGACTCCGTATGTTCTCATTGGCAGCTTTCAAGGCACTTCCTGAATGCTCCAGCTGTACCTTCAGTTTGCCATAAATACAGGCACGGGAACTCACAGCACCTCAAGATACACCACTCCTCCTCAGTCCCAAACCACTCATCTGTGCTGGAGGATCTTGGGTATGTGAAGTAAATTTTTAGATAACAAAGCATGAAACCAGTGTCACTGCATGTGTATGCAAAAAGAGCTGTATGCATTGCCTTTCTAAGCATGCTGCTGACAAAACTTAGCCAAATGTAGGATCAGAGCAACAGCTACAACAAACAAAATTACGGTCTTTTCCCAACCACTAAAAATTTTTTCTCCAAAATGAATTAAGGGTAAATCTTCCAAATTTCAACAACTGGATCATTTATATTTTAAAACTTGAAGACTAATTACTTTATAAATATTTAAGTTGGTTTTGCTGGGGGTGAAACTACACCCTATGAATGTCTAAGCTTTTCTGAAAGTTTCAACTACTATGTCTAGATCCAGATTTTAGTACTGAGCCAGATCTATTTAATTTTTAGAGATCTAAATGTACTGCAACTGAACAATAGTTCAATTATTAGGTAAGATGTAATAAATATTCTCTAAACATGAATCTTGATTCTTAACAATTGTTCCAAGATCATCATATTTTATTCACCTCTACTCATGTGTGCTATTCATAACTTATTTGCTGTACAGGAACTATATAATACTTATAGTCCCGTGTCTCTGTCATCAAGTACGAGTGGGAGTTGTTTTCACCTGAGTCAAAATCAGTCAAGGCTTTTTGGAGTGCAAACCCAGCTGGATCCTGCCTGGGCTGCCAAAATTGCTTCTGACTGTGCCTCTCAGCTGTCTAGTTCAGCCAACAATAACCTCTTGTAGGACAAGGGAACAAAAAACAGAGCACTAGTCCATCCTCTGCTAACACAGTAGAAACTGGGCCAGACTTAAACTGAGCCAGGTGACATGTTTGCCCAATGCACGTACTTCTTCCAGCCCATGCCTTGAACTGCTGGTTGCCACCAAGTGACTCCCAGCATGTGGATCTTATTTGTTTGACCATTCATGTGATGGCTTCCAACAGCGATCGCTCCCACTGGCACAGCAGGCAGGTCCACTGAGGCGAGTGGCCAGAGACAGCTCCCAGGCGAGCAGCTGGGGAAACAGCATTGTAACACCACAGATCTCAACACCTCTTGGAAAAAAAAGGCTTCAAAACAGTACAAATTTTGCAGTAACTCAGTTGCTCTATGAAGACAAAGGTATGTATGTTTCTTGGAAGAAAGTATTCAAAATACTTCAAGGATTTCAAACATATTTAAATAATTAATTCCATGAAGTGGTTGTGTTGTTGCTCTGTATAAATCAGCATGTCAGCTGTTTCTGATCGATATTCCTAGAATCAGGCAGGAAGTGGGAGGCTGCTCTTCCTTCTTCCATTTTAATCTTAGAACAGCAAAAAAAAGGAGGAAGTGAGACATCTTTATATCTTTATATCTTTAAACACTATCTATATATATACTCAAAAGTACACTACCAACCATAGGAAAAGAACTTAGTGATCTCCTAGACAAACTTCTTTTGTTTTAACAAAATATTTTTATTTTTCTCAAATATTTATGTTTGCTTCTGTTTTGGCACATATATCTATATATAGAATACTCACAGTGATAGATATACACTGATAGACATATTTTGTATACCAAAAGAGTATATATAGATATTTAGAGACTGAATACACTTGGTGTGTGCATATATATATATATATACTCAAATGAGAATAGGTACAGTCTCTATGCACTACAAATATAGACTATACACTATATATAAGTACTTTGCCTGTGTGCAGTGATACGTATTTACATCCCCACTCTTTTGCTGTCTATATATTGGTTTACAGTGGCTTTTTCCATGTGGATACACATATTTTGTAAAATACTTAAGATCAAAGCTAAAAAAGCTAAAATGTAGCTTGTGTCAAAGCAGACAACCATCTCAGTTCCCCAAGGAAAGGACCAAAGGTAAGGGAAGATTTTCTATAAGATTCCTTGTATGGTCACTAGAAAGACGTACAAGAGATGGGGGGGTGATCTAGAGTAAATTGGAATTCCTCTTCGAAGATTTGTATCTCCTAACTAAATGGGGAACATTAAAATGAGGATACAGGAAATTCAGTATCATGTTTAAAGATAGGTAGGCAAAAGCTCTTTACTATCTGTCTTTACCTGAAAGAGAAAATATACCTAGGATAGAATGAGCTTCCTTATGGTGGTGCTGGGTTTTTTAAGGAGGACTGGTTAGTTGAAGTTTCAACAATCCCACTATGTGCTAGTCTGGAGTACTCATGCTTAATTTTATGAGTACCTCTTTCAGTTTACACAAGTATTATTCCTAAGTAGGTTCAGTGATTTCATTACTTATCTTACTGGCAAATCATATTTGTAAACTCTGTTACTGAAATGAGATGATTGATGCCCTGTTTCTTAATACATGCAACACTAAATTAATCAAAGCAAATAAAATATATTGTGGGACACAATGGAAAATAGATAAATAGATTATTAGAAAGCCACATGCACTTTTCTGTAGCTAAATTTGTAGTTTATGCCAGTCAAGCATTTTTAAAAATCCCTTCTAAGGTATCAGTTTAATTTCAATGATTTGTTACTGAAGTGCCCATCTCTTTATCAATGGATTCCTCCTGTCTTATGACTGCATCTCCCCATAGGACTTCACTGAGCTCTTGAAGCTGTTTTGTTATGAAGGAATTTGAAAATGTGTATATTAACTTATTTAGACACTATGTTAATTGCTTTCTCAACAGTCTTGAGAGATTAATCTTTTTTTTCTTAATCTGTCTGTGGCATCTGTTATCACTTGAAGTACAAGCTTGAAGGAAATAGATTTTTCAAAGCCCAAATTTATGCCTCCAGAGGATAAAATTAGCCAGAGCATCGTGAAATAAAATTTGTCAAAGGAGAATTATGTTACAAAGCCAGAGTTTTGCTTAACATGTCTGAAAATATCTTAAAGAAAAGTAAATATATGTATTAGATACTGTATCAGCTCTAGTGGCAACAGTGCCAGATTCTTTTGCATTGCTGTTCAGTGGATGTTTGCAAGCTTTCCTATTCTTCTTTGGGAAAGCTATAATCAACATTAAATTGATAAACTAATTGTTATAACAGCCAGAGACAGTGCTATTTGGTGGAAATCAATTATGTTAGAAGTTTTCCATTTTTCCTACTTATCTTTCGCCTGGTCTGGCTATAATGCAGACAGATGCCCCAAGTCAGTTTACAGCAAAATTGTAAATGATGCAAATTACAGCTGCATTTGGGCTGTGAAACTCTGAAATAAAGCAAATTCTGGTTTCTGCATATCCCCTGTGCAATTTTCAATGAAAAATTGCTTTCACACGCCTTTATCCCATGTATCTACAAAGTGGGAAAAAAAAAAATCTCTGTGGATTGGAGGCTCTGAAAAAAATGACTGGATATATTTGAAACAATTTTTTCTGGTGCTAGCTCTCATAATCCATACAAATGCAAATATTTTTAGAGATATTTGTAAGTTAGAGTGTGTTTTTTGTTTTCTTTCATTTTAGGGCTCTGGTTCTTTTAAAGCGGCAGCAGACATGTACCAGTGTGTCTGGAGGGAGCAAAGAAATTTTTTCTCAGGCTAATTTTGGACTGCGTATTATTAATAGTATTTTGTCTCAGGTTAATTCTACAGTCACACTATAATTTTTATTATGATAAATACTATAATCAGCTAGAAAGCTACATTTAAGATTAAGGTTCATTAACTTAGGGAGTTTATAATTTAGGGTATGTGCACATGTTTTGCAGAATGAGATTTTCTCACCTAATCACAGTTGTTCTAAAGTCAAGCATCTACCTAAGTATAAGCATCCTCTCTAAGCAATGGAAATAGGCCAAGATCATCATTAAATCCCTCCTAGTGTAAGAGTTAAAGATGGATAGGATGCCCGAGAAATCATCTATTTTTTTTATTATCTTCCGCCACAGTCCAAACTAAGCTGAATAGCTTTCATTAGATTGCTGCCTTTTAGCCAGCTAAAGTTACGAGGTGTAAATGGTACCCAAAATGCATACTTTGGGGTTAAGGGAGAACTGAAGTGCAGGATTTCGGAAGGAGATGTTGGATATACATATTCTTAAAATTCCAGCAGTGGTTTCAGAGAGCAGATTTCCATTCTCTTACTTTCTGCTTTTAGATCTAGGTGAATTACCTCAAATCAACCACACTCAGCAAGCTGAGAGGGACAAACTATTTAAAAGCACTAGACACCTATATAAAACCAGATGCAACACCTCCGTCATTTTGTACATGGATAATTGCAGCAAGGGAACAGCTGGAAGCCAAAAAGCTGACCTTCCATAATCTCTTTGGAGACCGTCTTGGCAACACTCCTTAGAAATTACTTCAAAGTCATGAGAATATATAAAATACATTGTGTCCAGTGTCTGGAATATAATAAAGAAACACTGTTCATTATCTATCCCACAGAACTAATTGCAATGTCACCCTTGCCTTCTATACATATTTTATAAATGAATTAATTAAGCAGCACTATAGCTTAACGTTTTGAGAATGCAGATTTTTAGAAAAATACTGCGATCGGTAAAACTTGCATATGTTCCTGTGGTAACAGCTGAAAACTCTCAGTCACCTTGTGATAGATCAAGGCCCCCATTACTTCGATCCCAGACCACAGAAGCAGGCTGGTGTATATGATTATCTTGGCCTCTGCTGTGTGCCAAGCAGACAGGCAAATAAGCTTCCTTCTCACAGGCTGCCGACTTGACAGAACAACACAGTTCTCCCAAGGTTTATAGTCATGAGCTGTAGAGGTTATTACACGGTTTCTTGCTGCATATTACTTCCATTTTCTTCCATGCTGACACCTTCTCTACCCTTAGACTTCTGCCATGATTCTCCAATGAAGAATAAATATGCAAAAAGCTTCCACTTCATTTACATTCTCACCTACTCCCTCCTCAAATCTTCTAAACTAAGATTAGCTCGGGAATGTAGCACTTTGAAAGAGAAAGTCAATACAGATTTTCTTCATCTACCAAGTGATAACACAAAATCATTTTGAACCCTCATCTTAATAAGTCCTACACTAGATGGAGATAATACTGATGGATGATAGACATACAAGGAGATGTAGATCTGGTTACAGGAATTTTTTTGCAAAGTGCATGCTTTCAGCAGGTGATTTTTAAAAAATTCTTCTACAAATGGACACTTGGAAATGAATTGTTGGTTTGCTTTTTCTTGTAGGTTTTGGTTTGCTTTGGGGTTTTTTTCCCCCTGAAAGTGTTTTCCTTATGTTTCTGACTTCAAAATTCTCACTAGATTAAATTTTCCCTGGAAAAATTAGATGAAATTGAATGGCAATGTTATATTCATCACTTGTGAAGCAGTGATGGTAAGAGTTAGGAGGCATTGAGCATTTCCTAATGTAGTACCAGAAACTAGCTGCAGAGATAGATGATCACCTCTGACCCTGTCTCCCAACTGAGGAAAATGATCCACAGTTTAAGAAACATGGAATCCATTAAAGAAAAATTCCAAAGATCAAGAAAATTTGAACAGATCAAGGCCTCTCTTACATGAAACCTTTTCTCTAACTGGAGGAATTTTCCAATGCTAGCATTTGATGTGCCACACAGGGATAGCACCAACTGATACTGTGCACTGACTTGTATCTGACACTGTATGGAAGGTCCAGCCTCCTTTCCTCACTGTTCTCTTTTTCTTGTGTCATCCAGTTTTGGATGAAAGAATTAAGACTACTCACAACATTAATATAAACAGATAGCTCTAAAAAAAGGCATCAAAGAATATCCCCTGAAAGTAATTGATACAAATATAATTTGAACAACAACTAAGATTGCACATGAATCTTTGAATAGACAAATAGCTTCTAATGTTCTTATCTCTGACTGAAAGTCCTAGCAAGTCAGAGAATAGCAAAAGTTGTATGTTGACTTTAGTCGTTAGACATAAAAAATCTTACAACAATTTACCCTTGATAAAATGAGTTAAAACTGATTAATAAAATGCTTCAAATGATCCATGCCTTACATGGGACAAGCTACACACCTTACATGATTTTGTTACGTTCTCTGGAAGCAGGAAAGCAGGTCAAGACAGTTATAGACAGTTTATAGTTATAGAAATGTATGAAATTGACTTAGTCATGGACAACAGGCTTGAAATTACATGATACAAAAATTTTACTGGGTTGTAACTGAACAAAGGAAATTAGGTCAGGGAGATGAGATTAGCTCAGCTGGCCAGAGCATGGTGCTAATAACACCAAGGTTATGGGTTCAAAACCCATACAGTTCATTTGCTTAGGAGCTGGGCTTGATGATCCTTGTGGGTCTCTTCCAACTCAGAATACGTTGTAAATTTGCCGTGAAATAATTTCTTGGCACTTAGGAACCCTTAGTTCCCTTTAATGTGATTAAGGCTATGCTTCTCTCTGTGGACAAAAGCAGATGGTTGAAGAAGTGTTGGCTTCAGGCAAGTGCATGTGATGCCTTTTTCAAGTATTTTCCCACCTCCATCCATTCTGGGTCTTTTTAGATACGTCTTCTACTTTGGCAAGGGATGACTCAGATTTGCCACCTGTGAACAACATCCTGGTATTTGTTTCTGTTGCCTTTCCCTGGTCGTAAAATTATGAACCAAAACACGGTTAGAGGGAAGGGGGGTTTTTACCTCGGTATTTATTTAAGGATCCTTAGGCACACCAAAACCAGGTGGAATGTGCCGCAGAGCACACCGGAATGCACACCCACAGTCAATCAGGTATAACATTATTGGCCTTACAAATCAGCAAATCTATCAAAGATTCCCCAATGAGAGGCTTGAGTGAACCCCCAGCCCAAGGAACCTTCCCCAGGATGGGCCTATCTCAGTTTACAGAATGTGTCTAGAGAGGAGCTTGGTGTCTGGGGCTTTCTGACCCCTCATTACGAGGCTTCCAAGATGTTCAGTCTCTTGTTTTAACAAAATATTAGGTCCAAGAATGTGGGCTAGAAGCACCAAGAATACATAAAAACTATAGAAAAAGTATATAAAAGGGGTATAAAAGGCAAAAAACCATCTTGGCGTCATTTCCAGCATGACTCCTGTACCAGAACATAATCCATGAGATTTCACCGACAGCTGTCAGGGAGCAAGTGTCTGAAGCCCAAAGCAAATCAGGATCTCAGAGGCTACCATGTCTTTTATCAAATTGCAATGGCCTTGATTATCTAATATCAGCCGTGTAAAATAAAAAAAAAAAAAGCTTTGCTGGAAGACATTTTCTCTCCTGTAAATCATAAACAGTGGAGGAAAATCCGAATAGCAAGTCAGTGTATATCCAAAGTTTCCTGTAACCAAAGTTTCTTGCTTAGTTCTCACCTACTGTTAGTGTTTATGAAGATGGGAAAAAGTACCTTTACGTTATTTTGCTATTTTACCAATGTAAACGTACACAGATAATGCTAGTAGAGCTCTACATTTAAGTGTACAGGAACATTAGGTGAACTAGGAAACAGATATTCCCATTCTGTTATTTGTTAGAGGGCCAGACCTGCCACTACTCCAAAGACAAATGAAATACCTAACTGATAGAAGAACTGGTTTCTTTCACTCACATTAAAAATATTTTTCTGTAATAAATGAGAACACTGACAACTCACTGGCAAACAGAAAAAGGCCACAGAAAAAGTTACTTTTTTAAAAGATGTGCAATCAAATGCTCAGATGGAAAGACAGAACAAAAGAACAGTCATCTTGATCTGAAGTGTAAAGTTTATTTGTTTCAAAGGATGAGTGGGCACATGAACCAAATGCACAGATTTGGTAAATACTTGTACTTTGTGTAATTTTTCTTAGGAAGTGAGTTTTCTGACTCACTGAAAGTCTTTACTTCTGTGTGCAAGTGCAGTCACCATAAAATAACACAATATTCCTTTTAAAATATTTTATAAATGGGAAGAATAAAATCTCAAAAATGTATTTCATCTAATTCTAAGCACTCTGGTGGTTGTTGTTCCCCCACTGTATTTAGCCATTTTCTTGCAATATCTCTTAGTGGGGAAATATTCCTTCGGTATGTCTTGAACATTTATCTTTTATGACTTTCATAACAAAGCTAATGAAATATTATATGTTATTCTATTATAGAGTAGGCAAAAAACTGGTTAGAAGACACAGTCAAAAGCTATTTTTCAGTGATTACAATATTATGGAAGGATTAATTGAATGAAAGATGAATGAAGTGACCTACCATAGGGCTGATATGATTTAAAATTCTCACCAGTAACAGAAAGGGTAGAAGGCATACTGTAAGTGATACCAAACAACTGTAGCTTAGCAAAAGAATTCAAAATCATCAGAAAAACCTGGAGTAAATGTTGGTAAAAAGAAAGACAAAATTCAATAGTCTGACTAAATCAGTTTGCAGATACAAAACGAGGCCAATATCTGTCCTGAATATGGTCACAAGCTGAACAAGCACAGAGTCATGCTGCTGAAAAATCATACTTCATATGAGGATGTTTGACTGGTCGGGTAGTGATGGAATTTCTTTTCCGATCCTAGACAGCAAAGCATTAAAGCAGTTTGTCTGCAGAAGTTTTGGAGTCTTCATCACTGGTGTTGTTGAAGAAAAGGTTTGACAAATATTTTCCAGCAAATGAACTAGATAATCTCCTGTGGCTCCCTGCAGATCTAAACCACAGGGGCTGACCTTGAGCTTGTATAATTCACTATGACTCTCTCTTCCAAAACAGCTACTTTTAAGTCGTGAGTCATGATTTACTTTCAGTTTCACTGATACTTCAGTTACTAAAATAACATGGTATTACAGTGGCTATTGCACTAGTACAATCCTAAAATAGAGTCAGTGAAGTAAGACTGTCTGAAAATCGGACATATTTGATTTTAAACCTTTATTCCTATTGCTTAGAGCATATCCATCTTTATTTTGCATCTAAGTTTTTAGGTTTTTTTGACAGACAGGCAGAAGGTAGTAAACAGCATATTGCCTAAACCCAGACAACTTCTTGTAACTATTTCTAGGCTTTAGCACCCCTGTGACCTGAACCAGGGAAATGACATGGAGCCCTAACACTGTTGTACTGTTAATTTTAAAAGCAATTTTAAATCAACAAGATTATACTCCTGAGGGAAACCTGATTCTGCATGAAAAAAGGAAGGTTTTTATTCTGTGGAATAAAGAGCTCCCAAGAGTGTTTACATAGAACACATATTTGATATCTCTAGCTCCTCTTGAGTGCTGGACTAGGGAGGCTTGCAGAGCCCACAGATGCTGGGAGCAGAAGCAGGAGTGGTACAGTGACAGTTTCATGCAGCAGGTATATTGACTCGGAGAACTACCGGCTGGTGGGTCAAACACAGAAATTACCATTTTTGAAGGGTTCTCAATGGTTCCCAAGGCTAATCAGGAAAGTATGGGACCTGACAAGGGTTGGTAAAGGGAAAGGAAGTGACACAATAGAGAAGGAAAGAAATAAAAGCCTACTCAAAAAAAATGGGTGGGGGTAAGGCTAGTACTGTGATAATGAGGCGTCCTGCCAAGGTGACAAAACTATTGAAATGTTGGGTATTCTAGCAAAAACCCCCAAATCCTAGTCATCTCAGTTAGGGCATCCAAATCAGTAAACACCTTAGGTTTAAATTTTCCCATCTCTGCTCAGTTCCTGTGTAATGGGCATCATACCCCGAAGATAAAGTTCATCAGTGTTTGTGAAACACTTCAATCTGGCAGTGACAAACCTCAGAGAAACGCATGTGAGAAGACAAATCCTTTTGTCCTCAGAGCAGACTTGAAACTCCATAAAATAAATTAAGTACAGAGCTGTTAGGAAACAAGGAAAAACCGTAACTGTGTAGTAAATTTTCCTTGGGAAGAGGGCTCCTGTAGAATGTTATCATGTAACCAGGTAATTAAAGCAGGCACATGGCACATACACAAGTTCCACATGTAAACTTAGCTTTGGTGTTTTGACTTCTACTGTTCAGGATCTTGAACTTGCAGCTTAATCCATATGCATCTCACACAGCATTACACAGGTGAATTTATTGGCTGCAAAGGAAGGCATGGCTGCAGTTTCCATTAGGACTCATGGGTAGCTTCCTCTTCCCTTAGATTTTGACTTAGTAGCATGAGGTAGAGTTGACAGCTCTTATTTGTTTGTTGAATGACGTACATAATAATACACACACAGACAGGGATGAGGCTTGGCTTTAAATTGGGGTTTTGTTTTTTTCAGCAACACATCACTAATTCATATGTGATTGGCTTTTTGCAGTCACTCTAAATTTTCCTGCAGCATTAATTGTTTTCCAATTTATTTCCTTGATTGCTTTTCTCTAATCTGAGTTATTTTTCCACACAGATTTACTAAACCAGTTTTTCAACCTTGAATCTCAATTAGTTAAAAATCCAGGTCCTAGAGTTATCTTTGGGTTATTCCTTGACTCCTCTGACACAAAAAAAACCCCAACCTGTAATAGATTTCTGTGGCCACAGATCTCTTCAGTCTCATTATAATTACAATGTTACTTTGTATCAAAGAAGGTAAACCTCTCACATACGTTTCTCAATTAGAGACAGAAAACAACCAAGCTAACTTAGAAAGGGGATTCTGCCCATTTACTAAGGAAGGGTAAGGGGTTGAGGATGGGCATGGGGACAGGGCTGGGGAAGCGAGCTGAGGAGCTGTGGATGTGACAGGGGCTCTGGGAGCGGTTTGTGAAGATGCTGTGGAAGAGGCTGTGGAAGAGGCCGGGGATGTGGCAGGG
>VZRO01004641.1:809288-834230 GCA_013397915.1 Daphoenositta chrysoptera
GTGGGACGGTCACGTGAGCGCGGGGCCGGGCCGGAGGGGAAGATGGCGGCGGAGCGGGAGCCGCCGCCGCTGGGGGAGACGCGGCCCGCCGACCTCGAGGAGCTGGAGGACGGCGAGGACCTCTTCACCAGCACCGTGTCCACCCTAGAGGTGAGGAGAGTCTGCCCTTCGCTGCAGGCCCCGCGCCCCGTGGCCGGCCCGGCGCCCAACGGGCCCTCCCCTTGCCTACCGCCCCCTCCCCTCCCCGTCAGGCCGCCGGTACTTCGCTCCTAGCCGGGCCCCCCTCACTGCTGCCCGGGCCCCCGCCCCGCCGCAGCCCCTGCCGACCCGGCCTCCGGCCTCGGCCCCACCGCCCGCCTCTGCTTCGGCTCCTCGCTGCTTCCCTCACGGCGGGCAGGGGGCTTCTGCTGTCAAGAGTAACTCAAAACTCTTTTCTCCAAGTACCGCTGTTATCCCTTCTCTTATTCTCTTCTTGTGCTGCCGGGGAAATATTCCCACCTTTCCTTATTCCAGTTTCGCTGGGGTGTTGTGTGTGTGTGTGTGTCTCCGCCTTAGACTTTGAGTGGATTAATAACGACCTATTTTCTTTGTTTGGCCTCTTTCCGAGCCTTCACCCCATTCCAGTTTGCAAATCTTGCAGTAACTTACTTCTCTCTGAGGTTTCTTCCAAGGGAGCCGACGCAGTGCTGGGCTGCTGGGACGTGCTGGGAAAGAAGCACGAGGAGACATGAGAAATGCTTATGTGTTCATTCTTTATAGTGGGAGCCTTTCTGGAAAGTTGTTGTAGTCACGTTCCACCTATGTGTTTTGCCAGTGTCTTTTGGAAGAATTTTATTCTTCCTGTACACAGATGCCCATTTAAGAAGAAAATTGTTCTGTTCCTCTTTTCCTGAAGAGTTTTCTATCCCTGACCTTTACAGAAATAGGGTTGTTGCGTGTTTCTTTGGTTTTGCTCTGGCTGTTGTCTATCCTTAACAAAATCCCTGCAGAGGTTTTTTAAAAGGGGCTTTTAAATGTATTTTAAAGTCACTTGCCTTTTCTCAAGCTACTTTCTTTTTTTCTTTATAGATGCATAATCTGTGCATTGGTAAAAAAAGATCTGTGGAAAAAATGCACTGAAGGAATAAGAAATGATGTGAACCTGCAGTTGGCAAGAATTGCATGAGTAGACTTCTGTGCATCTCTGTGTGACACAGTGTGTATTACTGGACTCTTGTTCAGTGCACTGAGAAAGACTGCAGTGTAGCATAAACAACGTTTTCATTGATGTGGTCTAGAACTAAAGCTGCAGGAGATAAGATAGATTTAGTGTCCAAATCACGGTTACCAGGAGATAAAAAAGTTACTGAAACTCCTCTAACTGCAAACACTGGCAAAGAAATGGGCTTTGTATCAGTTGTTTTGGCTGACAGTTCCACTGCGCTGCTTTGTTTATGTACACAGCCTGTTTGGAACAGAGTCTCTAAGTAAAAAGGGGAAGCCTCTTTGCTTAAAGAGAAGCTTAAAAGCTGTGTCAGTAAGCTTTTTTTGACATCAGCATTTAGGGCAGTGCCTCAATCTTGTGATTTTCCTGCAAATTTGGAAGGAAGAGGTCATGAAAATTGACTTTGGACTTCCTACTAGCTTGAACATAGATTGATGGATTCAGTGTATAGAGTACCATAGTCCAGAGAGGAATGATTATCTCATGATGTGGGCCTAGTTAAACTTTTGTCTTGAGTGTTACTTTAATCTGGTAAATATTCATGAAGGAACTGATTATAAATGGCAGTGGGAGTTGTATAGTAACAACAGAATGGTGTCATGCTTTTTGTAGTTAATCATGTATTTGTCTGCTGATACCAGAGGTAAGAGTGTGGCAAAAGACACTGTGGTCCAAAGCCAGCTTACATGAAGGCTTTGGTGCTTTGAAAGGATTCCCAGCTGGTTTATCTTGGAGCTGTCCATTTGCTTTTAGCATGATTAATTTCAGTCCCTTCCTATTTTATCTTGCTTTCATTCTCTTTGCAGTTCACCAAATGTGTGCTGAGCCTTTCCTGCCTATAATTTGATTGTGCAGTGGAAAATCTGTCTGGTTTCTAATAGGTCTTTCAAACAGCTTCCGTATTAACAAAGTCTCTTCTTTAGAAAACACATGCTAAGTTTCTTTTGACAAAATATACATTCAGTATATGTTGTGAATGGCAAACATGTAGTGTTTAAGTACAGAGAGGCTTAGTTACTTCAGTGGTTTCAAACAGAGAATATTGTTTATTTCAAGTTGAATTCTCTGATGTGAAGAAAAAAGAAGATGGAATTTTAACTTTCTCTGTGCATATTGTAAAAGAGTTAGTGTCTTGAATTGAACTCTCTTAACTATAGAAAATAAAACATTAGAAAGAGCTCACTGAGCTGTAACACCTGGGATTTCTTGGGTGCAGTGGAAACACGTTTTAGGACTTGAAAATTTGCTGTGTGGGAGAGAATGAGAACTCTTCCTTTCTGCCATCTTAGGACACCTATGAACTGGGAACCAGGCTGGGCAGCAACTTGCCTGAGCTGATGGATGCTCATTTCCTTGTCAGATATCCACAGTGCCTATTAATAGTAGAATGAGAATGATTATTTTGTTTTCATTGTGCCAACTGTATTGTGAGTCTGGACAGCTGCCTCCCTTAAATTCATGGTTACTGAGAGGTTTCTCTTTAGCTGCTGGAGTACCTTTCAATAGTGAGAACAGCCAGGATGAATCATGTAAATGGTTTAAGCCAAAATTGCATTTACAGTGATAATCAGTGGTGAATTCCATGTGAATAATATTACTGGTTATTATATATATCTGCTGGTTGGCATCTACAGTGCTCTCCTAGGTATCAGGTTTTTGTAGCTCAGTGCCTTTCTGAGGCCTAGGTAGACTTATCTACTTGCTAAAATTTCATGTGCATGGATTTTGGTGGGGTTTGGTTTTGTTTGTTTATTTGGGGTTTGTTTTGTTGTTGTTGTGGGGGGTTTTTTTTGGTTTTTTGTTTGTTTTTTTTTCTTGTTTTGGTTTTGTTGTTGTTGTTGTTGTGTTGGTTTTTTTTTAAAGAGTGTCCATGATTTGCACAGCAAGAAGTTCTGGAAGTTAGCTTTGCATTGTGAGAAGAATCACTCCCCGTTATATGTTTAATCAACAAACTGATAATTTGCTGTCTGTGTCCTCTGCTGCCATTAGAAGGGTCCACAAACAACTGTATGAAAGTCAAATTTGATGACATGTATGTAAGATATATGTTACATTTTCTGAAAAATGGTCTGTTCACTGTTACGCTCTTTTTACTGTTTCTGCCTTCTTCCTCCTCCATGTGCCAGTCTGTGTCTTTGTCACCCTCCTTGTTTATATGTTGCAGCATTTCTTATTTTCCATAAACTTCTCCCTTACTTCTGTATTGCCAGTCTGTCTTTTGTGAAGCAGGTGCCATGTGAACAGAGGAACCTAGGCTGCTACCTACTCATTCAAACAGTATTTGTATTCCCATACTCCTGTTTGTTGGTGTTTTGTTTTTTTTTTTTTTTTTAATGGAAAAATATGTGGAGGAACTTGAAAACAATCAGTAAGCAGTAGATGTGGTAATTTATCAAGGACTGTCATTTAGGGCAGGGTGTGTAATAATCTCATTGCCAGTTGATCAGTTTATGTCAAAGATCTGCAATATGCATTTGGTTTTTGCACATAAGGCAAAACACTAGATAGCCACAGAAGTATAGATGGCTTTAATAATATCCATTCAGTTTAACATTGGCCATTACAGAGGAAGCACTAAAGATCCCACTGGAATATCTGAGAGGAAATGCTTCACTACTGTATTATACCTTTGCAGAAAGTTAAGGCTATATCCAAGATTAATTGGTGTAATTCTGCTGAAAATGTGTCCTGTTGCTTGATGTTAAATCCAGACTGTAATGGAAGTATGTGGAAATTCATTCCAGTGTGATTGCTTGTGTCATCTTCCTTTCTGCTGCAAATGATACTGTCTTACCATTGAGTCTGTTCTCTCTGCCCACGCTGTGATCTGTGAGCTCCTGTAACCCTGTTTCAGACAATGAGCTGGGTTAACCAGAACAACTAGAATATTATGATGGATACCTTTTGTCAGCTTACTGTGTTTTGACTGAGGGAAGCTAGGAGGGTTTCATGCAAGCAGAACTAGTTTGGGGGGTACCCTACTATTAAGAGAATGGAAGATGTCCAAACATCTAGAGCTATAATTTCAGCCAGCAGAAAATGCAAGATCTTTTTCTTGTTTCTTCATAAGTCAGAGCTGTAAAATTTTTGGTTATTGCCTCCAAATGTCATGAACAATAAAAAAACCAGAAAATTAAGCTTGTTATTGACATTGTAAATTGGAATGGGCCCATGGGCATCTTACCAGAAACTTGTTTTCAAAAAAAACAAGGCGGGATGCTGACTGTCATACATATCTGGATGTCCTGACTATTGAGTATCTTGGTTATTGGAGGCTACACCAGACTTTCAGGTCAGGACTTGTTCAGAAATTTCACAGCTGTGTACATTTCAGGAAATGGATGTGCTTGTGACATTTTGTGAATCTTGGGCATCAAGTAAGTTTAAAGTTTCTAAACAGCTGTGCTGACTGTCTCTGTCTGGGCTGTGAGTTTTTGGTAGTCTCATCTCCATTTCTTGTCTGATATAGAGATTTTCACTGCACTAACTACTGCCTCCTTTGACAGCCATTTTCATTGGCCATTTTAGCTGTGCTTTGTGGAGATAAAAAAGCAAAGTCGGGGTCCTGTTGAATCCATAGAAGACTGTAACTGAAATAGCTTAATATGTTGGCATGCATGGGTGCTTTTTTGGTTTTTGAGAGTCTAAATAGCACTTGCTGACCCACTGGCTGTGCAAAATAATCAGATTATTAGAAATTATTGACTCTTAATTTTTGATTCATCAGGGTTGTGCCTTGCTGGGTTTTCATAGTTCCCTTAGGACTACGTCCGTTTCAAATAGAAGAAACTATACTTCATTGCAAAACTCTTAAGCTGATGCAGTGTTCAGATTGCGAATAATTTTTAAGAAGCTTCTACTCACTGTTTTTTTCTAATACAGTCCCAACCATTTGTGAATATATTTAACCTCATTCTTAATTTATCTTGTCTGAGAACACAACTGTTTAAAAGGACCAAAGAGCCACAGAAAGATTATAAAACCAGTAGATAACTTATTCACCCATCAGCTTGTTGAAGTTTATTTCCATCTGGGATTCATCACTCCACCTAGCATGGGAGAGAAGAATTGGATGGGAAAAATTAGAAGACCAGTGGACAGAGATGAAGAGAATTTAATGGGTAGAGTAAAAGTTTCACATGCAAGCAATATAATGAAGTTATTCACCTTTCTGTGGGCAGGCCCATGCTTAGCCATCTCCAGGAAAAGAGAAGTGTAATGGTGACTTAGACGAATGCTGTAACTCCAAACATCCTCTCTTGTCCTCCTTCTTCCCCATAGCTTTGATGAGCAGAGTTTTACAAGCTATGTAAGGGATAAGGATAGCCCTCTGGTCAGCTTTGCTTTTCAGTTTTCTGAGGTGCCCTGAGTCCTTGCCTTTTGCAAGAATTCTCATATGGAATTTGGAGAAAGCTGCTGGTAACTGCTCTACTAAGTACAGCTGTGAAGCCTGGTATCCAGTGCAGAAAAACTGGCTTTCTTTTAACAGTGCTATTGGACCTTGGTGGCATGTATTTATAGCCAGTCCTAGGGGAATCTGTTTCTTTCTTTGAAGTGGAAGTAACTCTGTATTGACCTTTGGTTAACTTGTAACTTTAGGCATGCAGATATTTGCCATGGGTTGATTAGGTCTAAATGTTCAAAGTGAATTTTCTGTCTGATAGAATTTAATTTTGTGATTAGAAGCCAGGTACCATCAAAAATAACCATTAATAACCAAAACAGCTACCCCTGAAAAAAGATAGACTACCCTGAGAAGATAGACTGAGGGAATAGCTTGAAGGTGTGAGCATTCTCCAAGGGCTCTTTTCCACCATTCGTTAATCAAGAGCATAATTAAGTGATAAAGCAGAAGGCTCTCTGCTGCTGTGCTACAAGTGTTCAGGAAGGCTTTTGTTCCCTGTGACTGGCTATATTAGAGCTGTTTTTCATGGCAGTGACTTGACAAACACAAACCTACATGCATTCTGCATCTGTGGCAGCGTGGGACTCCCACTGTGTCATAAACCTCCCGTCTATCAAAATGTAAATGGATTGCTGTTCAAAGCTGAATAGCAGCAAAACTGGTTTGGAATGACTACCTATGTTTCAGTGAAGAACTGCTTTTGCCAATAAAACTTTAACCTTCTTGAACCTCAAGCATTTGGAAATCAAGCATTTCCATGCTCTTCTGTTTTAGTTGGCATACAGGGTCTTGAACTTGCATCTCTACACAGCACTGGCTGCAGAAACAGACCATTTCTTCTGAAATATGCTACTTCTGAGTTCTGAAATTGCTTAAAATCTTTGGCTATTATATGTAACACATATATACTATCAGTTGTAAAATATCGAAGCATGTCAAGTGCTGTGATTTTCTTGCATTTTCCTAGCTCATTTAATGTAAATTATTGCAGGTCTTGTAATACAACTTCAAGGAGTTTCATCTCTTTATGATACTTCACAGGGTCTTCACAGAGTGGACAAATACACCTTTATTACCCCAGAGCACTCTGTTTCCTGTGGAGTCATTTTGGCATTCGTTTAATATGAGATGAGAAGTGTTCATGTGACTAGTGAATTGGTTCCTTACAAGGTTATAAACACTACTACCTACATACAGTTTCTAAGCATTTCTTCTTTGATGTTCTTTGCAGGCTCTAGGGCAATATCCAGCCAAGAGTTTGAGAGACTGCTCCTTTTGTTATTCACCACTTTGGTTTTTGTTTCTGGTTTCCCCATGTTGTATGTGGGCTTTGCAGAGAGTGGCAGCTTTTGGCAAAAGGAAGGAGATACAGTCGCTTCTGTCATTTGAATGGATCAGTTCCCTGTTGCAACCAAAATCTGGTTCTGCTGATTTTGGCTGGGGTAGAGTTAATTTTTTCACAGTTGTTATCACAACACTGTGTTTTGGATTTGTGCTGAACACAGGGTTGATAATATATAGACGTTTTGCTTATTGCTGAGCAGGGCTTACACAGAGCCAAGGACTTTTCTGCTGTTTGTGCTGCCACACTGGTGATGATGGCTGGGTTGGATGAAAGGCTGGGAGGAGACACAGCTGGGACAGGTGACCCCAGCTGACCAGAGGGATATTCCAGATCATCTGAATCGTGCTCAGTACATAAAGTGGGGGGAAGAAGGCAGAAAGCCAGTTATAAAGAAGGCCTCTCTGTTAGGACTCTTGCCTCTGCTACATTTATGAATGTGAAAATACAATCTGGACAGACTTTTTCAGTGACTTTTCAGTATTTTTGTCTTTTTAAAAATTCTTTTCTAGTCTGCTGGTTTCTTTGAATTGTAGCCTAAACATCTAAAATCTTTTTTAATACATGCTGCATCCATGAATAAATATGCTGTTGTTGAAAACTCCTTAGCTAGCTATCCTGGATGAAGTTGCAAGAAGTGAGTTTTTCAAATTTTCCAGTACTACAGCAGTAAGCACAATTGATACTTATTCAAGAAAGATTTTTCTAACTGAAGCACTGATCTTCAATTATATGTGTATTTATTTTGTAAGCAAGCTATTCTTTTGGTGGCCCAGCTTCAATATTGCTTTAGTTTTCCTGAGTGTCTTCAACAGGGCAAGTTATAGTCTTCAGTGAATTAAAAAATTGTATCTGTGGCAAGCCTAGCTTCCATGTACAGTACAGTGTAATCCTCTGTGGCAGTAATGCTCTTGCAAAGCTATCAAAATTTCTTACAGCTCAAAGCAGCCTTGAATTATTTGGATGGCATTAATGCATTCTTTTCAGTCATAGAGCACTTGGAGATTTCTTTATTGATTTTTGGCTATGTACGAATCCAGATTTAAATCCAAGTTCTTCCAGGAGGAACTTAATAATCAAATTACATTTGGCATTACTAATAAACTTATTCTAGATAATTCTCTAGCAGCTTTTGTTTCATGTTAATTAAACCTGAAGAAACTGTTGACTGTTTTTTTCTCTAAAACAAAGAAAATAGTTGTTGACTAGGTCATATCTTTTATTCATTGTTGCTGTGCTAGGAGTAGGAAATGGAAATAGCTGACAGAATTTCCTTTCTGTACATCTTTTTTTACTTCTTTGCAATGAAAGAATGTTGCAATAATTCTTATATTCTGACACATGGCAACTGGTTTTCTTCTAATTACTTCATTTTTTTTTTTTTTAAACAGTCAAGTCCTTCATCTCCAGAGCCAGCAAGTCTTCCTGCAGAAGACCTCAGCACAAACTCCAATGGTCCAAAGCCAGCAGAAATTATGCTGGATGGTGACAGAGAAGACCTCTTTGCTGGTAATGACCATTTTCTTCTAGCATGCCTGCACAAACCGTTTTGCCCTTGGCCTGAAAGACGTGCTTTTCTGAGAGGGAGGGTTGAAACCTTATAAGTAGTTCGACAGTGTTGTACAGGTTTTTTCTTGTGAAAAATGATGTTAGTTAAGTTTGTTCATAAGTTTCTCAGTGGTGTGTACTGTCAGTGCATAATGTGGGAGTGTTTAGCTGGTCACTAGTGTGTTCTGCTGATAGTAATAATAGTGTTTATCATTTTCTGATTCAAAATGTTCAAATCTGTTTGTGTGGAAATGCATGACTTAAGTTACTTTCTTGTTTTCTACTTAATAATCATGCATAAGCTGTCCCAGTCTTTTTTCCAGTTTTAAAGAGAGAGATTATTCAGATTATATTGCAAGTATTTCTTTCTTAATACTCTTGTTCTAATGCAAAGGTAACGAACTGGCACATAGGACCAGTCCTATCATTTCACTAGTGCATGGTTGTGTCTCTAACAGTTGACAGTATTGCATACTTCAGGAAAAGATATGTGAAAGTTCTGATAAGTAATCTGTTAATAGACAGAACGTTTCTAAAGCTTCATAAATCCGTTGCTACTTTGGTGTCAGTTTTCAACTATCCTAACATGGGTTATTGTTGCTGTCAATTACAGGTGTAGGAACATTAACTATTCAAGAAAGGAGGTGTAATATTTGGACTATATTATATGCATAAGATGGTTCTGAATGTTACATCTCAATACTAGCATTTTCCCTATTACTACATATTGAGTGAGTCAGCTGACAGTCTGCTTTGAATACAGTAATCTCATCTTCATTGATTACCTGATGTAATAATTCCAAAAGAAACTTTATAGCCTTTAATTCCAGGTTTTTTCTATAAATACATATATAGACATGCCCATTACATTTGTTCTTAACTTCCTTAATTTGTATTTACGTGTATTTGGACTTGTTTGTTCAAGACACTGTTAGAATGTATTGACTAGTTTAGTACCTCTCTGAAAGTGTTTTAAGAGAAAAAAGGAATTAAGACTAGAGGCATAATCGTACTTTTTTCTACATTTGTTTTGCTTTATAACTTATAAAGACGATCAGTGCTTTAGCAATGAAGCTCTCCAGTACTAGTCAGTAATTTGGTTATTTAGCTTCAGTATATAAAGCCAGCTTTTTATAACCATAGAGCCATCTGGAGTGGATATTTTAGGAAAGCCAATTCTTCTTTGAATAATATTAAGCAAAAAAAGGAGGCTGGAGTAAATATTGAGGGGAGTCAGACAGAAGGAACAAATGTTTGCAACCAGATTGTTTTAACTGAAATGAATGCTGTGAGAATAACACACAGAATTGATTTAATGAGTTTGGGTTTTGCCATGTAGGACATTCTCTTAAATGCTTGCAGCACTGAACTGAAGGCATCTAACACTGCACGTCTACATAAGCTGAGACTAGTCTTTTAAAGTTCAATTTATAATACAGAGTGAGTCTTAATACTCTCAAACAGAGGAAAAAAACAAACGTGATTTATCGAGCATGAGATAAAATATGACATTTTTCACAGTTTCCTGTTCTAAGCAAGAAGTTTGTATAATGCAGTTGAACCCAAGTCTTGAACTTCTGCCTTTGTATCACTGTCATTCTGAAATTACATTCTGAAAAACTGTGTTGAATTTGTGTTCCAGTGCTGTGTGCTCACAAGTATAACTATTTTTTTTTCTTTCTTTTTTGCTAGACACTATAGAAACAGTATGAGAAAGGCAAGATGAGATACCCATTTTCTTGCATGATTGCATAAGTCTGGCTTTCTAGGAAAGCAATAATTAATTTAAAAGTGAGTGTGAAAGGGTTTTTCACAACATGTTGAAATTCCAAAGAATCTTAACTTGGCACAGCTTATAGGAACACTGAAATGGAGAAGAAAAAAAATTAAGCTCCACAGCTTTATAACTTCTGTTGTTTCTTCATATTGAATTACTAGACACATTAAAATTCAGGTAAAGGAAATACTGTGTGTGGCTCCTGAAAGGAGAGATTGCCATTCTTCAAGGTCAGAAATAATTCTTGTTTTTTGGACTTGTAAAAAATGTGATGGTATGCCTCTCTAGCTATTGTAGACTTAATAAATACTTTCCATTATTCCACCTGATATTGCAACCTAATGGAAAAGGAGGTGAGGCAGTACAAATTTTCTCTACTGCTTTAAGCAGGACAGAACCTCGGAAATTTTTTAGGCTTTTTTGGTTATGCGTAAAACCTCTTTGTTATTACGTTTCTGTGGCAGCTACAGGATAATATGTGCAATATAGATATTCATTATCTTGTCTCTGGTAACTGTACTATTAAAACTGGGTTTCAAAAATGGAAGAAATTAGTTTCCGTGCTGTCATCAGAGACAGGTAAATTTTGCTGCTTCCTTGTGGTTCTTGGTTCTGTAACAAAGCAAACTGTCTGGCTAAACCCACCTAAGAACTTTCACCCTTAGAATAAAAGTCACTATATTGATTATTTGGCCAGAAGAATTACTTTATCTTGCATTGTAGAGCTCTTACATGCGAAGACCATAATGGTCAGTGCTCCAAATGAGACAGTATTAGGGTGTATCTTGAGGAATTTGGAGATATATCTTAAAGCTTGGTTGTCAGTAACCTGCTAAGGTAGAGTGAAGAGCTAGATATTAAACTGGTCTTCCACAGTGTTGACCCAAAGTTCAGTGTATAACTGCACAAATACGCCATGGACTGCCCGTGAAGGGCATAGCTCTCTGTGCCTTCTGCCTCTAGTGCTCATAGATGAGCTTTAGATGGTGAACTGATCTGTGAAGTTTTATCAGTGTTCTGTCACCTTCTTCAAAAAAAGTGGAAAACTATAATTTTTCCTCTCCTCTGTCTGGTAAAGATTACTGTTATTTTGGTTTTTCAGCTCTGAAATGTGTTTGGGAATGGATCATGCTATGGAAGTGTCTAGCTATATGTCCTGGAGAAAAGACAGTGTGTTGGAGGCTGGGGTGATGTTTGTTTTCCTTGGGTTTTTTTTTTTTCTTTTTTTGGTTTGTTTGTTTGTTTGGGTTTTGTGTTGTTTGGTTGTGAGGTTTTTGGTTTTTTTTCCCTTTAGGCTTTTTTCTTGGGATTTGAGACAGAAAAGGAGATGCTATTTCTCTGACCCAGACAAGATGTATAGGCCCATCTGAACAGAAAAGCTTCTAGCTGATGGTGTCTGTCAGGCTGTTGTGTAATGTGTCTGATAGAAGAGTTTGTGCAAATGCCATGCTGCTTTTTAGAAGCTGTTTGTTCAGTTCTAGCTTTATTTTGCAAGAAATAAATGCATATAGGCATGTGAACCTACAGTTATGAAGTCAGAAGGTGGTCATATTAGTATCTGACTATTGTGTTAAAACTATTTCTGTTCTCATTGAGGTTGTGCTTAGTATTTCTGACATAACAATAACGTTGTATCAGAATATAACATAGGCTATGACTCAGGTGTAGTAGTTCTTACAGTGAATTCAGTTCAGTTTAGTCTCTGAAATATTGCAATGCACAGAGGAGCCTTTTTTAATAGCTTACCCTCTGTTCTGCATAACAGCTTTTGCTTAAGTTTACTTCCAAATTTATAGGTTCACATGGGCAAATTTTCAAAGATAATAAGCCAATTTAATCATTCAAGCTATGTCAGAATGTTAGAGGTCTGACATTTAGAAGTGTGAGTAGTAAAAATAACTTGTGGCTGAAGTGAGCTGCTAGTGAGGAATTGCAAACTTGCATTTTCTAAGATGATGTTTGACAAAAACTGCTGGTGAAAAATAAAGAAACAAGCTCTGTCTAATGCTGAGATTAAGCCCCATGCTTGAGTGTTGAGAGAAACTTGG
This sequence comes from Daphoenositta chrysoptera, assembly GCA_013397915.1. Classification (NCBI taxonomy): domain Eukaryota; kingdom Metazoa; phylum Chordata; class Aves; order Passeriformes; genus Daphoenositta; species Daphoenositta chrysoptera. The sequence goes on from VZRO01004641.1 coordinate 821,613, forward strand.
TGTGGTTGGCTGTAGAATGTTAATTGAGCATATGTAGTTGTCTCCTACAGCAGAATGACATGTCTTCATGTTCTTTTGGAGCTAAGCAACTTGATAGTGATCTCTAACAAAGACTGTTTATGAATTGTAAAGTATGTATTTATGTGTAGCCGTCTACAGCATTAGATTGGTGGGAGTTCTTAATATGTACTGGTAACTCCCATAGCTGATACAAGTGTTGGATCTGTTTTCCTCCCAAAAGTTGGACAGAGCAGTTACTTGCCACTTTAAGCAAGAACTTAAGCTCTTGGGAACTACCCTGGAAAACAAGACATCTAGATTTCATTTTTCATGCTAATAATGATACTGTATATTTTAAAAACCAAACAAAACCCACACAAGCACACGAAACTGCTCAAACCCAAAACCAACAAAAAAACACACTACAAAACCACAACTTCGCACTAAGTTTTCAGGTGAAGATCTAAAATGAATAGATCAAGCAAATGGTTCTGAAAGTGCCATAGTTCCTACTCTGAAACCTATCAAATTAATGTTTCCATGGGGAAAGAAACACACCTGCAAAACAAGCAGAAGAATTATCAATAGAAGTTTTTAATCCAGACCATGTAGTCTGATTACTCAAAGTAAAGGGACGTATGTAAGAAGCATAAATGCCAGAGTTCATCAGAAGAAACCTATTTAATGAGAAATAGATCTTCAGCTCATGTACTACTTGAAGACTGCTTTTCTGAGGGGGAAAAAATAGCTAGAAGTAAGAGTCTAACAGTTTGTATAAAGCTAATGCTTCTTTTTCCTTTCAGAATCCTTTCATATTTTTGTTCTAAACAAAAAGCACAATAACCTACTCCCAGCTCAGTCCCGTCATCCCCTTCCATATCTTTTCCGTTTCATACTTCTAGATTTGCATAATGTCTGGATGCATGCAAACCTGGGGTGAGAAGTAACAAGGGAAGATGGCATAAATTCTCATTTCTTCCTTAAATAACTGACTTAATGCTATCAAACAAACAGATAATATTTTCTTTTCCTTCATGAAAATAAAAAGGTAAGTTCCTTCAGGAAAATAAAAAAGAAAGACCAGTAGGCAGCAGCTTTAAAACCTTGCTAATCTTTCTTGGAGTTCATTTGATGCACAACCTAAATCACTTTATGATACTAATGGGTATGCGGATACAAGTCTGAAAAAGAGGAGTCCTTGAGAAGAAGTGTGCTTCTGTTTCATCTGATAGCAGTGCTGCTTTGTTACATTAAATTCACAGTTTTTTTCATGAAGTTATACTTTACAATAAGAGTATTGTGTTCTCAGCTAATGAAAGTGAGAAATCTGTGTTCTTTGAATTCTTTAATGACTTGTTTTATAAACCCATCTAAAATTTGAAGATACAGAGAAGTGTATAGTGGTGGTTAATGGTTTGTTTCCTGAATGTGCTGGAATATAGCTTGTGATAGAAAAAAGGAAGAACTGAAGTACAGTTGCTTTATTCCGTAAATATTTTATATTTTGCATTTGATCATGTATATAGTATACTCTGTTACATAAATAGATGCATATTTTTCTGAGAAATGTTTTTGTGAAATACTCATTTGTGTAACACATATGTTGAATGCTGTTAGCCACCAAAGGAGAGAACTGCCCCTTCTTGTTGAAATGTTGCTGTTCTGCCAATCTAAAAGCTCTTTTGCAACTGCCTTATCAGTTGCCTCACCTAATCTTAGGTTTTAAATTAAAAGTCCTTATTGATTTAAGATGCAGTGTCCTTCCTATGGCATGTGAGGAAAGGAAGCATTAGTGCAGATGCTTATGTTCTGTAAGATTTAGCAGTAAGAATAAAGCAGTACTACAACAATAAATATTTTCAAAGAAAGGCTGTAGATTCTCTGTTCATGTTAAAAATGCTTGCTTTTAACTTTAGTTTGAAAATATAATGAAAATCTTTAATTTTAAATTAGGAAACGTAATGCCAGCAGGTTGAGGGAATTGATCATTCCCCTTGGCTCAGCCCTGCTGAAGCCACACCCAGAGTGCTGAGTCCAGGTCTGAGCTATCCAACACAAGGGAGACATGGATAGATGGGAGTGACGCCAGTGCAGAGCCATGAAAATGATCGAGGCCATCAAGTGTATGGCATAAGAGTTGAGATTGAGAAAGCTAGTGCTGTTCATCCTGGACTGGGGCTTGGGGTGGAGGGGCTCCTGCAGTGTGTATAAACCTTATGGGAGGGAATGGAGAAAAGGGAGCCTGACTTCACAGTAGTGCCCGCTGACAGAACAAAAGGCAATGGCTACACACTGAAAACCAGATAATACACAAGAAAAATCTTACCTTTTTCTTTGTCTTTGGTGGGGGTGAGGGGGTGGTGTTGGCTTTTGGTTTTTTTTTCTTGTTGGTGAGGGTAATCAAGCACTGGCACAGGTTATCCAAGGAGGAGGTGGATTCTCCTCCTTGGAGATGCTCAAAATTCATCTGGATGTGGTCCAGTTTAGCCTGCTCTAGCTAGAGCTCTACTTGAACAGAGAGGTTAGATTAGATGATTTCAGAAGTCCTTTCCAAATTCAGCAATTCTGTGATATACTCCTAAATAAAATGGTGACAGTAAATTTGTCAGTCTCAAGCCAGAATGAGTGTCTGCTTTGGCTTAATGCCTTTTTACGTGCTTGGTAAGTACTTCCCACAGAAGTCGGGTTTGTGAAAGGACTTGAGGTCTATTGGGAAGCCAGTTTTGGTATCAAATGACTGTTCTGTGGTCCATGTTATCCTTTAAAAAACTGTAATTCTTGAAAATTCATGTCTAGTGAGAACCACAGCATTGTTCATTTATTTGAACTAGAACAGGAACTTCTGTATAACCAGGAAATGTGTAGTTTGCCAGTGGTCAAAAGCAGTTAGTGAGATTTGTAGAACAGGGGTTTGCATTGTCTTCAAAGGTAGGTGTACTGTCCACAGTCTGAAGGAAGTAGTCAGTTTCTAGTGAGTTACTTTAAGCCCCAAAGAGAAGGGAGATGGAGACTGAAGATAATGTCTCACCTGCTACTATTGCTACTTTACAGTTTGTGGCATTTTTGGCAGGGGTGGGGGTGTATTAATGGTTGTGTAACTTCATTTGATACAGGGCTTAGTCTGCTTAGTTACCAGCCTATATGACTAAATCAGCTGTTGTTCAGAGTGTGAAATAGGTGATGAAAAAGAGGTAAAAAAAATTATTTAGTTCACAATATGTCATACAGAAATAAATGAATTGTGGCTTGTGACTACTTTAAAAGACCCTTTACTGAGCAGGATACAAAAAAAATAAAAGGCAATATTTATCTTAATTTAACTCATTCTGCACCACAAGCCCAAGTGTCATATCTGGTTTTAGCTATATAGTGAAAAAAAATATCCTTCACAAATGGGTGCTTTTTATTTTATCATTATTCTTTATTGTGCATATTTGTTGTCTTTGTGATGCATATCCATCTGTGTTGCACAGGAAATTTTTTGCTAACTCAAAATGTTTATTTAGAAGCAACAGAAGAAGTTTCGTTGGACAGTCCGGAGAGGGATCCAATACTTTCACCAGAACCTACTCCTGCAATCACTCCTGTAACACCTACTACATTAGTAGCTCCCAGAATGGAATCGAAAAGTGTAACAGCCCCCATGATTTTTGATAGATCCAGAGAAGAGGTATGCTGTCAACTTCTAAACTATGGATATGTCTAATTTGGATTTTAAAGTTTTATCATGCTTTAAAATGCCAGTTCCTAAATGTTGAACCATGGCATCATTCCTTGTTGTTTATTTTGCAAAAGAAGGTTAGTGTGAATTTGACTCATGAAAATATTGTAAGAATTCACTACTAAGGTGATTATATTGGAGATATGTAGTATGAGGAGTAAGAAGTTCTATTCCTTCAGAATAGATACTTTAAAAGTGTATGTAGGAGTAAGCTGTGAGCTTGATACATGAGAAATGTTATGAATGTAAAATCACTCTTACTGGCCCGTTACAATTTCAACTTGTATTTCTGAAGCTGTTCGTAATGGAGAAATTGAACAAGCAGTTTTTAGCATTATCCTGCATGCTAAGAAACAGCTGAGGGTAATCGTAGCCTTAATGTTGCTATTTACATTTGGTGTTGCAGTCAAAGCGTGGACATTACTGAATGCCATTTATTCTGGAGAGTTCTCTTACTAGACAATGACTTTGCAAACAAGACCTACCTCTGACTTAATGATGCCTGCCTCCCCAGATACCACAAGATGGCATTTGATTCTGATTTTGCTCCCTGCAGCCGTAGTACTGTCCCTTCTGCCATGGCGGTTCTTAAGATCTCTCTTTTTATCAAACTTATGTATAGTACAAGAAAGATTATTAAATTCTGGAAGAATAGAATTCAGACACGTATCAAAAGAGATTTGATCTGTTGCTTTTCCCTTCTTAAGCTCTTCTGCTACAGATACTGTTAATGAAAGGAATGTCTGTCCTTTGATGAGAGGCACATTGAAACACTGCAAATGAGAGTGGTTGTGAACCACAGTGTCTGCTGGTATTGTAGGTGATACAATGAACAGACCCCTAAATCTGCTGTAATAAAAGCTTTTGCAGTAGGGCTTAAAACTGAAATCACAGGACCATTTAGTTTGGAAAAGACCTCTTGGATCATTGAGGCCAACTGTAACTTAGCACTACCAAGATCACCACATGAACTTTGCTGCAGTCACTGTCAGTGTTAGAAAGTATATTAATGCTGGAGACCAGAAATGTTTCATAATTACGCAAACATACTGACTTTTTCTCCTCTTTCCTCTATATCCTTATCCTTGTACCCATACATAATAATATGGATGTCCATTACCTTGTTAAATGTGGCGTATCTTTTTCCTAGATTGAAGAGGAAGCAAATGGAGATTTGTTTGATATAGAAATCAATGTATCAGACCCAGAGAAAGTTGGTAAGTTCTTTGAGCCTAGAAATTCAGACAGTAGGCTGTCTTATTCCTTGAAGACTATTCTCAGATTTTAGCATGATTTCCTCTTCAGTTTTCCTATGGCAGTTTTTACTATATAAATGGAAATCTATTTAATGTGTATTTTGGATGAAAAAGTGTATTACAGGATTACAATACCTTGTCCTGGGATAAGTATTTTAATTTTATTACAGGAGATGGCATGAATGCTTATATGGCATACAGAGTAACAACAAAGGTAAGTAGTGCAACAAAAATTTGTGAATACTTTGTATCATAACTGAGATGGATTAGTAATTCACCAAAATTTTGAATTTTTTTTAAAGACATCACTTTCAATATTCCACAAAAATGAATTCTCTGTTAAAAGAAGATTCAGTGATTTTCTTGGCCTGCACAGCAAATTGGCAACAAAATACATGCATATTGGTTATATTGTGCCTCCTGCTCCAGAAAAAAGTATTGTAGGTAAGTGCAGTTCTGGTAAGGTGACACTTAATTACTGTAATACAAATTACTTTTCTGCATAAATACTGATTACTTTTTCTCAGGTGGTCCAAATATTCTTCGTGTTCTGTATTTTCAAAAAGTTCAGGAAAGATACTGGCCTCTTCCTAACTCAGACTAGTGTTGATAAAGAAAAGGATGTCTCTTAATGCATGGCTTTGTGTTTCTTATCTACGATTCTTTCTTTGCTGTTGCCCTTCAAGAGCTGATTAGTCTACCAAAACAAGGATATTAAAAGAAAGTTTAAGTTGAGCTGTTACCAATTGCTTGCAATATATAGATCTTCATACATACTTCACATCTCTAATACTTCTGTTTGTTTCTTTTGATCATGGTGAATGCAAAACCTCTCATAAATTTTGCAGTTTTCATGCAAAAGATGACTTTTGAATAATGCTAGTCATCATGAATGCCTTAAAGGATCAGATCCTTTCTCTGTGTGCTAAGAAGCATACCTGATGCATTAAAACGACTTCAGTTTTGTGATCTCTAAGTAGTAGAAGTTCCTTCAAAACAGCTAAACATTTAACACAGTAAAGCTTGTTGAACACTTTTGTGTTACTCATATAAATAAGTGATTTGAATCTAGAATGTTGTTTGATCTGTAGGCAATGGCTGGACTTCCTTTTCAGTAGTTTAGTCTGTAAATATAATCAGAGCAGCAAGGTTTTCATACAAGTAGGAGTAGGTAGACTAAGTAGATGTAGGCAGCAGAAGGCTTGGAAAATTCATGATTTTACTTCGGTGGAAAAGCACTGTGTTTTTAAGCCTGTGAGACTGAAAATTTGACCTGAATTCTTGGTAGTTCTTGAAAGTAATGTGTAGTTCTATAATAATCAGTTTTTCATATTAAAAAGATAAGTTTAATTCCAAGTGCTAACAGGGCTTATAGAAATGGAATGAGGCTTCTGATCATGTCCTTTGGATGATACATTTAAGGCATTTATGACAGTGTGCATTTACATGAAAATGTAGTGCTTGCATCACAGTCAAATTCAGCTTAGACTGGATTTCAGCTACCACTTGAACAAAACCAGCATAAGCAGTGATACATCTGGAAGACGATAAAATGGTGGGAGTTACTGCAGTGCAAGCAACCACTGGCTGTTGCTTTAAAGCCCTGTATAGAGACTTTAAGCTACAGGTAAGTTGGGAAAACCAGACTGTCGAACATTTTGAAAAGAGCATGAGACTCCGTCTTTAAAGTTGAAGTTCATAGGTCTTACTTATATTCAAGAGTGTGTACTCAGTACATTTCTAATTCTGGAGACAAGAAGGAATTGATTCTAGGCTGTTTTAAAATAATGCGTCTTAAAGCAGAGAGCTGACAAAACAGCTGAAAGTAAGATGACAGTCTTTACATTATGCCTGTTTATGTTTAAAATCTTAATACATAATATCATACATTCAGTGTTATGCAGTGTGTGTTGTAAAAGTGTCTCTGGTCTGTTCATTCTGTTACACTGTTGGTAACACCTGGAGTTTTAAGCTCCGATTTTATTGATGAGTGGTAGGGGCTGGAATTTTAGATCTTAGCTACAAATCCAAGTCATCAATTACTGATTGTGGAACAAAAAGATAAAAAAGGAGTCAGTGGTGAACTAGAATTGGACATTCATCCAAAGTACCTCGCTACTTACATAAGCGTGTATGAAAATCATGTTTTTATTTTTAAAGAAAGTAATTTGTTATGTCATGGATCTTTCCCTGTGAAGGATTAGAAGAGTGCTTGGTCTACAGAAACAGTCTTTACACTTGCATTTAAATAGGCTTTTATTAGCAGAGAAAGAAATCTGGCAAGATACTCAGAAACAACCATGATTATCACAGGATAGAAATACCTCGTATGGGTCATTTGGTTGTGGAATCAGTTTTTCCCTATGAACTTCTGTTCAGACTTCCAATACGAAAGCTCTTTTGTATTAAACCAGGATTTCCTGCTTTCTGCAGTGGAATATTAATGTATAGTAATACTGTAAGGTAAAAAGATGAGGCATGTGAATTACCTTAACTTTCCTTGAATAATTGAATCCTTGTGTTTGAAGACATACTTAATTTTACAGACAAATTTACGGATTTAGTTCTAGATTACACTGTGCGGAATACTTTTGAAAAAAATGTTTATCAGATTTATTTTCATCATGTTGCAGAGAAGGAAAAAACTAAGGCTTCACTGAGAGATTAAGGGTTCCTTCTTGTTCCTGTAAGGCTTTGCTGCTTGTCTCCCCCAGGGGTTACTGTGTGAAAATTCTAAGGCCAGAAGGGAGATTGGGTGAGGAACTTTGGGAACTATTGACCTGACAGATCAGTGAATACATAGTCAGAATCTCAGAACCTGAAGAAAGACAGAAGTGACAGATAAGAAATATATTGCAGCTAGAAATCAGATGTCTGGACTGTATAATAAAATACCTTTCCCGTTTTTTAGGAAATAAGAATAATTATTAATGTCCAGTGTTTCATGGTGTTTTTGATGGGACTCAGGTTGCTGAACTCCCCGCGTTTAGGTCTTCAGCATGAAAAATAGTGACTTCAGTCTGACTGTTCTAGAGTTCTGCTGTTGCTGAGGTTGAATGCATTTCTCAAGCCATGACACATCAATAACTGGGTGCCACTCTTGTCTTGGTCAGAGGAAGCACTGTAAGGCTGCATACATTTTATTCTGCTGATTTTATTCCCCATTCAGTTCAGTTCAGAATTTTCAGAACTTGTTAGTTTACCTTAGTTAATTAAAAAACTATTAGTTTTAGAGCTTAAAAGAAAAAATAATAGAATGAAAATAATGGTATTAAGCTTATCACTGAATAGGTGTATAATCTGAGGACATTTTTCTACTCTGCTTTATATGGCTAACTCTTTTTTTTTCTGAACATGAGTTGCCAGTAAGGCTCTGATCTGCATTTAGACAGTTTTCATAAATGCAAATTAACCTAGTTTTACTTAACTGTTAGTCACAATTAATATGTTACAGGAAATTTAATATTTCACAGAGTTGCTTCCACAAAACCATGCAGCATGCAGTGTTGATATTTTTTTTATGTTCCTATGTAGTGTTTTTCATTGTAATTTGACTTAAATATGTAAACTTAGGTGAGCCTTATATTCTAATCACATCAGTTATGTTAATGATTTATCTGTGATAAAATCAATATGATGCCATTTCCTTCAAGGCATGACCAAGGTTAAAGTAGGCAAAGAAGATTCTTCATCCACTGAATTTGTAGAGAAGAGAAGAGCAGCTCTAGAAAGGTAATGTGTGTATCTAAGTAAAATTTATTTAGGCTCAGAATTACTTGTAATATACTATGTGGGTTTTGTGATTGGAGCACTGGCGATCTGTACTTAAATGAATTCTGGAGATGGTATGCAGCTGTCAAATTTTTGTGTAGAAATTGAATAATTCCTATTAATAACAGGAAGTGTAGCCCTATTCATAAAAATTACTATAGTTAACTTGTTTCAGACTTAATTTTAAGATTTCAGAGATTAAGTACGTAAAACTATTGTTATCAGCTTGTGTAGACATTTTGGTTTAAAGGAATTAAGGCACTTAGAGCAATATATTTGTTCCATAGCAAATCAGCTGTTGGGCAGGAAGGGGGATGAAGAGACCTTCATCACTTGAAAGTAAAATGGGCTTCTGATGATGTGCGTTGATGACATTGATGTGACTTGCTGAATTTTGGCATAAGAGATATTGGATCTCTGTCACCCAGCACTGATATACAGCTGATACTGTTCAAGTATTTTTGTTAGGAAAAGGTCCTATCCCTGGTATACTGCCACATTAACCTTAACTTGTACTTCATGTGGAGTATGGAACAAGGAAAAAAAGTTGAGCAATCTAATGTGTAAAATAGTTTTAATGCAATCTTTACCTTCTGTAGGAAAAAAAATAAGGATCTGGTGGTCATACCTAATGGAGGATGGATAAAAATTACAGTTGAGGTCTAAGCTGAAGTGCAAAAAAAATTTTAAAAAGGGGAAGGAGTTGTATTGAATTTTACTTGTGTGTTTATAAGTCTTTTAGAACTAAATGGGTTGAAGACTGTAGTCTATCCAGCATATAAATAGTTTATACCTAGATCATAATCAACTCACTTGTCCAAGATTTCCTATAATTCTAAAATAAATCAGCCAGCATTATGTGTAACAAAAAGCCTGTCCACTGCACTGTACAAAAATGTTTAAACAAGCTCATTTTTTTTTCTGGCATAAACTGGTTATTAAAGGAGTAGGTCTTCACTCAGCTGTTGAAAATAAGAAGTATATTATTTTACCACTGTGCAACATACAGATATGGCAGGCCCCACCTTAAGGAGTTTCTGGTGTAAACACTGCTCATTGTTTAGTTATGTTGTGGTATGGAGTGCATGGCACTGCATTATGTTCAGTCAGGCACATTAAATCTGTTCTGTTACCTGATATTTTAATTTTTGAAATTGTAGGTATCTACAACGAACAGTAAAGCACCCAACCTTGCTACAGGATCCAGATTTGAGACAATTCTTGGAAAGTTCTGAGGTATTTACATTCTTTTAACTTCTCTTATTTCTTTCTAGATATGGTAACCTACCAAGCAATGTATTCACTTTGTATTGAGATCTAATCCCCTAAATAAATATGAAATCCAATTGGACCGTACCCTTCATGGGACAGAATGTCAGAGGCTACTTAGGTAATGGTGTGCCTCTGACTCTGGTAAAATTTAGAATGGTAGTGACAAAAAGCTATTTGCTGTATAATGACTTCTCAAGTGAGTTGGTCTTTTCAGTTCTGATGTTACTGATTGTTAAATAAGATCTAAAATTAAACTGGCTTGGAAATAGCTCTCTTGCCTCCAGGAGTTCAGCTTGAGGTGTATTGGTAGGATAATGTGAAAATGCTGGCAGTGCTGCTGGCCAGGCTAGGTATTTTGTGAATAAGGACTTCAGTCCCCTGTACTTTAATCTGGTACCTTTCACAGTATCAAATATATTGTTAAAGATACATAATATCTCTTTATAAGTGTGCATAGTGGTTTCACTCTAATACTGAACTGTGCTTTGGCTAATGTCAGTATCTTAGTTACACTAATAAGTCACAGAGGCCTCCCTACTGACAAAAGCATCAATAGATAACTTGCAGTGGGTTTGTCAACACTGCTGACAGACAAAACATCACATGAAGGGTAAATGGTCTGACATAGGGGCCACCTTGTATAGCATATTCAATCTTGCCTGAATACTAATATCAATTAAATTTAAAGTATGTGAACTTAACTCTAAGGATTTCTCAGTATCTAAGCAGGTAACATGTTCTTTTCATACTTGAGGTACATTTATAGCTTTATATTGCAAAGCAAGTAGGCATCAACCTTTTATTATCAGCATGCAGTGCACGTTTTGCATTACAATAAAACGTGTCACAGTATTTCCTTTGTCTAATTTGTTGTAAATCTAAGCTTTTCTGTTCTTGTAGTGGCAGTTTGTTCATTGTAGCAGATAGGTGGCCATTTAGGACATTTGGCTAGTTCATAACAGCTTTGGACAAGTGGTTTGTTTGTTCCATTTAAATGTAAAGATGTAGAAGAAAAGTAAATAGTCTATATTTTTAAGTTTTCCTCTTGAGAATGCAAAAGTAGTAAATTTGAGAAATTAGATTCCACTATATTGAAACACATAGGAGTAAAGAAAACACTATATCCTTTTCTTTCCCCCTTGTGCCCAGGTAAACCTCCATCCTTTTAACCAGTCTCTTTGCCCTTATTTGTCATTCAATTCCAGCTGCCGAGAGCGGTTAACACCCAGGCTCTGAGTGGAGCAGGAATATTGAGGATGGTGAACAAGGCTGCCGACGCTGTCAACAAAATGACAATCAAGATGAATGAATCGGATGCAGTAAGAGCTGATTTTTCGGCTTGAATAATGAGATGAATTAATGAGCCTCAACAATTGCATTTTAAAGCTGTAGAAGTAGAAAATGGGTTATTAATTTGCTTATTGGTTTTAATTCTTAGCAGTATCAGTTGACCACCCTGGCAGTACCTGGATAATTTGCTTCTTTAGAACCAGAAATGTTGTTGGTAATCTAATTTGTAATGCTTGACTCTTTCATCTTTTGTCAGTGGTTTGAAGAAAAACAGCAGCAGTTTGAGAATCTGGATCAGCAACTTAGGAAGCTTCATGCCAGCGTTGAAGCATTAGTCTGCCACAGAAAAGGTAACTTTACTTCTATGTAACTGCATGCTTCTTAGGAAATGTTGATGAAACAAGAGCTCAGCACATCAGAACTCTAACTAAAATAGTTACACAACGTATTTTAGTGCAAAAATCTTCTAATTGTATCTTTTATTTTAAACCACTCTAGTATTTTTGTGTACATGTCTTTAATTTTAAATTTAACCAGAGTATCTGTCATTCCTAGAGTCACTATAATGATTTAGAATATTTTTTTTCCCCTTCCAGTTTCATTACCACACCTAGCAAGTGATTCTACTACAGTAGATATCCATAAATTTATCTTTAGGTCTCATGGCAAGAGTAATTTCTTTCTAAACAAAGACTGGCTGCATAAATCCATTTAAAAATCTTTTGGTTCAGTATTGCTCTGTTAACTGAGTTTAAGTGCTTACACAGGAATTTGTTATTCTTAATTTAGTCTGCATAATGATATACCCTCAAGCTACTGTTGAGGTAAACTTTTTTGGGAAGATAAGTAGTCACAGAATATCAGCTTTTTGTTTGCTTATTTTAGATATAAGCAAAGCCTCTAAGTTTATATTGTAATAATCTGTGCTGCTTTTTGTCAAAGATGGATTTCCATCAGATTATTAAAAAAACAACAAAACAAAATAAAAACCAAACCAAACAAAACCCCAAATAAACCACAGTTTTGAATTTGTAGCTCAAGGAAGACCATAAGTGTACTTTCTGACAATATTATATTATGTTAAAACATGGTGTTGCCTTTGAGCTCCTCCAAAAGTACTTGAAAATGTTGTAAGTTACTTTCTCATAATTCTAATCAAGAATTATTCTCTGTAGTAAAAATATCTTTAGCCACCTATCCTCAAGGCTAAGGAGTATTTAAGAAGTAATGGAAAATGGAAATCTTTATTTATAGTTGATTTGGCACCTTATAGATTTGAAGAAGTGTTGGTTTGTTGGTTTTTTTTTT
>VZRO01004641.1:834268-852770 GCA_013397915.1 Daphoenositta chrysoptera
GTAAGAATTGTGTTTAAATTGTAAAGGTTTTAAATACCTGAAGACAGTTTTCTTCTGCAATCACTTCTGGTGTTCTGATGGTTCTGCAGGAGCAGCAGAGTTGCAAACTCACTTGAAGTAATTTGAACTAAATGTTTGTTTAAAGTTCTTTCATAGAACTAAACCTCATCCAGGATTACTTACATGGGATTTGAGACAATTGCACCAGTATTTGTTAAGAAATAAGCTCAAAACTTGACTTTCACAGATGCTGATATGTGAGGTTTGCTTGTTTTTTTTTATTTTAAGGCATATCAGAATGTGGCAATACACTAGAGTATGCACACATATAAGTTACTTAAAGTCAATAAAACAGTCCAACAGAAATGAATTCCACTCATGGGAGGGGTGGTTTTGTGAAAGGGTTGGGTTTTTTTCTGCTCTGAACTAAATGGAAAAACTCTGCTGTAAACCTTTAAAAATTGTTCTGAATTTGCTGTGTAGGGGACTTGGCTTTGGTTTTGTGGGTTTGCATATGCTCTGAAGCAGGCAATTGGATAATACTGAAGTGACTTTCCTTTTCATGTCTTTTGCTAGACAAAGTAAGCATGATATTAACAAACTTGGCAAAGCATTTACCCATCGGGAGTTTTTTGCACAGGAGTCCTCCTCCTAAATGTGGTTTCATTGTGATGTCCTTGTGTATCTTCCTGTGATCTTTAGCTTCTTTTTTTTCAGTTGAAGTTAAACTTCTGCTCAATTTCAACCCTCTGCTCCACTGATTTATGCTGCTGGGTAGTATAACAAATTAACTACATTGTGCTGAACATTACTCCTGTGTTTCAGAGCTTTCAGCCAACACCGCTGCCTTTGCTAAAAGTGCTGCCATGTTAGGTAACTCTGAGGACCACACTGCTCTCTCTAGAGCTTTGTCTCAGCTTGCAGAGGTTGAGGAGAAGATAGATCAATTGCATCAAGAACAAGCTTTTGCTGATTTCTATGTGTTCTCAGAACTGCTTGGTGATTACATTCGTCTGATTGCTGCAGTAAAAGTGAGTACTACTAGGAAAAATACCGATTTTGTGTTTAAAGTCACATTCCTCAGCTTATAGATTTAGGGTAAATGAATGTGTGCATTTGCTCATGTAACACAGTTAAGTTTTTGCCTGATGTTCTAGCTGAGTAAAGGGAAAACATTCATGAGTTATTCCGATGATAAAAATGGTTGTGATCAAAAATGTGAATGGAGTGGTAAGATCTAGAGAAAATCTTCTTTGAGCAGTACTGAATGTGTACAGTATTTGGGGATACTGTACTGTGTCTAAGCATACTCTACATGTTTATTTCAGATTACTTACTGTTACAGTAAGCATACATAAATGTTGAAAAACATAATTTGGTATTCTATATTCGGTAGATAGCCAGTAATGTCTTTAAATAAGAAAAAACCTCAATTTGTGGATCTACATCTCATTAAAGAAAATATTCAATTTAGGTGTAAGCTATGCTTCACAGCATGATTAGGTTTAGACATGAGATGAGGTATCTGTGAGTTATGTCCAGAAATACCTTTGAATTTGCCAGGTTGTTGGAAGTATGTACTTTTCTTTTTACTTTGTTTCTCTTTTTTCTTTTTTTTTTAAATATGTGTACTTTACTTCTGCTGCCTTTGTCCATTGCTAACAAAAACATGTTGCTGAAAATGCATGTAATCCATATGCATGAACAGTTTGTTAGTATCTGCATTTAGAGAATTGTCTGCATAATAGAGCACTTCATAGTGGTTGTTTTGGTAGTGTTTTGATAGAATGAGGGGCATAAAATTATTTGGAGCACTGAATGCTCTGAAAAGCATTCTTGAATAGCCTGTTATTTGTGGAAGGTACTGAGCTATGCAAGCATGATGTCAAGTGAAATGCAATACGTGGTATACACACTAAGGTTTCTTTGAGTATACTCCTTGTTCCACCTTTATCCTGGAATTGTGTTTTCCTACTGAGAATTACGATAGCTCTAGCACTTCAGTTGTTAAATAAATTTGTCTGTTCTCGCAGGGTGTGTTTGACCATCGAATGAAATGCTGGCAGAAGTGGCAAGATGCTCAGGTCACTTTACAAAAAAAACGTGAAGCTGAAGCAAAGCTCCAACTTGCCAACAAACCTGATAAATTACAGCAAGCTAAAGATGAGATAAAAGAGGTAATGTTATCAAACATTATTTTGGAGGTCAGACTTCCTGCATTGGCTCATTCATTCTGCATTAATGCTGCTTTGTACCATTTTTGTTTACAAATCACTTACTTGCTGTTTCCCATATTTACTGAAATTGTTAAAAGGAATTTACTTAAAACACTAAATATGTGCAATTTTTGCTTATTTTAAAATCTGTAAGACAGTTAATACTGTCTCTACAGAGTCTGGGAGATGGGAGGGTGGGAACATGGACAAGTTAATGCTTTTAACTGTTAACAGCTCTCTTGGTTAGGCAGAGAAGCATCTCTTGGTCTCTAAAGCTAAGATGACTTGGGTAAATCCAGCAAAGACAACTAATAGAGAACTATTCCCATGTTTTGCTTAAATATGCAGCTTTTCTACCCATATATATGTGCATGTATATATGGTGTAATATCAGTAAAAATAAATCTAACATGTTGAAGTGTCATAATTTATACACTTTTTCTATCATGCTTCACTAAGGAAATTGAAGAGGTAGGACAACTTAATTATTTAATGCTAATGCATTCTAAGTATGCTGTAATACTCTCCCATTAAATAATGGAAGAACGTTATTGCAGATTTCAAGCTCTTTTACACAGTTGCTTTGTTTGGCTTCCTCATTGGTCACTAACCACCTGCTCCTTTGTTCTTTTTGTACTTTGATATATTTCACATACAGTATTGAAATTACTCATTAACTTGATTTTCTTTTCCTTAAAAATGTCCTTTGTTTATTGAGAAAACCTAGTGTTATTCTTGTGTGACCACATTCTTGTTGATTGCGTCTCCTGATGTCACCCATCCATTCACAATAAATTTCCTGATTACTGGTAATAGTGGGAAACAGTGATCCTTTCCCAGTCCCAATATTAAAATAATTGCTTTTTTCTGAAGGTATTACTTTTCCTGCTTTATTGGATAATTAGAGAAGGCTTTTAGTAAACCCACAGTTTAAATGTGCCAATTGAAAGTTCTTACTGCCACTGAAATGTGTTCAGAGTTGTCCAATTCTGTAATAGTGGACCCTCTGGCAGAGGAATTGCAAAGTGAAAGCCTAAGCAGCTCATGCATGACTCAGTTGTTTTTCATTGATAAAGGGCCATAGGACAGAAATACCTTTCTGTCAGAAAAGACAGGTAGAAATACCTTCCTGAATGAGAAATTTCTCCTTGTCAGACACTATAAAATAGCAAACTCTTATCCAATGATGATTCACGTAGGACCCGGGATTTGGGCATGGTGAAACTTCAATGTTGAATACGTTAGGCCTGTAGAAGCTTTCACAGAAATCTCGGGCACCTCTGTTTGATGTGGTAGAAAGGCATGGGCAATCCTAATGTACTTTTTCTTAGCTGTGTTTTATACTATTTCAGTTATGTGATAACTCTTCAGGCTGATCTTCCATGAAGGAGATATACATTATGAAGCTATTTAGTAAGTCATAATAATATCTGAAGGGTCAGTCAGGGGACTGTGAATAAATATAAACTAAAAATATAAATACAGAGGTGTTTATAGGAACATAGCTGATGTTTATCGCATGTCACAGTAGAAACTTGACACCGCATCACAAAATGTTTTTGTGACTAAGTAGCACCTCTGGATTGCTAACAGGAAGATGCTACATTGAAGCATGTTGCTTCCCTGCTGCCTTTTTCTGAGGGAGATAAATGTTACTGAATGTATTTGTTCTCTTGACTCAGTTAATATGTTGAGATGAACAGATACAGTTGCATTTCAAAGCACTGCTAGCCTGTGTGTGTGGCTCTCCATTTATCTACCCAACTAGCTTAAATTTGACAATGTAATAGGTGTGTAAAAGCAGTTACAGGGCAGTGTAGATATTGAGGATCCCTTCTTGTCTAGCTGGATGTCTTTTTACAGAAACTAAGGAGAAACAACCTGGTGTCATATATTGTTACATGAATGCCATGCTCCCAATATGGCAAAACCCCATAAAAAACATTTCTTCCTCTGAATTTTCCTCTATTGATCATCTTACCTGCAGTAACTTTTCTACTCCTGCTTTCTATGAAAACAGTTGTCACTGAAAAAGAAGACATGTGCTTTGGAAAGCAGATAAACACATTCTCAATAGCTTGTCATTTGCAAGAGAAATATGGTAGAGATAATCATATACTTGACCAGAGGCAGAGATGAAGATTTACTCGTCTCTTCTGGAATTAGAAAAATACAGAGAACTAACTTGAGACTCTTCCAAGTTTGATTGGACAGGTTTAGGTTCCTTTGTATGAAGTTTGTAAAAGGAATAGCAAATAAAGCCTTAGAGATGCATTTTGTTTTCTAAAGAATATTTTTAAATGTTATTAAGTGTTCATAATAGAAGTACTACAATATTTTTACATTTTATCTACAGATAGCATTGCTTTAAAGATACCTTTTTTGTAACTAATCTGATGACATCCTGTAATTCAAATTTGAAATCATTATTGTAAGATTGTCTTTTGAATAGGCAAAAAAAAATCAAGTAGGGCCTTAAGTGACTTATCAATATGCTAAAAAATTCAGATACTGGTAGACTGAATGGACAACACAAAATCTTACCTCTCTGTGTCTTTCCTTTGCCAGTGGGAGACAAAAGTTCAGCAAGGGGAAAAAGATTTTGAACAGATCTCCAAAACCATTCGCAAGGAAGTGGGAAGATTTGAGGCATGTATAATTTTGTCCAAGTATATGACAGTTCTACTGTAGATAATACTGACATTCCAAGTAAAATTTATTAAGAGGCTAATATGCCATAATTTATTTATTAACAGAAGGAACGAGTGAAAGACTTTAAAACTGTTATTATCGAGTACTTAGAGTCGTTAGTGCAAACACAACAGCAGGTAAGATAAATTTTAAGTTTTGTACAAGTTAATATTTAATACGTTCCGTGTTAGGTTAGTTAGAAAAAGATGGGCTTTAAGCAAAGCAGTTTCCAAAACATTAAGAGCTACTGGTCTGTACTGTATTGGTGAATGACGTGATGGTTGCAGTTTCCCAGTCCTTGTGCAGCTGTAATTCAGGGAAGCAAGGGAGAAGCTCCCGTAGGGATATGGGCAAGGAGTGTCTTGTCATCTTCTCAAACTGAATTAGAACTTTCATTTAGAGATTGGAGTAAATTGTAATCAGTATGTACTTACAGTTACAGAAGAGACTTGGATTCTCAAATGTTTATTGCTCTTTTTAAAAAGTACAAAATATTATTGAATATTGGAAAGCATTAAACAGTTTCCAGTGTCTGAGAAGTAGGCCATGTTACCAGAAAAACTCTGGGCTCCTTCTTCTGTTCATTGCAGGAATATAACCCTCCAGCTTTGTTTAATTAAAAAAAACCAAAAAGCAGTATCCTTAGAGATACGAATAAGTGACTGATCTTTAATGAAAATCTGTATAATTGTATTCTATAGCATTCTGTTCAACATGTGGCAACATATCTATATCTGTGTGCAGATTTGTGTATTTATTACTTGTTTTTTCTTACACTATGTAAAAATATGAATGAATAAGTACCTATGTTCTCACTTTGTCTCATGGAGGCAAGTTTACTGCAAGAGGAGGTAGGTATGCGTTGTGTTTTCCAACATTTAGTACTTAATGAGTGATTTTTCCCTTCTCTTCAAGCTAATAAAATACTGGGAGGCATTCCTACCTGAAGCCAAAGCCATTGCCTAAAAGAAGAATATTCCAAATGGGAAGACAATGGGGATGTTTGTCCTGGAAAAAATTAAATTCCACGGTGAAATCACTTTAAATCATCCAAATAAACCACTATATATTTTATGAATTAACATGTGGCTTTTTTTATATACCACAGCATTTTATTAATAAGCTGCATGTCCTGACCCTCTTTGAAGTGGACTGTGGCATGATGTTCTGCAATACATTGCTGAATTGAACACTATTGTGTCTTAATACTTGCACTAAAATGTGCACTGCAAGGCCAGAAAGCTGATATTTTTGTTCTTTACAACACAATGTTCTGTAGTCTGTTTACCTGATCTTTATGAAACAAATTTAATTGCATTGATTAATGTTCGCTTAAACATTCCTGTTACAAAATCATGTTTTTGTGATTACAATAATAAAGGGATGTACCTTGTGAAACATGAAACACTCTGGGTTTGTATCTGTAGATATGTACTGGTGTTCTTGGGAGCATGGTTTAGAACAAATTGAGATGTATCGAAGGCAAACCCAACATTTAGTAAAGAGTGCTGGAGAAGGTATTAAAGATCCACAAACAATTACCTGTGGTAAACTGTTCTGTGTCTTAATTCTGAATCTCTTCACTACAGGTGTTGTTTTCACTTGAAGTTATCACTGCCTTGGCAAAGTCTACTGGGTTAGTACTCACCGGGTCAAAAGACTGATGCTTGGGCAACAGACAGATGTAAACTGAAATCTCTTTCAAGTGTTTACAAAGCTTCTGCAGAGTTAAAATCACCTGCATGGTCAAATACTAATGTCCTTACTGGACTGCTACATTGCATCAATTGTATTCAGTTGTCTCAGGATACAAAAATAAAAAAAAATCATGCAGTAATTCTGGTAATAGGTGAGGAAGAAAAGTGGGTAATTCAGCTGAGTGCCTGTCAGTTGTAAGAGCTAGCATTCTGTTTGTATTTTCTGGAGTAGAAAATACATTTGAAGGGAATGGTTATACCTTTGCAAGAAATCAGAGCAGATAAATATTTTTCTGAAATACACGATATTAACATAGGATGTGCTGTCCTGTCATTTTAATGATATACTGAGCTTGTCGATGTATTAGTACTAATGGAAGGTATTAATGTTAAAAAATTTTAGGCAAATATTAATCATAAAAAAACAAGAGAAGCTGTTGCTTTCAACTAATCATAAGACTGCAGGATAAACACATGTATCTCTATTATTTGGGGTCAGATATAAAGAAGCACATAATACCATTTCTGAACAGAATGGAAACCTCAATTCAACTGGAAGGTCATACTCTGTTTTTACAACAAAGTTAGTGTAAACTTTACAGATTAGTGTTTGCTATAGTTTCTCTGCATACCTCTTTGACTCAGTATTTTTAGGTGTTTTCAAGGAAACTAGAACAGAAAACCCACCAAAATTTATCAAGCCTAAATCAAGCATCTTTTTAAATGGTTAAATGCTAAAGCCTTAAGCTTGTAATGCCTTACGCACCAGTGTTTGTTCACTCATTGATCTTAAAACTGCCTTTTGTAAAGCTCAAGTATGCAGGAGGCTTATGATGAAGAAACTGATCTAGGCATTAACACTCTGTTAAGTGTTACAATGTGCTTAACATTGGCTTGTTTGCTGCTAATGAAAATTGACCAGCAGCTCAATATTAAACTTCATAAATATACCACTCAGACTGAAAGTGTTATTTCCAGAACTAAAAGACTTAATTTGGACATGCAGAGGCCAAAATCGGTAAACATATCCTTTCATGATCTTTTTTGTGTAAGTGCTTTGTCCAGCTTTCTTGGCTCTTGATCTCTTTTTGCTTCTATCAGGGTTAGGATTCACTTGAATGATGGATCAGATTTCTTCTCTTTGTGATGGGAGAATGAGAAAGAGCTTTCACGTTACTCTGCTAGCAAGGATTAGTGTGACTGTCTATACCAGACAACTGAAAACAAGAATGAGTTTTGCAAGTTTTTTCTTAAAACCAGAAGCCTTTTGGGGAACACAAGGATAATGGCAGTTCTAGAGTTCACTGTCACACAGTATTGGCTGCCAATACAAAAAAATTTAAGGGTTTTTTGCATCACAAGGTTAGCTTGAACAGAAGATCCAGATCAGCTGTCAGATTTGGCCAGCATAAAACTCTTGTTGTTTCAAGAAGCTGTTAACGACCCTGAGATTGGATCAGTTGGCTGGTAAAGCCAAGGTTGTGGGTTCAATCCCCAGATGGACAATTAATTTGAGTTGGACTTGATGATCTTTGTGGGTCCCTTTCAACTCAGAGTATCTGGAAATTTATTTTGCATATATTCCCCATTGCATTATGAAGATTGAAGGTTTGGTTACTGTCTTTCTTAGTGCAATTAACATCCATATTAACAGATGTTTCTCAACCCAATGAATGGAGGTGTTACTGTACTCTTTCCTCTGTGGAGATGACTACTAGATATTATACTAAATTTGAGTGGTGTTTTTCATTAAAACGACAAGCCAATGTACCACTGAAGAAGCATGAACAAAAAGTGAATGTTTGCAAAATAATGAATTGCATTTGGAAAACTGTATGAAAGACAAGGTGCTACTGAATTCTAGTTTACATTTTAGGTTAAAATAGAATGCGGATGTTTGCAACAAATTCTTCTCTTCATCATGTCCATTGTCCTTTACAAATTCAATATATATATAAAACTTGAAGTGGCTTAAATTGGAGACATTGTCACTTCTTTCTTAAACTGATGTTCAGTGTACAGTAAGTCTCTAATTCTTTCACCACTGTCCCTTTTAAAAGAGAATATTCTGCTTCCCTATCAATTATTCCTTCTTCTACTTCTCCTATGTTATTTCCCTGTGAAAGCCTCATATGGGAGTTTGTTTCAGCATCTGTGGAGTTCGTGCCCCAAATATGTCAGTTTCTTTCAAATTGTGGAGATGAGCTGCTGGCTGGTAGATCCTGTGCATTTAAGTGAACATCCAACATCCATTAAATTTATATGTACAGTGAAATGACTGTCTTAAGGAAAAACAAATAGAAAAAAAAAACATTTTGGGGTTATAAAAAAAAATATAAATAAAAATATAACCCCAGGGTCATTTTTTTTTTCTCTCCGTCCATTTTAGAGTAGAACAGGCAGTGTAGTAATTTTAGATTATGGCAAAATGTGAGTCCATTACAAACATGAGAAAAAAAAAAGGCAGTATCTGTAACAGGTGAGAAGCTAAATTTTCAGGTTGTTCAGAATGTTTTTTGTTACCTGCTAAGACGATTCTTTGTTTTTTATAAATTCTTGTCTTCCACAGTTGAATCAATGGTGAACTTGCCAGTAATCTTTTGACTTTACTGGTGAAGTCATTCCTTCCCTCTTCTCACCCCCACCCCAGATCAACGATGAAATTACTAACAGAGGGAAGTGGTAGAAAATAATTCAATTTTTTTTTTCTGTCATTAAGAAAGAAGAGTACACAAAGTAGCTTAGGCAGAACTATCCTAGAAGAATATTGATATGAAAACTAAAGTAAAAGAAATATGCAATGAAAATAGAAGTGTGAGAAAAGACTAGAGATAAACTGTGTATCTGTGGTTGAATTTTGTGAGTTGACTTAAAACCAGTTTTGTAGCAATTGAAAAACTGACAAACTTAGGTTATGATCTAATTAAGGACTATCGGTTTTTGATCTGGCCTCTTGTTTTTATGTGTATTTTACTTACCACTTAGATTAGAATTTTTATAGGGGTTTCTTTGCCTACTTCTATTCTGGAAAGTAGCAATTCAGAAAGTCCTTTAATCATGAGAATTAGTGGAATGTGGTCTTTCAGATTTGCCTGTAATTATTCCTTTTACTCTCCTGTGAATCATTCTAACATTATGAATGCTACATTCCCCCTCCCTGTATGAGGAATTACAGAGTGACTATTTTGGAAAAAAAGAAACATAGAAGTGGCCAGCAATTAGGCAGGTTGATGATTCCTAGTTTCTGTAACCATGGAAGGTTAGGTACAATCTGGTTACAGGTAACAGCTACACCTGGAAGGAGTGTCTTATTAATTTATTTCACATTCTGGATCAAGGTAATTTAAGAATGTAACTCAAGAAACTAATACATGCAACAACACCCAGCACCGAACACCAACACTGACATTTCCTAGGGTACTTTTGAGAGCCTGCTCAACAGATCAATTTGGAGATAGTCGATGTCAGTGTTACCAGTAGAGTTCAACCATTTTACAGTTTCACTTTTAAGATTACAAACATGATTTTAATACACGTTATGCCAGTTCAAGTCAAGCTACGTTTGAAATACATTTTCCTTGCTTTGTTGTTTCTGGGAAGCATTGTAACATCTGTGCAGTTAGCTTTCAAAGACCAGAATCCTGGACGGTTGTGAACACACTTTGAAAGCATTCTATGAACTAATGTTTCTTAAATTTTTGATCCTCAGTGTATTAGACAGAAAGACAATCCTTGGCCAGCCAGCCATGGGGAGAAATCCTTTTCTTTTTCTTCAGATGTAACTTTAAAGATTAGCGAACTAATGATGATCTATTGTGTAAATTAAGTATTTAACATTCTAAAACATATTGACGTATTTGAATTCAGCTCACCATGTAATCTTCCTTGTTCCTCTTGGCTGATACACAGTCAAAAGTTCCATTATATTCTATTGAATTTGAAACCAGATTAATGTCTAAAACTTTTCTTTGTTAGTAAGTTTGTAGCGGGTTAGATTCAGTAACCAGGCAGAAACACCAATTAATGTGGTGGTTTAGTTCACTTCTTTGTTTTTGTGAGATATGAATTAGGAGAAACGACAAAGCAGGCTCAAAAACTTCAAAGAGTATAAAGATAGTTTATTGTTATTAGGTAGGATTAAAAGAAAAAAGAACACTAAGAACGTAAAAGGAAAAAAACCCACATTCTTTTCTTTGCCAGCACCACCCATCCCCCATCCCCTATCACACCGGGGACATTCAGCCTCCTCACAGGCTGCCCGGGAGAGAGTGAGGAGGGTAACAAAGATGGAATTTCTGGTCAATATTAGAGTTCTTAAAAAGTCTTTCCAAACTCGAGGGAAAAGAAAGAGGTCTCCTCTCTGCTTCCACATATTGGATCGAGAAACTGTCAATTAAGTTCAGCTCCAACCCACGACAAAGTTATATGATACTAAGGAGAAAAGTAGCTTTTTGAAATTATTGCTTATTAGGTTGCAAACAGCCACACACAGTGCTCCTATGAAATTCTTCTGCTGACTTCTCAGCATAAATGCTTTGTGGCACAAGTGGTATCCTAAGAGTTATCCCTCTGTTTTGTATTGGGGGAAGAACAGAAACTACACCTAAAGACTGGATTCCTAACAGAAAGTAACAGTAATGATAGCATGGTAATTATTATCTAGTACGCCCACATTTACTAGAGTGACAAGACTATTATTATATGGCTAGTCTTTCCTCGGGATTATTATACTTTTATCAGAGGGTGCTTTGTGGGGGAATGGGATTTCATACACACCTTTCAATCCATGGACATGGTGGAGAGCACATGATGGCTGGAAACAGTGCTCTTGTCACCACTACCACAGAGCGGTGCTGGCACTGTCCTGCTGGACAGCAGTTGAGGACACTGGCCCAGGAGCAGTATTGTGCAGAAACAGATGCCTGAGGACTATCTGGCTTTGATTTCAGGTAATTTTTTTTAAATTTTGGTTTGTTACTTCACTTTGGATTAGCAAAGTAAACTAGTGTTAGTTTGCTTTAGTCTTCTTGGTTTAAGTCAAGTTATGTCTGTTTTGTATTGAATCCGTCAAGGTCACGAGGCTTGGCTTAGAGCAAAATATAATTAAATTTACCTTTCAATAAAATATAAAAATGGAGGGAAAAGGAGCTTGTAATGTTTCTCTCTCCCTCCCCAGTGCCATTAATCTAGAAGGAAACAAGTTAGTTTTCAAAAGAAATTTCAAAAACCTGATAGCATAACCGCAGACATCAGATAAATTTGTTTTCTGTCAATTTTTGAGGTATGTTTATATACTTAAATCTACTTATGCAAGATCAACACCTCTATACTCATGGATTTATCATGGTAGCTACTCTCTAAAAGATCAGTGAGAATGTGAGGTTGTCTCAGGTAGTGCCTGAGACTCCAGACTCACAAGGTGAGTTTTAAGATATGACCATCTAATACAGAGGCAGTTTGTTGTCATTTTGCAGTGCTTCCAAATGGTTTGAAGCTTGGAGTTAGGAAATTTGAGTGAGGTCAAAGCATTTGCCTGTGCCAACAGCATGGCCTCCAAAATGCATTTTATATTACGCCTTCTGTTTCTGCCTCCATTACTCTTCAAGCTGTCAAAAAAGCTGCTTACTTTGGAGTGTGAGAAGTATTATTTAATTTCTCCAGTGGCCAGAAATCATCTACACTTCTCTGAAATGGTATGGTTTTCTCTGCTAAATAACAAAGTTAAGAGGTGGCTTCTTGGAAACGCAACACAGGCAACTTTCCTAAGTGCTGCTTTTATTTTTTCCCTCTTAATTTCATGTCTGTTCACAACAGGCACTATGAAAGGTGCTGCATTTGTTTGTTGACAGACCTGGTCATGACAGAAGGGTGTGCTGCCATTCAGTGGAACCTTGATAGCCTGGAGAGTTGGGTGGTGAGGAACCGTATGACATTCCGTAAGGGCAAGTGTAGGGTCCTGCACCTGGGAAGGAATAACCCCAAGTACCAGCATAGGTCAGGGGCTGATCTACTGGAGGGCAGTTCTGCGGAGAAGCACTTGGAGTCTTTGTGGATCACAAGTTGACCATGAGCTGGCAGTGCCCTTGTGGCTTGGAGGGCCAGTGGTGTCCTGGGGCGCCATGGGAAGAATGTGGTCAGCAGGTGGAGGGAGCTTCAGTGATGCCACATCTGGAGTCTTGTGTTTAGTTCTAATTTGGTAAAAGAGAGACAAGGTACTACTGGAAAGGGTCCAGTGAGGTCACAAAGATGATGAGGGATCTGGAGCATCTCTCTTTTGAGGAGAGACTGCGGGAGCTGGGCCTGTTCAGTCTGGAGAAGACTGAGAGAAGATCTCAAGAATGCACACAAATATCTCAAAGGCGGGTGCCAAGAGGATGGTGCTAGACTCTTTTCAGTGGTGCCCAGTGATAGTATGAGGAGTAATGGCCATAAACTAAAACACAAGAAGTTCCAGCTCAGCCTGAGGAAGAACTTTACACTGAGGGTGGCAGGGCACTGGAACAGGCTGCCCAGGAAGGGCCTGGAGTCTTCCTCTCTCCCTCTCTCAAAACCCATCTGGATGTGTTCCTGTGTCACCTGCTCTAGGTGACCCTGCCTTGGCAT
Source organism: Daphoenositta chrysoptera (assembly GCA_013397915.1). Lineage (NCBI taxonomy): Eukaryota > Metazoa > Chordata > Aves > Passeriformes > Daphoenositta > Daphoenositta chrysoptera. The sequence continues at coordinate 847,476 of VZRO01004641.1, forward strand.
GGAGTTGGTGGGGATGAGCTCCAGAATTGCCTTCCAACCCCAGCAATGCTGTGATTCAGGTTTGAGCTGTGGTGTGAGTTTAGGACTGGATAAATTCATCCCTTTGGAAGCTAGTTTTTTTCCCCTCCGTTTTTTCTGTACTCCGCGGTAGCGCTGCAGCTCTGTCTGTACCAAAAGCCGGCGCTGTCAAACACCGTTTGTTTTAAAGCACGTTTTTTTCCAGAGGAAGCTGCTCCCGCCTCGTCCCGGCAGCGTGAGGGGGCGCGGGGGGCGGTGCCGAGCCCGGCTCCCGCCCCGGCCCTGTCATGTGTTTGGGGTCACGTGCCCGGCGCGCAGATGGCGGCGGCGCCGCCGCGCTGAGGGGAGCCGGCATGGAGGTGTTCATCCCGTCCTTCCGATACGAGGAGAAAGAGCTGGAGCGGGGGTACACGGTGAGGTGCGCCGGGGCGGGGCACGCCCGCGCCTCGGGCCGGCCATGTAGCGGCGGCCAGCGGGGGCTGCGCTGCGGCTCTGGGCAGGCATCAGGGTGCCGGGGCCGTCCTGCCCTCCCTGCCCAGGCCAGCCGTGACCTGCCCAGCGCAGCCCGTCCTTGCCCTGCCGGCCCTGTCCAGCTCTGCCCAGCCTTGCCCTATTCTCCCCATCCCTGCCCTGCTCTCCCCAACCCTGCCGTGCTCCGCCCTGCCCTGTCCAGCTTTGCCCTGACTCGCCCTGCCCATCCCTGCCCTGTACAGCCGTCCCAGTCCTGCTCTGTACATCGCAGCCCTGCCCCCCTTGTCCAGGCCGGCCTTTCCATGCCCAGCCTTGCCTGCCCAGCGCAGACCATCCCTGCCCTGCCCCTCTCAGCACAGGAAGGGTGGTCTCAGCCCGTCAGACACCTGCTGCCCCACACGAGCTCTGTTCTGCGGGGCAGCAGTGACAGCGGCTGGTGCAGCGGGAGCAGCAGGGGAGGAGAGGCTGCTGCTCCCTTGCCACTCGGTCCTGCTGCGAGAGGCACATGCTGGGTCTAGGTCTGGGCTGCCCAGGACAGAAGCTGGAGCGAGTCCAGTGCAGGGCCAAACACGATGAAGGGACTGGAGTGTCTTGCATGTGGAAAGGCTGAGAGACCTGGGACTGCTACTCTTGGAGAAGGGGCAGGGGCATCTCTTCAATGTGTACAGATGATCTGAATGGAGAGAATGAGGGGGGCAGACTCTTCATGTTGGTGGCCAGTGACAGGAGAGGTGGCAGTGGGTAAACATCAGAACACAGGCAATGCCCTTTAAACATAAGACAGGACTGGATTCTTACCATGAGAGTGGTCAAATACTGGCATAGGTTGCCCAGAGGACTGTGAAGTCTCCGTCCTTGCAGGTTCTCAAAACCTGCCTGGACACTGTCCTGGGTAGCCTGCTGTATAGTTGACCCTCCTTGACCAGGCAAGTTAGTCTGCACAGTTTTTAGAGGTCCTTTTTGTTCCCAGTAGTTTTCTCATCCCACAAAACTGTTGGACTGTAACAGTTTCACATGTTGCTGGGTGGAGACAGGTGGACCAAAACCTAAAGTATTTGTCTGAAAGTGGATATTCAGTGGATATTCAGTGGATATTGCGTCTTTTATTAAATATATTCATTTAGTAGCTCAGACCTGTTAAGAAATACCAGAAGAAAAATTGAATCCTGTGGAACTTCTGGAAGATTAATCCATGTAGGCATAGTTCCATGAAGCAAGTTCATCTTCCTGATGCTCAATGCTGTATATTATTTGGTCCTCACTACTAGCAAGTGTGTGCAGGCCTTGCAAAAGGTAAACCACTTTAGATGTATTCTGCCTCTTGGGTGAACTTAAATGTGACTGCCTACAAGACACCTGTGTGATCTGGGGACTTGGCTTTGAAACATTTCGACTGAGTGTGATTACAATAGCACAGACTGATCCCACCATGTCCTAGTTGAGCAGGTTAGTTGAAATGACAAAGTGAGTGCTAAGATGTGCATATTATGCAAATAGGATTTTTCAAAGTAATGTTTATATTCATTATTTGCTTTTAGTGAATTGCTATTTCTTTAAATCTAATTCTGTCCGTGACTCCTGCTATCTAGAGCATTTGGGTTTTTTAAATTTCATGAATGTTAAGCTGTGTAAGGTTCAAAGAAATCAGAAATGAAACTATGTTTCTAGGAGTCTTTAAAGAAAATTATCCTGAGAATGAATATGTTCTGTTACAACACTGTTGATTGTTACAACACTTTTCTTCTCAAGTCATTTAGTAGTGATGAATCAGTCTCCTGGATCTGAAAGTTGCTGTAGTTCAGTAGATTTTGATAGTTTTTCCTGCATCATTATTTTGCCATTTCAGTCAGATGAGGGGATTCTATACTACATGCCATACAAAAATTATCATGCGTTGTGCTGATCATGAAGCTGTACAAGCAATCGTTGCTAAAGCTTGTCTGGGTCAGACATGCTTGTAGGAGAGGATATGCAAAACTGTTCTGATAATAACATTGTGTCTTTCCTTTATGTTTTGAGGAGCTTTTGGACTGTGCATGAGGAGGGCTTATGCCAATGTAATTGTCAATTTGTTATATTGCTAAATAATTTGTGTAAGTATTGTTCCAAGTATAGAAATTCAAAGGGGTACACTATATGTCCCTCTTCCAGCAAAACTGAGGTTGATGAAAGCTTGTCATTGCTCTATATTGGCTATGAACTTATACAGGCAATTCACGTCAGGTTAGTTTTCATTATCAGCTTTACAGTACTAACATTTAAAACAGTTTGGTAAGAAAGGTCAAAAAGGTGACCTTGGTGACCCCAAGTGACTCCCAATGAACACTGCTGGCAAACTGGTAACAATGGACAAGAAAAGGCTGAGCTACTTAACTTATTTTGCTTCAGTCTTCACTTGCAGTCTCTTTTCCCACACTTCTCAACTGGATGGACTTCAAGGCAGGGAATGGGGAAGTAAGTTGCTTCCCCACTGTAAGAGATGATGAGGTTCATGAAGTGCCTGAACATTCCTAAGTCTATGGATGCTGACGAGATGCATGCCAGAGTCCTGAGGGAATTGGCTGATGTAGTTGCCAAGGCACTCTCCGTGATATTTGAAAAGTCATGTGAAATCCCAGGTGACTGGGAAAAAGAGTACCCATCTTTAAAAAACGTAGAAAAGGAGGACCTTTGTAACTACCAACCTGTCAGCCTCACCTCTGTGCCTGGGAAGATCATGGGACAGATCCTCCTAGAAGTTCTGCTAAGGCACATGGGGGACAGGGAGGTGATTCGAGGTGACCAGCACAGCTTCACCAAGGGTGAGCCCTGCCTGACCAACCTGGTGGCCTTCCGTGATGGAGTGACTACATCAGTGGGTAAAGAAAGGGCTACAGATGTCATTTATCTGGATTTCAGTAAGGCCTTTGACATGGTCCCCCACAACATCCTTCTCTCTAAATTGGAGAGATATGGAGTCTGTGGGTCAGCTGTTAGATGGACAAGGATTTGGTTGGATGGTCCATCCAGAGGGTAGTTGTGAGTGGCTCAGAGTCCCAGTGGACAGCAGTGGCAAGTGGTGCCACCAGTGGTCTGTACTGGAACCAGTGTTATTTAATATCCTTATTAATGATAGAGACGAAAGGATTGAGTGCACCCTCAGCAGATTTGCAGATGACACTAAGCTGAATGGTGCAGTGACATTCCTGAAGACGGGATGTCATTCAGAGGGACCTGGACAAGCTCCAGAAGTGTGTCTGTGGGTCCTTCATGAGATTCAAAAAGGCCAAGTGCAAGGTGCTTCACCTGGATTCAGACAACCCTTGGTATCAATCCAGGCAGGGGATGAAGGGATTGAGAGCAGCCCTGCTAAGAAGGACTTAGGGTGGCTGGTGGGTGAGAGGCTGGACATGACCCAGCACTGTGCACTCACAGCCCAGAAAGCCAAATGTGTCCTGGGCTGCATCCAAAGCAGCGTGGGCAGCAGGGGAGGGAGGGGATTCTGCCCCTCTGCTCTGCTCTGCTCTGGTGAGACCCCATCTGGAAGGGGTCTGCTGCGTCCAGCTCTGGGGTCCCTAACAGAGAGGGACTGTTGGACTGAGTCCAGAGAAGGGCCACAAAAAATGAATCAGAGGAATGGAGCACCTCCGCTTTCCTCTCTCAGTGAGGAAGGGCTAAGAGAATTTGTGTGTCCAACCTGGAGAGGAGAGGGCTCCATGGCTCCATTTTTGCAGTATATAAACGGGGCTTTTAAGAAAGACAGGGACAGGCTTTTCAGTAGGTCTTGTTGCAGGAGAACAAGGAGCAGCGCTTTTTAACTAGAAGAAGATTAGATTCGGAGTAGACATAAGGAACACAAGTTTTACAGTGAGGTGGTGAAACACAGGAGAGGTTGCCCAGAGAGGTTTCAGATGGCCCAGCCCTGGAAACATTTAAGGTCGGGTTGGATGGGGCTCTCAGTAACCTGATCTAGATGATATCCCTGCTCGTTGCAGAAGGGGTGGATTAGATGACCTTTAAAAGTCCCTTTCAACCCAAACTATTACACGGTTCTGTGATCACAGGAGTACCATTTTACACAGGTGATCTTTTTACTGTTGTATTCCTCACAAGTGCTAACTTGCTCAAAATTGAAATGTTTTGTTGGACTGGAGTAGCTGGAACAAGGAACTATCAGAGATTATGCCACTAATAGCAGAAAAGGATGATGGAAGCAGATAGAAGATTGCTGATGTGCTGACTGCCCACCAGCCAAGTCACATGCCAGTGGGCTACAGAGGATGGCTTCTGCACTGTGACTGCCAGGGCCATTGCAGAGAAGCAGCGCTCAAGAAGGGTTTTTTGAGAAGAGTGGTGATGGTCGTCCTAGTGTCTTTGCGAGAAACAGGGATGGTGGTGACCTCCTGCATGAAATGAGAGACTGAAGGGAGAGTTGTTCCTCTCTGGTGGCTCTGCATTGCAACCATTACATGCTTTCCTGACGTCCCTGCATTTCTGGTTCCTTATCTTTAGCAGAACAGAATCCAGTTACCCTGGATGCCGACTGCTACTGTGTGTTCTTCCTTCCTGGAAAGAAAAGACACAAAAGGGATGTTTCTCCTTTTCTTTATGGGAATTCATTACCAACTTACTGGTTTATTTTATTTTGGCTTAAACTTGTTTCAGATGATTTTCTCCCTGGTGTGGCTAAGCAGCACTTGGAAAGTGGAGTGGGCAGAGATCCATCAGTTCTAGGGAGAGGTTGGAAATGACTTGCCATAGAAGGTGGAAACTTCTCTCTAGCTTCAGAGGGAAAACTACAGTGCAATTAAGAAATAGAAAGGGGTC
>VZRO01004641.1:852922-910280 GCA_013397915.1 Daphoenositta chrysoptera
GGGGGGGTGGGGCGGTCTTGACCAGGGAGATAAAATATTGGGGAAATAAAAGATTAGAAGGAAAAATTAAGGTAAAATCTTATTATGCAACATTTGAGATTGAGTTCTGTCATTAAGGTAAATGGGAAACACAGTTCTTTCAAAAGCGTTTGTTTCAGGAGCTGAGCTTTTCTAAAGCACTATTCCTCTGATATAAAATCTTGGAAGTCTTTTTCCCCCCCCCCTCCCCCACACAAAAAAAAACCCCAAACAAAAATCCCAGAGTAAATTTGCACTTTTTCCAGTTCTGTTTGGAGTAGACATAAAATGATGAAACACAGAATATGGGAAATGTCAGTTTTCCTGGTGGACAATTAAATTTCATTGTCAGTTTAAATTGATGACACTAGCTTCTAAACTATTGAGCCTGTGCTAATAAATGCAACAGTTGTTCATAATTTGGCAGTGAATGACCTTTAAATGTAGGCGCTTACTAAGGATGTCCCTAGAGAACAATTCAACTTCGAAATGACACCCACGTGTTCTTGTTGTCATTTAAATATGCTCCCTTTGTCAATAACAGAATAATAAATACTAGTTAGATTTCTAATGTTGATTCAGATCCCAGGAAACTTACTGAATAAATTAGTGTACATTTGATTTATATTGACCAAAAAAATTTTACGGTGGTATATTGCAGGTCAAGGTGACATACATTTAAATGTGTTGTAGAGCAGAGGGCATACTTGACTGACACAAGTGCTTACTGCATTTTTAATTAACACTTCCAATACTACTCTCCAAATTGCTCCTGGAGTTGAAATGTAGAAGCAAGATCTGACATGTAAGATCATAAACTGATCTGGGTTTTTTGAAAGTCCATAGGCTTTACCTCCATAGAAGCAGCAGTTTACTTACAAGGCTATACATCTGTTTATGGAAGTATAAAACCACAAAGTTCTAAAATTTGGTATAGTTTATGTTTTTTAGCATTCTTTGCTGTTGAAATAAATGTATGTAGAGTCAAGAAGGGAAATTTTTAGTTGTTCTTCCATGAAGACCTAGAATACACCACAACAGCAGGCTATGAAGGGGGAATATTTATAAGTTTTGTAATTACAAAGCATAGAGGGAGTAATTATGAGTTTATGTAAAAAGATTTCAAGGCATTACTGTTCTATCCCTTTTGCTATCACTTTTCTAGACTGTGTAAACTTTGTAGTTTTAAAAAATTCTGAACAGATTTTGAGTGCCTTGAGTATGAAATCTTCCAGTGCAAAGACTACTTTCTTACCACTCAAGCTTTTATAAGCTCACCATGTATTAACCTTGTGTCACAAGTAGTGTTGAAATCAGTGACATACCAGTTACTCCAATTTCAAGGAAGTTTAAAAAAAGTATTGGATTGATTAGATCTAATTAGAATTTTTTACAGTCTTAGTGTCTTCACAGAGGATTTTCAAATGTCCTCGTTTCTCTACAAGGGAGTCAGAGTAGGTCTGTACAGATGCATTTCTCTCCTACAGGGATGATGAAGATGATAAAAGAAAATTTGACAGATGCCAGTGATTCTGTAATGTCAGAAAAATGCTGGTTTTATCTGTTGGTTTTGGTGGGTTTCAAGTTCCAATGAAGGTGCAATGTGTTAGTGGAGGAAATAGACTTGATAATTTAAGCCAGATTCCTGCTACTAAAAATACTTTTTTTTTTCTCTTTCTTTCTTTTTTTTTCAACTTGTGCATTTGTCTGCAGTGATGATTAAATTCCTTTCCTCCAGTCAGTGTTCCTGTTTTCTGACAGACTTTGTCAGCGATATGAAACTGACCACTTGGTATGCAGTGGGAACTTGAAGAGTGTAAAGTAAGACACAAAGGATTTTGCAGTGCACGTGATGGCAGCTAAGGCAGACACTAGGAAGAGTGAAAACTGGCTGAATTTGTACAAAGCGATCAGGTAGAGCTGTGGGCAGAGCAGGCAGAGACACATAGCTCTGTTGATCTCCAGTTGCTGTGCAATTGCTTGAAGGCCCCCTGATTCACAGTCATGCAATCTTACTGGAAAGGGCCGCTTCCATTATCCATTTCTCTCCCAATATCAACTGATTTGCAGTTTTAATAAGGAATTTACATTTTCAAAACGATTGAGGTAGCGGGGGATTCAGACTTGCATCACAATAAAGATACATTTGAATTCCATTGTATCTTTGAGAGGTGTTGGTGACAAAATTTTGTTAATAATGTAATATTATCAGTGGAATTATTTCATCAGAGGATTCGTTGCTTAACTGCTCCTGGTGATGTTTCCAGATAGCATCAAGTCATGATAATTGTAAAATCTTTTCAACAAAGATAGTGTTAAACATGTGTACATTCTTCACTAGCCAGGAGTGAGAACACACCAGGCTTTAAAATGCAACATGAGGGAAGATGCAATAGATTTCTCAATTTTTCTTACTGCAATGCAATTTTAATTGGTCTTTCAATTTTTTAGCACTTGATGTAATTAATTCCAGGTTTAACTGATAATTAGTCAGCATTGTTCTGGCATTTATTAAGTTATCTTGTAATTTCTATATATGATACCTGAGAGGTGCTTCTGTGCAGAGTGCTTGGTGGGATAACTTCAGTGCTGCATTTGGGCACAGTGGAGATACTTGGTTTAGGTGTGCACCATGGAAGTGTGCTAATGGAGGCTTTCGAACTACCATATTCTGAATACTCTTACTGTCAGTAGCCATTATTTGTTTGTGCTTACAGCAATTATACGAGGAGTTGTATCAACTTTTCATTATCAGTTTTCTAAAAGCCTGACATCTTTGTGGCTTGAGGAAGGTTAAAATAGCATTTTGGAGAGCATTCTGTAAGGGGATTTTGATGACAAAACAGAAGTGTTGTCGTTCCCTTTGAAAGTGGCATTGTATTTTTAATAGAAAGTGAAAGGAGAAGTGGATGTTGTCCGCTAATAAACTTATTCTGAGATGTCCTGATGATAAAAGTCTTGCAGCCAGAGCATGAGTACCCTCTTCCTGTGAACAGTCTTTTTAAAATTATTATTTCAAACTATATATTGTGTTATAAATTTCATATTTCATAAACCAGTAAAAGTTGTAGGGTTGATTTTTGTTTTTTTTTTTTTTTGAATAAAGTATTTGGGGCACAACAGTCAGGCTTGGGTGCTTTCAGGCACTGAAATAAGGTGAGACAGAAGGAGCATACCATCTGTAAAGAGCACCATGTCCATGCCAGGTTCGAAAAAAAGTATGCTTCTTCTCATTCCTCCTGTGTTGGTGCAGTGAGAGCTCCACCTCCCGTTCAAAAAAACCTTCAGTTCTAAGAGCATATAAATAGGAAATCTCAGTAGATGATTTTGGATGTTGAATTTGTGGTCAGTGTAGGGTACTTACTACAGTAAGTAATTTATGAGAAGTAACAGCCAAACCTCCACTGCAACCTACATCTAATATATTATTTATTTAGATGTCACAGTGTTTGTGGGTCCCAGTTAAGTCCAGGGCCTCTATGAGACAGTTGTGGACTAACGTACAGGCTACACAGTTTCAAAAATCACTCTTGAAAGGGGTTGCCTACACTTGATAATAGTTGTTTGCCTGATGAGATGCTGTGAAAAGCATTGTATATCCAGAAAGGTATTCTTACTGTTTGAGTACTTAATTCTTTAACAGAGTGAAAACGGTATAAAACTTCTGTGAAAGTCTTCTCTCCCACTAGGTTACCTTGAAAATGGTAGGATAAGAATTACCCATCTTCATTATTTTATTTTTTATATTTCTTGTCTCTCCTATAATTGATTCACTTTTAAAAAATGGATCCCCTTTTTGTACCAGAGCAGAAGGTATTCAAGTGCTGCAGTATATTCAGATTGGAAAATAATGAAATCCAAAGCTTTCCTTATAATCTTTTACAAAAGGGCAAACAAAGTCTTGGTGAGGTAGTGAAATAATCGATTGTTCAACATCAAGCCTGCATTGATTACAATATACTGCTTTTATAAAAAAGGGCCATATGTGTTGAGAAATACATACTTCAGCTAACTGCCTTCACTTCTGGTTTTGAACAGGACTCTTTCTTTGTGTATAGATTCCCTTCTCTACTCTTTATTGAGTAATCAGGCTCTTACCAGGAATAGGACTCCCTGATCATGTGTCTTCCTTGCAGCTGAGCTGTGATGGTAATTACAATCTGACTTTCTTGTTCCTTTGTGATGTGGGAAAAAAAAAAGGTATGTGTCCTCTATTTAATAACAAATTATTGGACTAGTAAATTTATAGTAATGTTGGAAAATGTAATAAAAATATTATCTTTGCTTTAAATATGTGAAGAAATAGGTATTCAGGAAAAAATTGCAAACCAACGTTGGATTTGAAAGTTATGCCATTATAGGATCAGAAAACCTCTTACCCTATTTTTTTCTGATTGTTCCAAATTCTAATAAAAATTATGTCCTATGATGACATACTCCCTATAAAACTTCAAAATGCTTCTATTCTTACAAACAAGTTTGGGAACATTTGATAGCTGGTTTCTAATTAGAGATTCATTCTCCCACTAAAAGCCAAAGACCTTCCTTCCAGGTTTATGTTCTAGCAAGGGAGCATAAAAAGTCAGTAATTACTGAAAACATCTATTTTTGGTGTTGAATACAAAATTCCAAAGACCTTTCCTTTTGCTGAATGCTCAGAATGGTGATGTGATTGTGTGATTGGTAGGAGTAGCACCTTTGCACCATTTCCTCTGACAGGGTGACTAGCAGGCTTTAGAAGTACGGCTGAGTTTGGTGTGGGTGTTTTTGTTGTTTGGTTTGGTTTTTGTTTGTTTGTTGTTTGGTTTTTTGTGGGTTTTGTTGTTGTTTTTGTTGTCTTTTTTTTATCTAAAATTTTCTTTTCCTATTTGTCCTCTCTATCAAAATCTGTTGCTAATTTTGGTTTTACCTTCCAGAAATGTTACCTTTACAGAAATGTTACCTTTACAGAAATGTTTCAGTGTCAGACATCCAAGTTTTTCCATGAATTCTTATTGCCATTTGGGATGAGGGAAAGAATATTTTTATGTGTGTTTTAAAACAATTCAGTGAGAACTTGACGAGAATGTTACTGTGGATAGTAATTTTCTTCTCTCAAATAAGCCACTCCTTATGGTTGCTGGAATTAGAGGTAAAGTAAGAAAATATACTTTGTAAAAAGTTCAGCACTTGCAGCTAAGAAGTCTTTTAACATTTTATCTTTTCATACATACTTGCTGCTATATATTTATCTGGAAAATAAGGAGAATATGATAATGGGGACCAGAAACAGTTTTAAGGTTCTTGGTAGAATAATTTTTTCTCTACATGCATTTAGTCTTCATATTTGAATTTTTGCTTTCCTGATTTGTATCTAATTGCAGCTTAAAAAACCTCTAAACATAGTTTTAAGGGTGAAAAAACCTGGTACCATCTGGTTTGTAGTATGGAACTAAATTAAAAGAGTGATTTTTTTTTTGTCAAACCAGTGGGAGAAAGAAGGAAATTTCTTCTGAAATAATTGTTCTGTAAACTAGGAAAAGATGACTGGAAGCTAGATGCTTAAACCATGAAAGTCACTGCTTTTTGCTTTTTTTTTTTTTTTTGCCAAGTGTGAATGTTATCATTACTCTCTTTGAATGCAGTGGCCAGGATAATACCACTAATTCAAAACTTTCCTAATTGATTAAGTGTTTAAATAATACATTTTGTGAACTGATACAGAAAATGTTAGTTTTGAAGTGTGTTTGGTGTCTAGGAAAGAACTGGTAACATGCTGCACATTCAAAACTATTTTTTTCTACTAAATTGTCAAAAATTGCTGATTTGAAAGGGGGTAAAAACCTGCTTAAAGTAATCACAGATACAACTGTTATCTGTTACAGGCTAAGAACTTAATGCCCTATTGCTCAAATGAGTTTTTACAATAACGAGATAGCTATATCACACTCCTAAGTGAAAAGCTCATGAACTTGCCTGCATGGTTATTTCCAACCTCCACTCTTCTAACAAGCTCCCAAAGTTGTTATTGCTTATAAAAGTGGAAAATGTACCTGATAAAAATGTTTAGTCTGCAGGGCTGTGTTTTATTTATCATATCACAAAAGAACAATGTTTTGTTGCATCATGGTCAAAATAGAAGCGACCTTGCTTGTTCATGAGTGCTCAAAGCTTAGAGATAAGAGGCAAAGTAATAGAGTACAATAGAAAGAGTGTAGTGTAATTATTTGTGGCTTGTCAAGTGAAGCCCTTTCAGGCCCCAAGTGATTCAAATCTGGGAACTCTCCACAATTCTGTACACTAACCATAGCCAGCATCAGAGAAATCTCACCCAGCTTCTCCGACAGTACTGAAATTGCATCAGTTTGTCATGCACTGAGCATGCCAGCTCCCCACAATATCATTTGCTTGCAAATGGGCCTGGCCCCAACGCCCTGAGACACATTCTTTGGTATCTGACTCTTGGCCTGTGATTTGTCATGTCTCTAGTGCTATCGGCGTAAAGTAATTTTAATAGATTCTGATGGTTTGCTTGTGGAAGGTAAAGAATGCACTACAGATTGTGTCAGGTACCTTTCTGTGGCATGTAGTTTGGTGGAGGCCCTCATGATGGTGATAGCCAAACAAAGAGCATGGAGAAATGAGAAGCGTATTTTGAATGGTATTTAAACACTGCCCTTCTCAACACCCTGCTGTGGACATCCTTGCAAACTCAGCAGGTCCAAGAAATTAGCAGCTCACCAAGGCAGTGTTATTTGTGCTTCAGAGTTGTTTATGGATGAGAGATACAGCAGAAAAACAGTGGCCTTTTTGTCCTTATTCAAAAAGTGTGTAAGATGTGTAAAAATGTTAATTGGTTTTCAAAAAGTTAACTGGATATATATTTGTCTTGGTGTTTACCTTTTTGTTATTTGTTTCAAGTTATAGTACTCGCTAAATAAAAATCTATGGGTTTTTTAGCAAGTATGCTATTTAATACTGTAAAAAAAATTAAAGTGCTGTGCAATTTATACTAACATGTATCTTTTATAAAATTACATAAATATGGCCTAGAAGATAGATTCCCGAAGAATTTCTTCATAGATTTTAATTGGTATATTATTTGACAATGATTTGATTACTAAATCTTTGTTTGAATTGTTTTCTTATACTATGAAGTAAGCATGTGGCATTTTTTTTACTCTTCCTTTGACACCACTGAGATGAGATTATTTTGCCATTGACAACTCTGATCTTTGCATCATTTTTTTCAGCTGACTTCCTTAATTGATTACTACTTTGGTGTTGGAGCCTGCAGCATAGCTCTCCAGAATTCTGCTGACACCAATCGATTAATGTGAAGGTGTTAGTTAGTGATTTCATCTAAGAAACATTCAAAACCATGTCAGTAATCTGTTCTTAAAAACTGCCAGATCATTGAATTTTGTTATTTTGAACATGTTAGTTTGGGTTAACAAGGATTTCTCTGGAGAGCCAAAAAAAATAAAAAAACCCACACGTTGAAGTGACTCTTGTAGGAAGAACGGATTTTATTCAGTCATACATTAATATAGTATACATGCACATGCCTTAATATTTAAAAGACTGTTTTAAAATATGTTCTTATTAATATTTAAGGTATCTCTGAGGAATTTATAAGAATGCTTTAGCACAAACTATTTCTTTTTATGTTTACCTGGGGAATTTTTGACAGCAGTGTAACTTTAAGCACCCCGCTAGCAAGTCTCTGCAAGTCTGCCACTTTTTTTCATGCTGTAGCTTCCACATTTGCTTAGCAGCTTTGCATAGCTAAGCAAATTTTTACAATGAGCCTGCATTTTTTCCTTTTTTGTTCTAAATATGTTCAGAAAAATAGTGTTGTTTGATACAATTTCTCAGAGTAATTCTGTGTTATGACCAGAACTCACTGTTCAATGTTGCACAAAAGAAGAAGGAAGTAAAGTTTCTTTTTAAGCTTGATGTTAACTTTTGAAAGCGTGTTTTGCTTTTATTTCTTGGTGGAGTTTTTTGTAGGATGACTTCTTAAAACAACATAGATTTTTACAGTGTACTAGGCTTTGTGTGTGCTATTTGTGCATCAGTAAAACATCTCTGCCTGATTTCGTAGGGGCGGTTGTGGAGAGTACAAGTTAGTTAAATCCACTGAGCATGCTGTTATCTCAGGTTTTGTTTGTGCAGAAGAAAACCTAAATCAGTTGCCACTACAGCAGCATCAAAACCGATGAAGTGCTGTGGTCAGTGTAATATCCTTATATCAGATGGGGCAGACCACAGATGAGCATGCACACACACGTGTTCGTGGGTGCAGATACGCAGAAGCACGTGCATATATCAGTGTTGGGAGGATTTATTGGTTTGTATTGCTGAAGGGCCTGATTGAGTTCCAGTATGACTTGATATTTTAGGGATGTGGATGATGGAATAAGAATGTCCTTATTTAAATTTGCCATCGACACCAAGGTGGAAGTGACTGTGAACATGCTGGAGAGCAAGAGTAGAGTTTAAAATAATTTTGATAAGTTGGAAAGTTTATTTAAGAAAGGAAAACGGGGTGCTAACTCAATCGGAACTGGTGCCAAGTGTTGTATTTATCAAAAAATAATCAGTTACATGGAGTAACGTCCAAAAGATTAGGCAACAGATATTCCTGAAAGGATCTGGGGGTTATCGTGCATCACAAGATGGCCGTGTCACAAGGTAAATGCATGTAGGGGCTTCAAAAGATGAATGTAACAAAAAGGTCAGTGATGTGGAGTTTATACTAAGTGTGGAGTACCGTGTCCAGTTTTAGGTACTGCATTCTAAGAAACATGTGAGCGTATGAGAAAAAGTGTCGACAAAAGAAGGCAGTGTAGGAGCACATACAAGAAGTTACATTGCTTTCTGGATCTCTGATCAATGTGAAGAATGAAATACAGTAGGAGCTCTTTAGATCAAAAACAAAACAGTGAGTAGGAACTGCATGACAATTCCCAGCAACAAAAAACTTGGGAAAAAAGGAGGCAGTTGGTCTGTGGATCAGCAGTGTTGTGGTCTTATGCTGTGCAGTTATCTGTCCTATCCACCAGAAGCATGGGGCTAGTTATGAAATGGTGCTGAATAATAAAGATACTGCAGCACCAGAACACTCTTCTTGAGCAGTGTAGGGAAGCTTTGTCTGGACAAGGCTTAGAAGTTTCTGTCAAGAGTAAGAAGTACAGTTGGTCCTGCCTGGAGACAGCAGGAAGAACTAGATAACTTCCAGAAACACAGAGCCAGAATAGCTCCTTTTTGTGAGCCCCCCTTGACACTTGACTGTCGTCCTTCACATTATTCAAAAAATTTTGTTTATCCGTCCCCTAATCTATTATCTCTTATAAATTCTGTGCCTTTCTAAAACTCTTTAAGAGTCTATAGAGAATAGTTCTTTCTCTTCTCCTGGGAAACTTCGAGGCATCTCATAATGGAACTATCATGAACTTCTCCATCTCTGTTTCTTCACACAAGAGAAGAAACAGAATTAGTTAGTTTGCCCAGGTAAGCCATATTCAACGTCTTCCTGGGAGGTAAATGTTCTAGTTTTTTTTCCCAGTTCCAGACACAGCTAATATTATTCAGTAAAGCATTTGTGTTTGCTATGTGTCCTGTTTGGTGCTTCAGAATTGGACTGCATGTGTCTGCTCCATAACTCTAAATGTACATAGCAATGAAGGGAGGTGCAGAACATCAGGGACGACATCTCCCTCTATAAGCTAGTCAAGAAACTGCAAAAATTTAGTGCTACTCTTACTTCAGTCAGTATGCCTCTTCCTGTGAATAATATTTGCCACAAAACGAAGTCTTTCTAAGTGTTTAAATTGCTAGATGTGTGGGTTTGTAAGAGGTGACTAGATTGGTGGCTTAGCTGTGAAGCAGAAAGCGGTGCAGGGACAGGAAGGTTAGGACTCCCATCAGAGGTCTGAGTCTCTAATCCCAGTCCTGCACTCGGGTGCATTTCACCTCAATCCTGTCTCATCTGAAGGGACATAAAGATAGATTGTACAAGTTAGAAGGTTCTTCAGGTTTACTGAATGACAGAAATAACAGAAGAAGGAAAAATTTGTGCCATTTACTCCCAAGTATTTTCAGGAGCTGATGAAAAAATTGTATTTTTAAATGATTATTTTGAGGGATTTGTAGGGCAAGAATTTTTTGCCAAGTTACGTACCTTATTGGCAGAACTTGCGGTAGGTATCACCTGGTCTTGCATTTGATTAATGAATTAGGTATGTATTTTTAATTTTGTGGGAAGAGTTGCTGCTTTGTCAGCGTGTGCTCAAACATCAGCATTATCTCCATTTCCTGATGTTTATTGCTTGTTCACTCGTAATGCAGACCTTGTCTCTGCCCTGCACGTAATGCAGGGCATTATGTGATAACTCTCAGTAGTAAGTTCTTGTTTGCTTGTTCCCATGAGCTTTCTGTTAGGCACTGATATGATCCACTCCATTATGTGATCTTGTGCCTTTCCAGAAGTCAAAGACAGAGCAACACCAAAGAATAGTGCGCTTGCCATTCTAGTCCTCTCTTGCTGTTCTTAGCCAGGGACATACACAGATAGTTCAGCTTCACCTAATTCTTGGTGGATGTAATGCATTTATTGCTCATGTTTAGATGTAGCTTTTTACCCTTCACACCATGGAAATCATCAAAAAATCTCCTGCAGTTTCAGCAAGAATCATACCTTAAAACAGAAGGCTTGATGGAAAATATTGGATGAACAGCAGTATGGTGATGTGCCAGTGTACTGAACACTAAATAGAAACCTCTCATATTTCAATGCTGTCTTTCGCGTTAGTGGGAGGTTTCATGCTAGGTGATTTAAATATCCCTAGTATGCAAGAATCATGGTCACTGACAAGGAATATGATTAAAATGAATATTTTTTTTACTCCTCATAGCTCAAATAAGCTATTTGTATACTTCTCAAGGTAGCAGGGTGAGGTTATGCTGGGCAGCTCGGTAAGTAGGCAACACCAGTCAACATTTACTCAGTCCCCAGTTATAAGCCCATTTTTACCTCCTGCATTACAACAGTTTTTAATTTCTTGTTTGTAGACAGTAAAACATGATTCCATTTACAAATTGTGAGCAGACTTGCAGAAGAGCATTGAGAACTAATTTATCATTCCCCAGGGAATACAAGTTTGTAGCCAGGAAAGCTATCTTATGGCTGGCATATATTGACTGTCAGCCTTTCAGAGGCCCCGCTGCTGGACTGTGCAAGCACCGGGGACATAAGATTTAACTTTGATTACTGACTAGCCTCCTTCTGGGTGTTTTTAACCCTAGAGATCTGTGCATGCATGGACTGCTCAGCTGCTAGTGGAGAGCAGGTGAGACAGTGCCATGAGAGCGTACTTGGAAAAGGAACTGAGGAGGGAAATTCCCAAGTCAGACAAATTTATTCTTGGACACATTGCAGTCGAACCAAAGCTTTACACTGCTGTGCTGAGATCAGGGGTTTGAAACTAAAACAGGTAAAAAGCTGTAGTTTGATCAGATGGCCTTCTGTCATAGTAGTATGTCTGGTACTGAAGCTGGCTCGGCAATAGCTTTGTCATTACACTACTTTCTACTACCACAGAGAGGGAATCGAGGTTCCTAATAGAATTAGGGCCCTTTTCTGGTATAGACAGCTTGGAAATATACATTGTGTTCTTGCATAGAATCCCGAAATGGTTTGGATTGGAAAGATTTGATTAAACATTATCTAATCTAACCCATTACCATGGGACACCTTTCACTAGATCATATTGCCAATTAGTTCCAGCCTGACCTTTGGCACTTCGAGTGGTGGCATATCCACAGCTTCTCTGGGCAACCTGTTCCAGTGTCTAACCACCCTCATCATAAAAAAAATTCTTCTTTGTTTCCAATCTAAATCTTCACTCTTAATTTAAGAGTTTATGGTGCTGCTTGTCCTGTCACTGCAAATCTTGGTAAAAATTGGTCTGTCTCCATCTTCACTGTAAGCCCCCATTATATATTGAAAGGCCACAAAATAATCTCCCTGGAGCCTTCTCGTCTTGGGCTGAACAACCACAACTCTTTTCTTTCACAACTCTTTACAGCAGGGATGTTTCAGCTCTCTGGTCAATTCTGTGGCCCTTCTCTGGACTTGCTCAACAAGATCCATATCTTTCATGTCACTGGGGACTCAAGCACTTCAGGTGGAATCTCACCAGAACAGAGAGGGAGAATCTCCCCCTTCTCCCTGCTGGCTATGCTGCTTTTGATGCTGGCCAGGATGCAACTTGCTTTCTGGGCTGAGAGCGCACATTGCTGGGTCGTGCCCAGCTTTTCATTCACCAACAGCCCAAATCCTTCTCTGCCGGGCTGCTCTCAACCCGTTCATACTCCAGCCTGTATTGATACTGGGGGTTAACCAAACCTGTGTTTGCTCTTGGCCTTGCTGAATTTCATGAGATTTGTATGAGCTCATTTGTCAAGCCTGTCAAGGTCCCTCTGGGTGACACCCCCTCTTCAGCGAATGAACTGCGCCATTCAGCTTGGTGTTTGGTTCAGTTTTGTGTTTAGAGGGCACTTTCAAGACCTGGGATCAAACATGAGCAAGACCAACCACAGCAATGGTAGAACACTTGCTCAATGAACAGGGCAAAGATCTTGAGGAATAAGTTTTTAATTAGCAGTTGAGGCAAGCCCAATGGGATTGGTTGAATTTTACATGGACAGGATTATTTCTTGAATTCTGTGACTTTGGAGTTCTTGACTTTTAACCTCAATGGTTTTGTTGTATTTCTTTTTATGGAATAATGTCTACATTTATACTTTTACAGTGGATGTTGTAGTACTCAGTATTTCAGTGAAAACAACAGAAAAGTTCACTGTATAGTTTGGGGAAAAATTGCTGAGTTACAGGCTTCTTGAATGTTTTATAGCATGTCACTGTTGATTTCTTTTTTCTTCTTATTCTCCTTTGTGTAACATTGTAAATATTTAAATATAGCTCCCAAAAATAAAATCTCTCTAAAATGCTGAGCTCCTGTTGAAGGCTCTAGGGATTTGTGTACTAAGTTAGAACTGGTTGAATGCATTTTAAAAATAACTTGTGGCTGTAATTATTTGCTTCAACAGCTTGACTAGTGGTCAGAAGTAAGAGCCAGGGTGCAGGTCAGCCTGCTGGTGGCCAGTGAAACACCCGGAGGTCCAGGTTTTGCCTCTGGACCTGGAGGCTAGCTCAGCTGCTCCTGAGCCGCCTGTTTTGTAAGCTCCCAGTATTGAGCAACATTGGACTGACTTGGTTTAGATGCAATGTAAACTTGCAGTCACTACAGAATATTCCTTTTTAATTAGCAGAAATTTTGAAGCAGAGAAATTGCTTAAGCTTTCTAAGCAAAGGTTTTCTTCAGAAGTGGGAATCAGCACTGCTTTCTCTTACTAGATTCTTGGGATTACTCCTAGCTGAAGTGAAGTCAGAAGCAAGTATTTGTTGGTTCCATGTCCTGCACTTTATGTTGTAATCATGTGCTTGTTAGTAAAACGTCCAATAGTCAAAGAAATGGATTTAGAATTCACACTTAGCTTAATTTTGCTGTTTTCTAGTTCTTGATTCTAGCTGGGTTCTGGTAAGTATGTGTATGTGTGTCTAATAGATATATTTATAAAAGTAAGAGAACATTCAGCACTTCAAATAAACAGCCATACCCTTCTTTTATTTTCCTTTTAATGTACTCATATTAGTTTTAAGATCTTTAATAGATTCTCTTAAAGCATTAAAAGAATAAAATAGTGTATTAGGTGATAAATTGTGTATGTTACAGAGCACTATTGATTACCTTGCTTATTAGTTGTGCATTAAAGCAGAGAGTATTTAGACAAATAATTAGATACTCTTGTGGCTGGATTTTTATGTATAAAATAAAAGAGTAGCAAGCAAAATCTGAATCATGGGGGCTTGTTGTAATTCTCATTCATGTTCAATTGTGAATGTACAGGAAGTATAAATTTTTCTCATTTAGAAACATCTAAACAAAGTAAGGTTTGTTTCTTCTGGGTGTGTTTTAAGTTGCTTTTTTTTCTTTAATTAAAATTCTGCATAATAATATGGTTTCCATATTATTCATATGGAAGATAAAAATTCCAGATACTGGTGTATAGGCATTGTTCTTTACAAGCCATCTACTTGATAATTTTGGGTGTTTATAATAACAAGAGGAACTAAAGTTTAAAAGGCCATAGGAAGCACTGGAGTATTTCTGTCTCTACTAAGTTATTAGTATTAGTCATTCTGTAGCTTGAATAAGGTATGCATGCTCAGCCTGAGGGTTGTCCATGTGAGTTAGCTCAGGTTCAGTCCTTGGAGTGATGGGTCTTGCCCGTTTCTATCTTTGCTGGGGTGCCTAACAGACCAGTAGGGGTCACTCTATGCATTGAATTTAGGAAACATGTAGGTAATTTTAATTACTCTTTTTAATTGCATATGCTTGCACACTTGAAAAGAAGAAATCCTAGAGAAGAGTTCTACTCATTGTTTATTAAATTGCTGTTTTTTCTTTGAGTTGGAAGTATCTGTACATAGCATGCATGATAGTTAAGCTTTTGTAAGCTAGCTATGAAGCATGGCTATATCACAGACTGGATATCTAATAATGCAGTTTCAGGAGAGTCTTTGAGAGAGTCTTCACAGTTTGCAGAAAGGCAGCTGTGCTGAAAAGAAAGTGATTCTGGTTGGGGTTACTGTATTTCCGTGCCCTAACTCAAAAAAAGAGGCTGGAAAGTCTGGTGAGTCAGATCAGTGTGCCACATAAATGCTTCAATGATGTATTCTTACATTTCTCTCAAAGTCAGACTTTAAGGCCATTTAAAAAAACCTAGCAGAAGGATATCAAGCATGTGCTTAAATAAAATAGATTGGTGAAGATATCCTGCTCTTCTAAGTCAGGCAGTTAATTGGGCAACTAGTTGATGATCAATGCAGTCACTTCAAACCAATATATAAGACCCATCTGTTCCCAGTTTTTCTGTAGTGGCATTGTTGTGAAATATATCTTTCTCTCCTGCTCTCTTCTAAAATCTATATCCTAGGATTAAAATGTTTTCTGTATAACATTGAAGAAAGATGAAAACATCGTAATGCTTGTGAAAGGACATAATCCTTTCTTAAACGGGGTATTTATCCAGTTTTAAATTAAAGACTGAGATTTGTAGTTTTTAATATTTTCTTTACTAAGATTTCTTAATGAGGGATGCTTTGCACATAATTTGATGGAACTAGCTGTGCTATTTACAGTCTTGTCCTTTCCAGGATGTCCTCTTCCACACTAACTGCAGTAGTTTATGTACATGTGTTATTCTGGCCCGCAGTTGTGTGCAGGAACTTAGGCCTTATTTCAAGAGTTGGAAGCCACAGAGAATCTTCAATTTAAGTGGTCTGTGGAGAAAGCCAAATTTTCCAGCAAAAATCACTCCAGTCTGGTGGCTTAGCTGAGATCCAGGACCTGAGAGCTCAGTTTCCAACTCAGGCAAGTCACAGCGGTCTGGTTTGGTTCAGAAAAGCATGGATAACCACATGGAGTCAGGTGAAACACAGATAGAGAGTAAGAGCATATTTGTAACACTCGTGATCTTTACTTCAGAGTCTGTCTGTAAGGATAAAGTGATTAATTTCAGTAATAATGGCACAAGAGCAGATGGGAGCAGAAAAAGTAATAGCAAGGTAGTAAGGAGCAGCATTTGCTTGTTTTTCTGTGCCTGATTAGCTTTGCTTAATTTGATTGATGAGAGTATCTGAAAACTTGTGCTGATCCCTTTTGCATACATTGCACTTTGACAAGAAAGCAAAAGGTCGGCTCAAGTGTGTGTCTGTCTCCTTTTTTTCAGTGAAGTGGTTGAAATTCTATTTACGTAGGTAATTTTTTATTATAGTAAAGAGTATCTTTGTTTTTTCTTTTCCTTAACTGTTGTCTCTTTACTTAGAAATGTGTAGCAGGGAAGAAAGGGAATGGTGAAGAAAAATGTGATAAGAAGAGTATCAATCTTTTCCTTGTATTCTTCGTTCATATAATTGATATTTTGTTTAAGTAGTCCAAAAATTGGTATCTTACAAGCAGAAAAATGTCTTTAAATGACTGTGCTGCATTTTTAATTTGAATGGAATAACAAATTTTGTAATCCTGTAACATAAAAACTATTAACATTTTTCCAGCACATGTTACTTGAATTCACAAAATTAATTCAACTTTAGTGTGATTTTTTTAGTGAGACTACGAATTTTTCCTTCTTGGAGTGTTTTTTCTCTGCGTTTTCAGTGAAGTCATTATGGCTTAAGAAATCATTGCTTTTCTTTATTCTGTCTGCCCCCAGGTATACTGGTTGTTCTGGTCATGTAAGCCTAACATATTTAACGCCTTTATATGTAGCCCTTAATTCTTCAAAATTGATCTTGGAAAGAAAAGCTTGCTCTCCTTTTCACAGCATCAGAGCATGTTAACTGTTGGAAGGGACTGCTGGAGGTCACTTTGTCCAACCTTCCTGTTCAAGGAGGGTCCCATAGAGTACATTAGTCAAGATGGCTTTTTAATATCCTGCAGTGAGGGAGACTCCAAAACCTCTCAAGGGAGACTCCAAAACCTCTCTGGGCAATTCTTCCAGTGCTCAGTCATTTGCACAGTGAAGTTCTTCCTCATGTTCAGGTGGAACTTTCAGTCCATCTGTTTCCACCCATTTCCTCATTCTGTTGCTTGACACCACCAAACAGAGCCTGGTCAATCCTCTTGTCACCCTCCCTTCAGATACTCATAGACATTGATGAGGTCCCCTCATAGCCATCTCTTCTCAAGGCCAAACAGGCCCAGCTCCCTCAGCCTCCCTCGTAAGAGAGATTCTCCAGCCCCCTAAAAACCTTTGAAGACCTCTGTTGGCCCCACCCCAGGAATTTTACGTCTGTCTTGTGCTGAGGATTCCAAAGGTGGTGGTGGGGATCAAATGCGATTCCTTTTGGCCCAGTGAACCATAATGTGGCTGCTTGTCTAACACCAGATCCCCATCAAAATGAATTTTAGTTTAATTTCAAATACTTTATTATCTTTTATTATGTTTATCATAGCTTTAAAAGAGTGAACATGTGAGTATTTCTACCTCTTTGGTTGATGGAAAATTCTGTAGTAGCTTTACAGTATTGTTGCTAACATGATAGCACAGAGATTATTAGCTTCAGTTAGGTAATGCTAATACTTACCACAGCACATTACTTAAGATGACCCACAGATGATTTATTCTTATGGTTAATGATAAATGAGTAGTGATAATTGGGAGATTATGAGGTTTGGGGTTTTTTTGTGGGGTTTTTTTTTTTTTTTTGAGGTAGTATTTGGTTACGGCAAATGGTTGTTGTACCAGTGATTACTTGTATTATTTTTTGCACCTTTTTCTTCAAAAAGGCTATCTATTTGGAGTCAGAATGAAATAAGTCTTGGAGAGTTCATGGGTTTGATATGAATTAGGAATATGACAAATATCAACATAATAAACTATATTTTCACACAGCAACCTGGTGCATGAGATAACAGAAAAAGCACCATTCCTTTGCTTCTTCGTCCATAGAGAAAAGATGGAGTCTCTTCAAAATATATCCAAAAAATATTTTAGAGAATGTTGACAAAATCACCAGATTTGTATGTTCAGACCAGGTAAAGGGAACAGGTTCTAAGATTTGAGAAGATAAAAATATTTTATCACTTTATTGACCGAAACAGTATTTCCATGGTTTATTTTAAACATGTGATTCCTTTTTTGTCCATGTACTGCTTTTCTGCAGGTACATTATAAATTTTGATTCTATTTAGGCTTTTCTTAAATCACAGATGTATCAATTTACCTTTTTTAAACTCAATCTCATTTTCAAGTATACTTGTACTTAACATAAAAAGCTTAAAGCTTAACTGTAAAAAATAGTACAAAAAATTTAAAAAATATTTCAAAGGCCCAAGCAGTAATGTAACTGAGAATTGGTCAGTCAAGTCACTTCAACAGGGTGAAAAGACATGTTACATCATACAGTAGTAAATGTCGTACTGGTTTTGGAAGTTACTTCTTGTACACTGAACATTGTATGGAACAAAAATTGATAGTTTTGTCAAGGAGCAGAGTAAGAAGACTGATCCTGGAGGAGGCATCAAAAACTGACACTGCTGCAGTTATCACAGACCCTAAATACGGAATCCTTTTGAGTGTTGTGCCATCAGTGCAAAAAAGAAGCCCTGCTTAAAGGAGCCCTCCTAAGTGATGTTTTCCAATGGAAAAATGTAATTAATATGATTGATGCAGGTTGCAGTGTTTCATGCTTTGTAATTCAAAATTACAGAGAGAAATGTAAATTACTGCAAAATAGTAAATAATGTAATCTTTGTGACTACATGCATTTGTTTTCTTTAGTCTTTCAGAATTCCTTTTAGAAATGTTGGTTTCTTAGTGTACTGTGAACCTTTTATAAGACAACAGTCCCTGTCACTAAAATCTATACTTATTCACGAACAAAGAAAGATGCCTCTAATGCATAATGAATCCAAGTATTAGTTTTTTTTCTTTTGACTTTGTCTTTAACTCCATTGAGTTTAACTAAGAAAACAGAAAAGTCATTGCTTCAGCTAAGTGTGCCTGTCCAGGAAGAAGTGATGATACTGCTACAGGCATGCTTTGAGCAATAGCTTGGGCATTTACCCAGTTCATATATCCCTGTCATAAAGAGTCAGTTTCTGTTCTCTTGAAGTGATGTAGGCTTTCTGTGAATTATTCACAGGGAAGAAAAGGTCTTCTGTGTCATCTAAAACAGAAACAAATGCCTGTGATGTATGTTTTGTGTAATGAAATCAAGGAATATTAAAATGGTGCCCTAAATACGAGCAAGTAATTTGGATTATTGTGTGGTACAGTTAGGATCTCCTGTAGAACAATAATACCCGAATCTAAAAGAAACTAATTAATAACATTATCAGATGTAAATTATTGTACAGTATCTAAAGACTGAAAGAGCGAAGTGGGTTCATCATAATTCACTTTCAAATTCTGCACATCCTCTATACATCCTTATGTCAGCAGCGTGTTATACACTCTCTGTCTCCATTTCTCTTAGCTCCTGTTCTAATAGGGTGGAAATGAATGGCTACGTATTTTTCCTGAGAGAACTGACTCAAATTAGCACAATTTGGGAATTATTAATATTGAATAGTGTTTCCTTAATTTTCAGGGGAACTTTATTGAATGAAGATAGATGTTTCTTGTGCTTTGGGCAGATACTTGACATTTCAAATAAAACAAATAGTTTTAGATCCAAGGTTAAATTGAAAGTAGGTTCACTTAGGGTTTTTTGTTTTTTCATAATTGGTTAGGAATTGCTGCCATCATCAGTATCAGTGTCAAGGCTTTCAGCCCAGATATTTATGCACATCAGACAACTGAGATGAAGAGAATTTCCTGTTTTCTGTATAAGCACAAAGTACAAGAACCAGACTTGGAAGGAATGAAATGTAATTTGTCTTCAACTTCTTGTCTAAAGATACTCTTCTATTCTTCTCAATGATTTTGAGTTCTTATGAGCAAAAGCTTATGCAGTAAAAGATTTTACAGAAGAATGCAGAACACTTCTTTGTTTTCTTTGTTTAAAAAAAACCTCAGGGCTAAAATAAGTTTCCTAAATATACCTAAAATAGTATCCTATCTATACTTGTCCATTGTCTGGGATACTTCCTCTTTCCTTCCCAGTAACTTGAAGAAGATTACAGACAGTTTGCTTTTTAGACATTTAGCATCATATGCATTGAATATGTGACTGTTTCTTTATCTTCCGTTTTCCCCTTAGATCTGTACGTATTAAATATTCATGGGTTTGTGTATGTGCAAACAAATGCTGACAGCTAACCACAGCATCTGAGGTGACAAAGTTTCTTTTAGATGCAGACTGAGCAAGCTGTGAAAATTGTTGAAGATGTATTTGAAAGCTGTTTGCTATGAAGGAGTTCTTGGTTTCATTTTTGTGAATCATTGTAACTATTGGCTTCTGGGCTGAAATCTTCCATAATAAATAATTAGTACACATTGAAATTCCAAAGGTTCAGTGAGATAATTCCTCTGCTTCTGAGAAGAAAAAAAAAGAAACAAAAAAACCCCAACAAAATGAGGAAATGGTTTTGCCAGAATTAATAAAATAAATTCAGTCTTGTAACTGTTGTGTTGCCTTTTTTCCCTCCTCTTTGGTGTAGGAATTGGAAAGTTTTATTAGAGTGGGAAAAACAATTGTTCTGTACCTGTAGCTTGATTCAGTCTTAGCCAGATGACCTCCAAAAATCTCAGTTTACCCCAAATTTTTTGAGTCTGAAAGCAAAATTCTTCTAGATTTTTTGCAGAAAGTGCATTACAAGAACACCAAGAAAAGAACAAAAAAAATTTCTAACCGTTGTTGTTTTCATCTGAAAGATGTTTTGGTGATAACAACTGGACTGAAAATTAGCAAGACTGCTGTCTCCTTTTTCCTTTGTTGTTAATAAGTTTGTACAGATTAGTCCATGTTGTTTCTACCATGAAATAGCAGATGTATTCTGCTTGTTTAAGACATTATTACCATGCATTTTATTTTGTTATTTTTAAAGCTTGGATTTCTCTAGTTGTGTGGGATTTGGATTAAGTCAACCTCTGGTTTCATGCTGCTTGCCTAAATTAAGGTGTAGGATGTATATACTTTCTCTGAGAACTGAGGCTTTTATCTCCTTTCCCTGGAAATGGAAAGTATTTTCTGTGTCTGAGGTGGTTAATAGTTTTGTATTGAATTGGAAGACTGTATTTATTTATAAGCAGTTAGCCTGAATGCAAGGCTTAACTTAGAAAGGTTGAGCATCACTTACCCATTGTGAAGAGCAACTTTTGGGCCATCAGCATCTTTTCTCCTTCTGGATTTTTTCTTGGAAACAAAAAACTACTGCTGCTGTCTTCTGTAAGATATGAAATGGAAAGCAGGTTCTTCTGATGTCTGTGCTGTACCCCAAGAAGTTTCATGATTTCAAGCCCTTCAGCTTCTTCAGTATGTTACAAGCCCTACTTGGAACATACTGGCTTTTTTTTAATCACTGCAGTTTATTTAGTGCTAATATTGTCCTGAGTTTTCCAGTTAGACTGCTAATGCAAACATAGATCCTGTAAGAAATGGTTGTATACTGTAATTATACCCTGACAGGTTACTCTCTGGAAAATGGGTTTTCTGTTCAAGATAACAAAAGAAGAAAGTAATGAAAATAAGAAAATTAATATTTTAGCTGCAGGACGTTTTGTATGGAGAACCTCTGCCCATGAACTCTTCAGCATTTAAATCAATACAGTTTGAAAGACTCTCATACAAGTTGATATAATAACCTCTGAAATACTAATGATGAGTTATCACTTCCACTGGGAAACTGTACCGGTCCCAAGCATAAAAGTGGTCATTTAAAATGTCTTTACTAAGCAGCACAGAATTCTGCAGAACTAAATCTCAAGTAGATCTGGCTCCCTAAATGGTAATTCCATCTTTTTTTAAAAGGTCAGCTCAATTAGATTTTGGCAAGATTGAGTCTTCAGTGTCTCTTATTATATTCATCAGGACACATTGGCTGGTAGTTTGCAAGTGTTCATGAGCAAAACAGGTTAGTAATACATTGGTACCAGTACAAATAGATTGTCCTCATCACCGCATAGACAAAACACTCATGAGAACTGTGCAATTCTTTAAACACTAGTGGCATGATATAATGAAGTTGTATTCCATTAAGCACTTGTATACAAGGGAGCAAAATGTCATCACCTGAGTGTGGCTGCATTTCTGTGATACAACCTCATCTGTTCCGTCAACTAGTTTTGCTCTGATCAATAAGCAGTTTTCTGTGGCCTTTCACTACTGTCAGATGTCATTGAATGATGTAAATACACATCAGAAACTAGAAACTTGACAGCTCACCTAGACTAAAGAGAGAAGTGTGGGAGGGGGTGTACTGCTGGGATAGACAGAAATGACAGCTGATGTCTGCTGTGTATAAATGATTTGATATTGCTACAGACAAGATTTTTCATTTTCCATAAGCATGCAAAAAAATGGTTCTGGCTTGTACAAGTCAAATCATTGAAAAAGACCAAAGAGAATAAAAGGGATTTTTATATTGCAGGACAGCACTGAATGGCCCACTTACAAGTTACTTTTATTTTTATTCTTGCCTTTTGGTACTAAATCTTGGGTCCTACTTGATGTTAAAATGAGGGAAGAATAAATAAATATTAAAAATGTTCTCCTAGGCAGCATACAATGAGTAAAACATCTATTCATGCTAGCATACTCTTTCAAAGCATTAGAGAACTCACTTCAATTCTTCACTAGAGATTCCAAAAAATGGATGTATTTTGGTTGCGTATGTTGTTTTTCAGTTGTGAAGAAGATTGAAAATACTTTAAAAAATGGCAATAGAGGACTAACTATGAAAACAGACCTATTCCATAGTGGGGAATTGTAGCTGAAATTT
Source organism: Daphoenositta chrysoptera (assembly GCA_013397915.1). Taxonomy (NCBI): domain Eukaryota; kingdom Metazoa; phylum Chordata; class Aves; order Passeriformes; genus Daphoenositta; species Daphoenositta chrysoptera. The sequence goes on from VZRO01004641.1 coordinate 875,437, forward strand.
GCAGGGTTTTTTCTAGTTTAAAGTCTTTTTGATACACTTCATGATTCCAGTGAAGATCAGCTGCCAAGAGTTAGGATGAAGAAGAGAGAGTTTAGTACTATTCAGTGTTTCATTTATAATTGCTGTGATACCAGGTTGCACTCTGCCTTGCTCTCCTGGCCACTGGCAAAACTGCTGAGAAGGTGGGAGCGTTATCTCTGTGATGGTGTGTGCGTGTGCATAGAGGAACGTAATGGAGTTCACGGTCTGCACCTCTGCTCCACTCCAGTGAGACCCCACCTGCAGTCCTGCATCCAGCTCTGGGGTCCCCAGCACAGGAAGGACACCAGTGTCTTGGAGTAAATACAGAGGAATAACACAGAGATGATTAGAGGGATGAAGCACTGCTTCTATGAGGAAAGGGTGAGAGAATTGGAGATTGTTCAGCCTAGAGAAGAAAAGATTCTGGAGTGACCTTATAGCGACATTTCAGTACCTAAGGGGAGTCTACAAGAAAGCTGAAGAGGGACTTTAAACAAGGGTGTGTAGTGATAAAACAAGGGGCAACGGAATTAAACTGAAAAAGAGTAGATTTAAGTTAGATATAAGAAAGAAATTCTTTATTATGAGTGTGGCAAGGTACTGGAACATGTTGTCCAGAGTAGCTGTGAATGCCCTGTCCCTGGAAGTGTTCAAGTCCAGGTTGAATGGGGCCCTGAGCAACCTGGTCTGGTGGAAGGTGTCCCCTCCCATGGCAGGGGAGTTAGAACTACATGATCTTTATGCTGCCTTCCATTCCAAACCCTTCTGTGATTCTTTGATGTCTTTGCTGCCTTAATAATGTAATGTTGTCATGCTTTAGTGTTCTTACCCCCTATACCAAATCATAATTTGTATGAAGAAAAGCCTGTGCTTCTGCTGGGTCAGGTTTGGGCATATACCATGAGGTCAGTGTTTATGTACTGGAGACTGGGTCTTCACCAGTCACTGGCCATTACCATTCACACATACCAGGATGTCTCAGCTAAGAGGCCTGGATTCAGAGCAGGTGTCACAATTCCCCTTGACTTCTGGAGTTCTCAGTTTGGGCTCTCAGGTGCCATCACCTCTGTCTGTAAGGGGTTTTCTGCAGGGCTTTCAGACAATAGTTGTCCTCATCTGGAACACTTAGAACAGGTTTCTTGAGACTGGCATGAAACTTGGTTAAGAATAGCCAAGCATAACCACTCTAAATTACATGCATTCCCTGTTTTCTTGGACATCAGATCATACCTCTACATATCTTTATAATGTCAATTATTAGGTGCTTTGTGTTGTATACAGGGAATGACCAGGTGCTCACCTGACATAACTTTGTAATGAGCACAATGGAATGAAAAGTACGTGATGCTAAGTTATCAATTGTTAGCATATTTCAATTAATTTACTGTGTATTATGAACTATTGTTGTGAAAGGGAGGCTGCTGGACAGCTCTGTGTAGGCTGATGTTTATTTTAAAAAAGAAAATTATTTTGAGTTTATTTCTAATTTACCTCATGAACTCACTCAGAACCAGTATTGCAGTCTTGCAAATAAAAAATATTGTCACTTCTTCTGATACAAAAAAATAATCAAACAATATTAGTGTGCATACAATAATTGTAACAAAAAGAGTGGTGTCAAGATGTAGCTGTTAAACAGGACTTTGATATCTGAATTCATTGTGACCAGAATATTATCCACTTTTTTGTCAGGAAGAAAGGGAGGTGATTGACTTGTGGGGTGGAGCAGGTCGTTACACAGCAGGAAGATATTCTCTATGCAGTCTTGTATGTCTGGACTCAAATCTTGAGAATTATTTAAATTTTCTAGAAGCTAGCAAGAGGGCTCTGCTTCAACTTAGTGCCTGCCTGTGCTTTAGGATATTTTATAGGTTTAGACCAATCTAATGTAATTGTCTACATTTCCTCTTTTTTCTTTTTTTTTTTTTTTCAAAATGAGCTTTATTTTACTTTGAGAACTTAGTTCCTTATACTGGAAAGTGAGATTAGATATCTTGTAGATCAGTACAACACCTCCAAATACTGTAACCTCCAGAACACGTTGAAAATGCCCCCCAAAAGAGGGTCAAATGCCACTTTCCATTGATCGCAATCCCATTCTGGATCTGATGGTTGTAAGATTCTTTCTAGACCTATTTCTGCAGTAGTTTGGAAATACATTTGCAATTCTAGTACATAGCCCAGTGATAAAAAGATTAAAACTCATTTGTGGTAACAGATGATTGTGTGGTTGCCCCAAACATGTAGCGATTTTCCATACTGTTCTTTTTCTTTCTCAGTTGTATTGTACATAATAAAGTAAGCACATAGCTTGGTTTGTTTTGGTTTGGCTTTTTTTTTTTTTTTTTTAATTTACAGATTTTGCAGTGTTTCTGTCACTTCAACTTCTTGTTCCTTATTAAGACTTCAGAGATACAAACCAGTAGCTCAGTAATTGCTTTCTTGAATCTGCCTTTAATAATTACATTTAGTAAAGCTGTATCGAAAATTAGAAAGGCAGAGACTAATGGAAAACTAGATTTTTCACTGAATTAGAAAGCAAGACAATCCATATATTGACAACATTTCAAGTTGAAACAGATCAGGAAAACTGTTTTGGACTGTCTGTGCAAAGAGGCAAACACAGGCCTGATGTGCAGTGGCATCTGCATTTTATACAGGCAGAGAAACTATAAGAGATTTCATGTAAATAGGTGTCTTGAGAGGGGACAGTAGAAATCTGATTTGGAAGCAAGTCACCTGAGGTTTTTTTTAGTCAGAGAACCTTTTTCTTCACATTAACAAAAGTCTAGAAAGTGCTAACTTTTCACTGATTAAAATACCTTAAAGGCAAGGTGGGAAAAGAGGAAACATGTTTTAATTTCTTATTTTGGACTGGACCATAATCTGTGGAAGAATATTTCTTGAGGCTGGAATCACAGCACTGTGAGTCAGCTTGTATGAAGGGGGTAGAAGAGAGGAGGTATTGTGTCACTGTTCAGTCAGTAGTGAGACTTTCCACCAAAAATTTAAGGCATTTGAATTCCCATTTTAAGAACAAGGGAAAATATGAAAATATGAAAAATTCAGGCTTCTATTTCTGATATGTTAATCTTTTAAATACCTCTTGTTACAAGCAGGCAGGGGACTGATTGATTGATTGATTGATTGATGTATTAAGCACAATGTGTTCGTTAATTACTAGATGTTTTGTGTTACCTCAAAATTTAAAAAATACCCCAAAACCTAAACAACTTTGAAATGTGTATAGATCTGTCAGTGTAAATAGATAATTTCTCAGTTGTGTATTGTTAACTGGATGTAAAAGCTTGTGCTTACAAGATTTGAATTTTCATGTTTTTTTTACTGTTCTGTCTCTCACTTGCTTCCCTTTTTCATCTAGTAACTGAGCTGGCTTTTGTTGATAAAGATCGTTTGGGTGTCTTTGGGTCTTTTGTAGCATTTTGAGATTCATCATCAGTTATCTGCTAAACAGGCACTGGGCCTAAAAAAACGTTGTTTTGACATCTTCAGCATTTTTGGAGACCCTTATTTTTAACCAACAGTACAATTCCTCTTACATGCTGCACATTTAATAATAGTTTGCTTTGACAGCATAATGCTTTCTTCTGCTGTGTTTTAGGAAGCATACACAGAATTGGGCACATTTTGCGGGAGTCTGTGATTTGGATTGGTGTAGATTAGTGGAGCATAGATCTTGGGATTTTTATTACATTGTGGATCTATTTCGATAAACATGGAAAAAGAGAGTTTTGGTTATGTAAATTTGTACTGTTTATTTATTGGATATTAAATTAATTCAGCAAATTGTTGCTGAACTTTTAATTTTTAGTGTGTTTTGTTGAACATTAGGTTGATGGTTTGCAGGTTTCTGAACATAGAAAAGGCTTCTCCTGCTAGAAACTTATATCCTATTCACATAGCATAGGATTAAATAGTAACTTTCAGTGTGCTATATACATGTATTAATCAGTGTGTAATTTTAAGTTCATTAATATTAAATATTGGTAATCTGATAAGCTTTTTCACTAATTCAGCAACTTTTACAACACATGGGAAGCTCCAGTTGTTGCTAGTGTTACGGGCAGTGTAGTATACTGTGCAGTGATAACAGCAATGAAGACACTGTTAAATCACCAGCAATCCGAGACGTTTCACTTTTGTTTGTAGAACCCATAAAAGCTAATATTTTCCTTGTTTGGAATGGAAAAAATAAATGTATAAGAAAGCACTTCGAAAGTCACAGAGGAAGTGGAAAGAACCAGAAAGGTGGGGTATGCTTGAGATTCCTTCCTAGGTCACTGGAATTTCTGTAAGAACAAACCAGCATTCTTTGTAATTTGGGAGGAATTTGTCAATTGCAAATAAATAGCTGTTTTTATAGTAACTTTTGGACCTAAGGGATTTTTTTTCTGTACCTGGTGGGAAAGATGAAAGACTCTTAAAAAAAGAGAAATAGCATCAAGCTAATGGGAATATCTATCATCTTCAATCCCATTCACCTTCTTCAAAATATTGCAACAGGATCTTCAGAGAAACTGCAAACCTGAAGAGGAAATTGCTGGTTGATAACAAAAAAACCCAAAAACTGTAAAATTTGTGACAGTTGTGAATGTATGACTGGGTCTTCTAAGTGTCTTCCAAAAAATGGGCCTACAAAAAGAAGCAATTTTTTTCATCTTCTTACTTTCCCTCCTGCCTTGAAAGGAACTTTCATAGGATCATACAGTCATTTAGGTTGGCAGGGGCCCATGGAAGTCCAGGCACGCCCCCCACCACCACCCCTGCTCCACACAGGGTCAGTGTAGATCAGATTCCGCAGGGTCATGTCCTATCATGCTTTGGCTTTCTCCACTACTTCTCTGGGCCCCAGCTACAGTGTTTATCTAATATACACTTTCCAATGAAACTATTAAATAAGCCAGATTTGGCAATAGGTCTGGTGATAGTCTTATTTTTCTAGAAAAATTGAGTGATCTTTGCATGCAGTAATTTTTCATTGGTTCTTTAAAAAGAACGGATAGAGGATTTGATAGAAAATGTTGTTTTCAGTGGAAAGAAAGATATGGAAATAGAATTGTAGTAGAATATCATAATATAATAAAAAGATGTGGGATTAGGGCTTGGATTTTTAACTTCAGGCCTCTGAATTGTGCCCAGTCTGGATGCTCTAAGTAGGTTTTTCTAGGAAAAAACATGAAATAAGTTGTTCAGCATTGCAGAAGCACTTGGATTTTAGATCTAAAGTTTCCAAAGTAACCATGAATTTACTATTGCCGTACTTTTCTGTATGTGTGGTTTTCCTGCCTTTTTAAATGTATTTTTTCGTTCTTACATGGAAGGAGCCCCTAAGGGCGTTGTCCTTGGCTCATTTGTTCCCGCCGCACTGTCAGTCGTGCCTGCTGAGCTAAGTGGACACTCAGTGGGGTAAAGGAGTGTGTGACTGATTGCTGCAAGTAGATATGTACAGCAGTTGCATTGTGTGAAATGCTTAAATGGCACTGTGAGCATTTAACTTCACAATCATTGTTTCTTAACAGTTTCCCCTTTTTTTTCTTTTACGCCTGGGCGGGTAACTAGGAATTAGGGGAAGGGAATATATAGTGTGTGTAGGTACTGCCCCAGACATATGACGGGTGGATGTGGAGTTTTGAGGTTCCTAATACAGACCTCTTGACTAAAAGACACTTGAGTTTTTGTCATCCAGCTTCCCCACCAGCTGTGGAGGGAGGGAGAGGGGTACCATGTGTTACCAGTGGGTTTTCACAGCAAGCAAATGCAGTGACATACATTTCTGATTCATACAAAGTGGAATTGTGCATTCCCTTTAAGAATACAGGAGCAGGAGTATTTCAGACTACAAGCCCCTTCTCCTACTCTTCTTTGGCCACCTTACATTAATGGTAACACAGTATGGTCTTCTCAGGTGTTGTTTCCCTGTACCATAGCATGATTTCTTTCCAGCATCTCTTAGACAAAACTTTAAAATGTCCTCCAATCGTTTTTCTGCCTAACATTACAGCTGGTCCTGAATAGAAAAGTGTTCTCTAGGCTTGAAGTTTATCCTAACTTTGCGGACATGCCATGAGCTTTCAATCATTTCAGACACGCTGTGAAAATAACAGCACCAGCAGTGCCTATCCTATTGAAAAAACTACATTATGAACATACTCTGTGCAAAGTTTTGTTAGGAGTTAGGCAGTTTTCCAGAAGTTTATGACTTGGCCAAATTTGCCTCCCAGATGTCTTCCTGGTCTTCTTGTCCACATCTTGGAGAAATTTGAGTGAAATAGTTTGGGTTTTGTTTTGGATTGGATTTTGGGTTTTTGATTAGGTTTTTTGGCATGGATAATGTAAAATATATTTTTCTTTAAGTATGTGTTTGGACTGTCTCAGCTGTAACTTTCTAAAAATATTTTCTGTCTGAATCACATACCTGATACAGAAAATCTAAGCCCAAAAATTAAAGGTTGGCAAAACTATAAGTAACCGAGAACAGTCTTGTAATGGAAAATATTAGATTAATTCTAATTGCTCCTGGCTCTGCCATTGGCTTCTATAAAGCATTTTATTAAATTACTTCCATCTCAGGTCCTCTTCAAATGTTATTGAGATGGTAGAAAAAAATAACAGCAGTGTGTCTGAGCTGCAGCATGAAATAGAAGGGTGAGGAATTAGTTGATGCAAGATGAACGTCCCCTTTCATTACCCTTTTAGATTTCTTACCATGAAAAACATGTGGGTGAAAGAAAAGGTGAGTGGGGACAGAGGCTGTACAGAAAGCAATTCTGTATGAGCAATTTCTTGCTGAGGAGTTGGAGATGAATTTTCAGTCACATGTAGGCTAGGGTAGGTTGCCTTTTTTCTGCCTTGTAAATAGAAAAGTGACACCTTCTGTAAATATGTAGAAGAATCTGCTGCAACTAAGAACTTAGAGTAAACTAGGCATTTGCATTCCATCTGCAGGGAGGCACTGCAGTTTCATAATAATAGAGCCTTTGTAACAGAAAAAATATTTGAAAAAGTTATTTATGGCAGCATTTTGTGTGAATAAACAAGTTTTTCTATTCAGTAAAAAAGGTGACAACCAGGAAAATGGCAAGATTCAAAGAGGTTTGGATAGAGGAGTAAGGTTTTCACTAAGTTCATAATAAAGCAAGAACAAAATTTGAAGACTCTGAATGAGGGGTGGAGTGATACCTATGACAGTATTGTGTTGTACCTGTATGACTTCTTAGTGGTATCTGTAGTATTTTCTTTATAGTAATTTTTTCCAACTGAATTTAGAGTTTTAAGCCTGTATGTATTTAAATAGGGAACTTGGTTGGTGTCTGCTGCTGCTGAACATCAAGTTTGCAAGTACAATAAATGAAGATTTCTTTCATACTCAAGAACCCAGGACATGAAATGTCCCTCAAATTTCAGCTAAAATGAGTGTATGGTTTCTGTTTCCATGTAATGCTGTGTTTAGGAAGATACTAGCTTTTGTTATTGAAGTGTTCAACTCAAGTTAGTTCTTTGGTAGTCTGTGCTTGGCTGTGTTTTTTATTTTTTTCTTAATTGAGGAAAAGGCAGTCATGGATTTTTAGACCTGTGAGTAGTACTTTTTGGTGCTTTGAGTTAACATTTGAGGAGGCTTCTGCATTGTATTATTAGTTCAAGCAACAGGCAGCAGTTAAAAACATTTAGCACAGTTTTCAATCATCCACGTCCCGTTGCTTTGTTTGCAGTATGCATCCTTTTGTTTCCACATTTCCCGCATCAGACTCAATTTATAACTTATTTAAAATCTCTCAGAAATGTGATGGATACCTAAAACCTTATCTGGCTGAATATATGTGCAGGCATGTAATTAGTTGTTATTTGCCTCGCCATCTTCCAAGTGATTGAGAGACCAGTTGCAAAATAACATATTCACTGAATCAATTTTCATGTCTTTGAAATGATAAATATATGACTATACAACCAGTGTTCTTAGATAGCTTATTCAATCTTGTATTGCAAAATTACTAATAGGGTACTTTTAATACATATATTATACTGGATATTGGTTTGTATTACTATTCCTACTGCCTTTGCAGCCATAGAATCTGTTGACATCATTGTACTGGAAGTAGTTTCCATAAATGGTTTAGATGTTGCCTTTTCTCAGACATGGCTGTTTGAGTCAAATTCTGTCCTGCCTTACCTCTTCCAGGAATGTCAAAATAGTTCTCTGCCTGAAGTGTCAGTGATTCACCTACTTGCTGTGTTTTCTATAGTAAAGAAAGCAAGTTAGAAAATACTTGTTTCTTTTCACTGTGTTATTCCTTTATGTTCAAGTCAAATCCAAACCCTGCTCTGAACTTCATGGTCACCTGCTCCCTTTTGTGGGATGCCTGCACCTTGCTGTCTGCATTTCCCATAGACATACCTGGGACAGAGCCAGGCTGGCCCTCTTGTCACTGAGCTTTGTCCAAACGTTATGATGACTTCTGCTGCCTGTGTTGCCCATGCTGCTGCTACTGTTTATGCTGTCACCAGTCCCTGAGCCTGTTTAAATCTGTCTCAGGAATATCTGCATTCATTGTGGCCAGCAAGCCAACTATATAAATACTCTGTTAGTCACAGCATGTAAATTCAGAAGCTCGAAAACTTAAATCTCAATTTGGGCACAATATTTTTTTTTGAACATTGTTTGTGGTAGCTGCTGTTGCATTTTCTTCAGTAGTTGTGCAGAGTTTGTCACTTCCATTCTCTCCACCTTCCTTGCACATGAAGAAGCATTTGATTTTCTGCAGCTGGATGCATCGATAACCACATCCTGGTAACCTATTTCAGGTCTTGTCTCAGTCACAGCAGGCTTAGTCCAGTAAGAAAACTGCCTTCTATCTATCGGAGCTTATTTCTTTGTCCTACTTTGAATTACCATTCCAAAGAGATTGACCTGGCAAGGGGAATCTTTGGTGACCAGGATGGCATTCTTTGATAAACTGAAGCAGTGACTTGTCTTTCCAGGATCTGGTGCTGATGTTTGAAATAGCATTGTCAGCTGCATGTAAGAGTAACACAGATGGCAGGCAATCACAGACGTAATGAGGTTTCCATTTTTGAAGACAGGCTAATGCCAATTTAGTGAAGGTTTGGATCATTTAACTCGTTGAAAGGAACTACCTGAAGATGTTACATGGATCCTGACTGCTCATCTTCTTATTAACAGAATAACATTTGAATCCTCCATTTTGGGGCTGAAGATAGGGTAATCACAGTATTTAAATGTAATATATGAAGGATCTTTGCTAAGTTGCATAAGCACTAGTAAAACAACATCCTTTGACTACTGCTCTTAAAAATGTACTTGGATGAACTACTTACATGGTAAAGAGGAGCAGAGACCTCTCAGATGGATTCCTGCAGAGACTCTAATAAGAAACAATGCAAAGTGGATATACTTCTTTTTTCCCCCTTGTATTTAATCACCGTGATGAATGTGGAGCTGATTTTAACAGCTTGTGTATATATGGTATCTTGACTAAATCTTGTTGTGTTTCATATTCATATGTGTTTTGTTAGTCACCAGCAGAGAAAAAGACTAAATTCATGGACTATAGTAGACATACCATGGAAAATGAGACAGGAGAAATTTAGTTCCTTTGAAATGCTTATTACCCTGCTGCTTGTATATCTTTTTATGTGTTCTTTGACACCGTTGACTTTTTTGTTTGTAAACAAAATATCTGTGCTTTGGAGGCATTAGGTCACCCAGGTGTTCTCCAGACAGCAAATTCAAGAGCAAACAGAGTAACACAGACTCAAAGCTTCTAGGAAAAAACCTAGTGTTGTGTCTAACCTCTCACAAAAAGGAGCTTCTTGCTGCTAGTTGGCTACAATATGAGGGCACTTTCATTGTGGTTAGGAATTGCATCCTGCCTTGGGAAGTGAAAGGACTCATTACAGACTCTCCAGAGAAAATAGCAAAGGATTTTGTGACAAAATAGAAGATTCCTTATATTTTATCCAACTTAGATTTAATCTGTTTCTTGTAAATATACTTCTGGCATCAGGTTTTTTTGCAGTATTCAAGTATTTTATCCCAATTTAATGTTTCTATTGGAAAGCTAATCTTTTCCATAAAAAGGCTCGTAGTTTTCCTATTAGTAGAACAGTTATGATAAGAGGAATTGAGATGATCCAGATGAGCAAATAGAGCAGATTAGGCTGATTTTATTTTTCATCTGTTTAACTATACGCTTTAGCATGGGTTATAAACTTTTTCCTTTTTCAGTAAAAGATCAACACATTTTCCCTCAAGTTTGGCTGTAAGGAAGTTAGCCAAATAGGTAACCACAGTGATAATGAGATTTTAAAAGGGTGTCATCTATTTAACAGTGGTTCTCTGCAGGGCCAGTAAAGAAAAATACCAAAAAAAAGTCAGATCTTGTAGCATCTTGGTTTGGTTACAAATTAGATTTCCATAGCCAGTGTATTGTTGGCAAGGGAGAGGTTTTTTTAGTTTGGAAAGTCAAGTAAGTTATTTTTCAGGAAATGACAGAGAAGTTCCTATGGGATTTTATGAACCATGTGTTTGGAAAAGATTGGTTTAAAGAGAGTTGAAAAAATCAGAAAACTACTTACTTCTACATGTCAGCTACTCTTTCATTCAATAGTGACAGCTCCGTAGAAGCCTCCCTCGAGCTTCCCATGTTATAAGAATTACAAAACTGCCTGACTGGGTTGCTGTATAAATCATTTTACTATCTCTTCCACTAAACCCTAAGAAATATGACATATACTTCAAAAAGGCCATCTTCAGGAAGAATATCCCTGAATCCTGAACGTCTTGTGTGCATTATTCCTACTAACACTGCCATTTTACAACTGGGGGAGCCTCATACTGCAAAAGAGTGTAAGGGAAATGTAAGGAAATAATCCTAACTATTTTGTATTGTTGGTGGAAAATACGAACTGCACACTGGAAGGTTCTCAGACTAGTCTGATTCAGGTAGGTACTGGTACCAGTAAAACCAGTAACTGTTAGGGAAGAGAGAACTTTTTCAGTAAACAAGTGGCTGAAGGTTGTATAAATTATTAAGGAGGCATTTGAATTAGGAGTCACATTTATAAGAACAAGTGATTGTTTTTACATACACACAATGGAAGCCCAAGTTAGATTACAGTAACATGAGATTTAACAGAAGGACTCAGTCAAACAACAGACTTGTCTTCTTATGTCACAATAGAAAATCTATTTCTATATGTTAAAAATAATAAGACTGCTTTCCCAGGCCAGAACGGGTCAGGTAACTGCTTTACACATGCTGGAGCTGTTGGGAATACTCTCTGGAAATCCTGCGTGAAAATTTCACTTCTCTGTCATGGTTTTTCTCCCTCACAAACTCTGGACAAAGCAGTGTCATAATTGCATAATATCAAGCTTTCATTTCCATAGTCAATAAAACTGTGTACATTTTTCCTTGTACTGTAACTTAATATTGTACATTGTACTTGGGACTAACTGAAACTATCCAATTTCATGTAACAGACATGACAGTGCTTGGGTTGAGGGAAGGGACTCTCTGTGGGTTTAACCCAGCTTTTGAGCTGACTTTGGGTGAGATAAGCAAATCTTGTACTTGATAATGAAGTGGATCTGAATCTCTTTGGGGCCCCTCAGTAGAAGTGAGAAGTGTGTTGGGCAGAGCTGTACTGCTGGAGGGCGAGGCACAGGCACAAGCAGCACCTGCCCCAGGCGAGCAGGGAGGTGGAAGAAGCTGGGAGGACTGGTGCCCAAATGTCTGTGCCAGCTGAGTTGCCCCACTGCAGCTCTGGCTTCCTGCCTGCTCTCATAACCATCAGGAAAAACTTCAGTATGTGTGAGGATGATACCAGGAAGGGTGGATGACTCTTAGCTCTGTCTCTGTTCATACACACTCCCAACACTCCATTCCTCAAGTATTTGCTTCTGTTCCATTACTGCCTGTTGCAGACACTCTCATCTCTTCTTTGGGGCCTCAAGTGAAACCAAATGGAGCAAACTGGTCTCTTCAGGGCTATACTTCTTCCTTCTTTACTGTGCCCCAACTCGTTCCCAATTCTGCAGCAGAAAGAGGGCCCTTTCCTTATGGGCAGATTGCAGGAGCTCATGTAAGGGCTGCTTGTGTAGAAAAGCAGTTTCTAAGGAGAGGAGTCAAGAGATGTGACTATAAGCAACCCACCTAAGGAACAGAATGTCTTAAGTCTCAGTAACTTGAAATGCTGTCAATAATCAAAGTAAACACTGGGTGCTAGACAAAGTAGAACTAGAACTGGGGGAAATATGGTTGGAGAGCAAAAGGGAGATTTCCCTTGCCTCATGCCTCTGTGACCCATGTCACCTCTATGCCCTTGAGCTGCCCTGTGCCCACTGCAGAACTGAATTTTGCTGCCCTGCTTTCCAAAAGATGAAGTCAGACTAAGTTAATGTGTTTTCATTTGAGGGATAGTGAGATTCAGTTTTATCAAGGCTGCTCTGAAGTTTGAGTTGGCTCTGAATATTGTCCTTGTCTCCACCTCTGCTGTGGAGGGCATTCAGAAGCATGGAGCATTGCCATGAGGCACTGGCACTCCTAAGATGCCGAATTGCTGTTGCAGCGACATGCACCTCTGGTTACTACCACCACCCAGGTGCTCTTACTGATCATATGGAATATTCTTTTCCCCTGAAACAGTAGGATGGAAAGAGGCTTAAAGTTATCTTTTGATCTGTACTATTTTCTGCAGTCTTCTTCTAGTCGTAGTCGTAGCGCAACTGAGACAGAAAATGTGCCATTGTCTGAGCAATAATGAAACACTAAACACGTGGAAATCCTATTAGTGTTTCATGGACCGTAGCTGTCATTTCATTTGCTCTGGAATTCCTTCCATATGGCCATGGCAAAGGTTTAAGGTTGAGTTTTCTTGACACTTTGAATGCATTAGCTGTTCCTCAGACAAAAGTCTGTCAAGTATATTGAAGCATCTGAAGGGATGTATTTATTTCTGTAAGTAATGTATTAAATAGAGTTAGGGTCACTAAGCTTGGTCTTGAGAGATAAAAACATGACACTAGAATTTTGTGGGGTTTTCTTTCCTGGTGAATGTTAGACAAATGTATCTGGTTGTTGTAAATTTATCTTTTTCTCCTTCTGTTTTTTGTATCTCCTTATTCTAAATGAGCTGCCCCAAATCTCTTTTTCAACTGTAGTTTTTCAAAAGTCTTGCAATTCACTTTTCCATGTATAAATATGCACAATATTATGGTATTAATTTACCATAATTATAAACCGTGTAGCTAACATAATTTCCATGAGTGTTGTGACAGTCATCTATGTATTTCTTATGTGATAGAAAACCAAGCTGAAATGTTACTATATTTGTTAGTTTTCGTCCCTACTCATGGTCATGTTTGTCATTCTTGTCTGAATTTTTTTGCTAAATAGATCATTGCAGTATTTTTTGCAACTAAGTTATCTGGATCTGCATATTTTTGCATCAGATTATCACGTAAAAGATGTCTTTTTGTATCCAATGTACACATGTGACGTAGGTAAGAACTGAAGGGGGGCAGTGTCAGTGTTACTCACAATTCATTATATGCACTTGTGGGCACCATGGTTGGTTCTTGTACATCTTATTAATTCCTGGTTTTTCCCATTTGTGCTTTCTGTCTTCAAAATTCACAGTGATACAGTACCAATTTTTTGCCCATATGTAATCCCGTTTAGTTGCTACGTAGTACTGTCCATTTTCTGCAGCAAGAAGAGAAATGTACGTGTTCTTCTCAAAAGTATTGAAAAAGGGCCATTCAATTACAGGTTTGGTAATGATCAGAAACAGATAAATTGAGAAAAATGGCAAAATTAGGCATAGTTGCTAACAATAAGAAGAGAAGAAAATGGTTTCCAGCATCTGAATATAATCCATGTAATTGGAACAAAGTGAAGAGGAAAAAAAAATAAATTATGTATAAATCTGTTTTATACTCAGGCCTGAAAGTTTTTACTATTTTATTAACAAAGATCTTAGGAATTCTTCTTCTGAAGTTTTCATCACAAGTTTGATGGTTATGAGTTGCGGTGGCAAATCTGTAATTCTCCTAGTTTATAGGATTGGCATCATTCATACTGATATCCAATTCAGAGATTTTTGTCCCATACATCATTAATGTGGGTTAAAGTCTGTTGGAAGAATGCTTTTAATGGGTAATGATCTTCTAGTTATGTGCAGACATCACTGATAACTATTGTGGCAACAACCAAGAACAGTTTATAATTTCAGAGTACTCCTAGAGTTTTCTAATTGATGTCTTCAAATCTATGGTCCCTTGTGTCCTAGTCAGGGTGAAATGCAAATGGTTCAGTGCAGTATAATTTCTGGAATTTCAATGACTATGGGAAAAGTATTTTGCTTGTCTTATTCAGAGATTAATTCTTGCATTTTTCATTTAACTATCTGTCACTTATAAAAAGTCATATATCTTTTCAGAGTTATCTGTTCAAAGAACATGAACATTTTTACAAGTAAAGTAATTTCCTAGCACTGTTGCATTTTTTTCCCCATAGTTCTTCCGTCTTTATTTTGGCACTTTCATCTATGTTCACCAGTTTCCTTACATTGTTTTTCTGCCAGGGCCTGCAATTGCTCAGTTAAATTTGTGCAAGATTTGCCTGTAGCTATTTTGTATCCATGAAGAGATCCTATCTCTCTCTCCCAACTTAATGTATCTTTTTGTCTTTCACACAAAACCATGTCGTTTTATGAAACAGTGGTACAGAAAATAATTTATATACTTTTAATTTGCTCTTGTGAATGCTGATCTGGTAAATAGTGAGGAGGCAAACCTGGAATTTATGCAGTCTAAATAAAGTAATTAAATAATAAAAAAATCCACAAACACAATTGTTTTATTTCAGTTACTTGGATTTCTGCTTTACAAGTTACTTTGTAAATCAGTTTAATATTTAGATTCAAATGAAGCAAAAACATTTCTGGGTTGTCCTCTTATTTACCACAAATTGCCTTATATTTCTGAAGTATAGATGCCACGGTGAGTAGATTAGATTAGAAACACCATTTGCACGGTTTTGTTTTCAAACAGTAATATTCAACTTCAAGCATAGCAGAGTTGTTGGTTTTGTAAATTTTAGGTGCCTGATAACGCTGGATCTGAGTCCTCTGGATAGTAAGGGGCAAAGTTAAGGCCTCTATACTAGTGCAAGGAGTTGAGGGTGGAAGGGTGGCAGATCTGTATTTTGAAATAACATTACTTTGCATGTGAAGCTGTGCTTCTTTCTTCTTGCATCTTCTGCAAAAATAACTGTCAAATATATTGTTGAATGTCATGACATTAGCAAATATTATGAAACTGTAATTAAAACAGGAGGAAGAATAAATGCAGCATAGTTTTTGGTGTTCTGAAACCGTTTATGTGATTCCTTAACCAGTGATGAAACACAGAACCAGATAGATACATGCTTTGAAATGAAGGTCCACATAGGGATGTATATTTCCTTTCACATATTCCAACTATTTTCCTTTATGAAAAGATGGGTTTTTAGATTTCAGAGTGACAGATATTTCTCTGAAGATGCACATATGAATAAAATCAAAACGGGGCTGCACGTGCCAACCTGTGATTTACAAGAAAGTTACTTGCCAAGGGAGTGCTTATAGCTGAGGCAGGAGCCCCTTAGAGCTCCAAATTGCTTGGCAAACCCTGTAGCCAACAGAAGTGCTAAACTTAAAGTAGTGAGTGGCTCTCAGCTGACTGAGGTGCTAGTGGGTGTTATGAGTTCTTCATAATTGGATATTTGATATCAAGTAAATTCAAAACTATTGCAACACCTTAGCTAGACACCCTTGGTCACTTTTCACTTAACTACTTTCATATTTTGTTATCCATTCTTTCTAATAAGTTATCTTTAAAACTCCTTCATTCCTGTGCAATGCAAAACAAAGTGTTCCTTGCAGAGCTATTTCTTTCATATAGTGTGTAGAATATGAAATGTAAATAATATTTTCCTCTCATTTAATTAGTATGTTAAGTTTTAACAAAATGTCTACACCAATTTTGCTTTGCATATGATTCTCTTTACAGCTCTGAACTTATAAAGTATTCCTAGGGGTGTCTTGGAGCTTTTTCATGTGTATGTAGCCACTGGCTGTTCTTCCAAAGTAGTCCAAATAGATAGGAGGGGGGAAAAAAAAGCAATGCACCCAAATAAGGTTATCTGCTCGTACTGTTAGGATATGGGCATAGCCCTATTCGAAGACATAGAATGCAGCACAAGTTACAACAGCCATCCAAACGAATTTTGGTAATGTAAATATTGGTGTGAAATGACTGTGGTCCTATCCATACTGCATTCAAACAAAGGTAAAAGCATTTCAGTCTGGATTGAATAAAATGCTGTCTGTTTTTAATGTTGTCTCACTAGTCAGTGAAAACCACAGCATTTCGACCTGTTTGAAAGGCAGGTTCTAGTGGACAATAGAAAGTGTTTATCCAGTACAGTATCTCAATGTTTGCTCTGATCAATGCTAGCTGGGCATGTTGTGACAGAAAAACCTTTTTTCTGCATTCAGGCATAAACACTGTTTGCAAATTTATTTCAAAGAACGTTTTATTTGGCCAAGTTTTGGGTCTTGATGTGATCATCTGTGCTGAACGTTGTTTTTCATTGTCCTGAAAATAATTATTTCCAGCGTTTTCTGAGCAAAACAGAAAACAAAGAACTCCTAGATAGAACAGGCACCTTTTCTGTATTACTTCTCTGCTGATTTTGTCTTCATTTAATAGACCATATTTTCTTGAGTACCTCAAAATATTTCTCATCACTTGCCCTCAAAACTGACCTGCTGACCTGAGAATCAAGAAAATGTCATGTTAGTGACTACTAATTAGTGGATTCAGAGAGCTGCTTCTCCTGGCCTTTCAACCTTCCAGAGGCAGCAACAAAAGCTGTCATATGTATCATACAAAGAAAACAAGCATTTTCAATGTTTGTGTTTTGTTCTGTTTTTTCCTAGAGCATATATAGCATAAGTTCAATTGAGACTAGAGATGCATTTGTAGATTAGGAGGAAATTACCCTACAATATAATGCTTGCATTTATTTCTCCATTTCCATGCATAACATGATGCATATATAATCCAGCTCTTACTGAACATGTGTAAATGTATTAGTACACTGTATTGTAAGAAGGGGAAAAGAATTAAACTCTATTTCTTTTCTCCCTGTTTTTTTTTCTCTTCCTACCATTCCTTTTTTTTTTTTAATAACTTCAAAGTATGTTACATCTTTCTAATGTTTTAATACCAGAAAAATGTAAATATAGATATTTAATATAGGTATTTTAATGCTTAGTTTTTAATTTAAAACATATAGTCCAGGCTCAAGTTGTCTTCTTATATGTTTGTTGAACACACTTGTTAACAGAAGATTCAGCCATATTTACCACTAACCACTGTTGTACTTCTGCAACTCATGAGGCACCCCGGGGTTTTTGGGACTACTTACTAGAATGACTGTGGTAAAATGTGCAGTCACACCCATTTCACTGAACTGTTTGTGCGAGTAACATTACCCTCTTTTTTATTATTTATAATTTTCAGGTCTTTAAAATAGAAGTGCTGATGAGTGGAAGGAAACATTTTGTGGAGAAGAGGTATAGTGAATTCCATGCACTTCATAAAAAGGTACTGATCTTTTTCTTTATAAGCTGTAGCTTTGTTTTGCCTCTGTGATGTTTTCCTCTCTCTTGTAATTGTTACTATACATGGTTTATCTTAAATACTCGTGGTGATTCATGCCTCTGGAAATTAATTCCTAACTAACTCAGTTTCTTCTGTGCTTTGTAGAAGGGAGTGATGATTTCTCACATGTTACTAAGTCGCTGGTTTTTTTGATTATTGTTTACATGCTGTATGGCTAAAATGCTGTCTATAGTATGTTTTTGTCTTCTTGTAAAGTCACAAAATAAGTCACATTCCAACCACAAATAAATACAGCAAGATTTTTTGTTCCAGTTGGGCAAATAATTTCTTAATTCTATGAATTGTATTGCTAACCTGCCATGAAAAGCTGAGGAAACAACTTTTGTACATGAGGAAACCAGACACGAAAGTGACTGAGTGAACCATCTCAATTAATGTAATATAAAATATCTGCTAAGTTTCTCTACTGAATCATCTTAGTAACATATAGAAGGGAACTTGGTATTTTCAAGGCTGGTTATCCACTAGTACTTCTTTAAATTGGTCTGACCAATGTTAAAGAAAAAGTATTATTTCTTCTCTCCAAGCTGAACTGGATGCTGTTGTGCAGCTGAAAGGCAAGCTTTACATTTTTTTCTGCTTTCTGGAGGCCAAGTATTGTGAAGGAGAATTCTGGAGAAACATTGCAGCCCATTACCCACAATGGGGCTGTAATGAAGAGCTTGAGTCTTAGGATCTGGGTCAACTAAACGTCTCCTGGTTTTTAGGTCTGAGTGGCAGTGGAGTGTGGGCATAATCAACTATTTTGATTGATGCTGCTTGCCTTTATTATGGAAAAGCTTCCTCTGCCAACAGCAGAGACCAGCATGGGTATTTACAGCTCCTGCCAGTGCCATGTCAGAGGAGTTTGTTCCCACCAGTATGTATGCTGGTGGTCCTGAATTAGCTCAGGAAAGAAGCATTAACCTGTTGCTACAGAGAATGATTTTGCCAGCCTTCTCGGGTGTATAGGTTTAAACAAACTTGTCTGAGGCAAAAGGCAACTATTTACCCATCTGTGTGTTGGCCATCAAAAGTCAAAAGACATGAACAATTTGCTTTACTGCACCATAATTATGATGTGCTAGTGGTTCTTGCCTATTGGCTTCTTGCCTCAGTACTGGTATCATCTTGCACTTATTAATACTTATTTCCTTGTTTATTGTTTTAATATAGATATTGTCTCAGATATTGTCTCCCTTGTGTTCACATTGAATATGAAACAAAATAAGCAACAGTGTCAGAACAGTTAAAAAAAACTCACTCACCCACCACTAAGCCTTGCAATATATGAGTGCTTAATTTTACAGATGAGAATCATTCTGCAATTGAAAGTAAAGCAGATGAATAGAGTTTATACAATGAAATAAGCTAGGAAACATTAAGAGAGAAAAATAAGGATTTATATCCTTAAAATGTGCTCTATCCAAGTAGGCAGTCTCCTATTGTTAGAATAGTACAGTATTGTATAATGCAATGTAGTACAGAATAAGAAATAATAATTGAATATTTTCAGTTGGAAAAGACATAAAACAATTATACTGTCCAACTGCCTAAGCATTGCAGGGATGATGAGAATTATATATACAGCATTATATTAAAGGCATTGTTCAAATGTCCAAACAGGCTTGGGACATCAACCACCTCTTAGGGAAGCCTCTTTCAGTGTTTGATCTCCCTCTTGGTAAAGAAATGTTTCCTAATGTTCACTCTGAGCCTTGCCTGGCACAGCTCTGAGCCATTCCCACATGTCCTGTCAGTGGATCCCAGGGAGAAATGCTCAGCACCTCCTGCTCCACTTCCCCTCCTCAGGAAGCAATGAGGTCACCCCTCATCATCCTTTTCTCCAAACCAAGCAAACTCAGTGTCCTCGGCCACTTGGCATCTATCTGCTGAATACCTGCAGATGGGTCCTTCGCAAGCAGAGAAGAAATGCCAACACCAAGGCTGGATCTAGAAGAGGGAGAAGAGAGCCTTGGTTGTGGACAGAAGCCTTTCCTAGGCTGCTCACCATCTGGGCAGCTGCCCCACGTGCGGCTGTCCCTTCGCAGTGCCAGGACTTTGTACTTCCTCTCCTTGGGGTTCCTGCTGTGGCAGGGTGTGACTCTGGGGTGATTTAGAGAGCAGCACCAAATTGTGACCCCTGGCAAGAGCAGAGATCTGGACGCCACCATAGCAAGGCTGCACCAGGCAGTGCAGGCTGGTAGGAGAGCAGAGCCCCGGGATATGGGGCAGAAGGTACAGAGAAGAGGAAGCCAGGCCTGAGGTGATGAGCAGCGGGTCAGGGGCTGGCTCTGGAGACCCCTGCTTGAAAAAACCTGTCCCAGAACCAGCTGCAGAGATGCAGGTGTGGAGCTGGGCAGTACTTGCCTTTGGGGGACCAATGAAACAGTACCTGGCACAAGTAGAAGGACCCATCAGCATTAACATCCCATCTTACCCGGGAAAAAAGCAAAAAAGGGTGAGGATAGAATCTACACTGCTGTTAACACTGAGACTTCTCCTGTAGTTTTTCTGTGTTTATTTTATTTGGATAGTTGGGGCTGGGATCTTTTGAGGGCTAGCACATGCCGCAGCTGGTGGCCCAGTCCTCCTTTAGCCATGTTCCAAGACACCCTCCAACATCACTGATGTGCTGCTGGGCTCTTGTTTGCTGGAGGAGCCTGGGGGTCTCTTTGCCTTCTCTTCAGGAGTTGCTGTGACCCTTCAGGGGAGCATGTACTGCGCCATCTCGAAGTGGTGGCCCTGGGCAGAGCCTTCCCTGGCTCAGCTTGGGGCCCATCTCGCTCTGTAGGAGTAGCAATGGGAGCAGAGGGGTGGCTGCCAGGATCCCCACCAGTGGCAGTGGAGGAGGTGGCCCTTCTGCTGCTGCATTGCACAGCAACATGTGCATGCTGCTGCATGAATGTTGCTGTGCAGTTTTGGAGGCACACCCCCAGCATCCAGCCCAGCAGTTCTGCATCCATCCTGTGTTTGGTTGGGATGGTTGTGGTAGTGCCTTCCAACATGGCTCCTCCAACACTGTTGCCAAACATCTCCGTCTCCTGATGGATCCAGGGTTGCAGTGTCTGGAGGAGCATTGCATGGTTCTGGAAGTGGTCCAACGAGCTTGGAGGCTGGATGCCACCCACCTGAGCACTCCTTCTTGAAGCCCACCTTTGCCACTGCATGATGCCACTCCAGCATGATGGAGGTCGTGGGCAGCTGGATGTCCCAGAGACACTCCTACCTGATGGATGACTCATGTCCTAGGGGGTGTGGTGACATGCTCCACACAGTCCTCATCCAGCTGCAACAGCTGCAAGACTGACAGTATCCCCCTAGCAGAGGGGATATTCAGGCCTGTTCTCAGCCCATCACAGGATGGACAGGTAGCAGAACTGGTGGAGGCTCTGCATCACGTAACTGGCCTTCTGTCCAGACAGATGGGACTGCAGGTCCAACTTGACTGTAATTTCTGGAGTTGCACAATTGCTCCACAGAAAAGCCATGAATGACTGCAGTCTCAGTCTCAGATTTGTCATCTTGTACACCACTTTCACTACAATAACTCCTTTTGCAGAGATTTCTTCTTAGAGCCCCAGAAAAACCCATTCTCTTTCTGCAGAAATAGTAGCAAAATAAATAAACTTGAAAAACATATATTCTAACCAGGCACTTTACACCACATTTCAATTTGTTTCGTTTTCTCATTCACTTGCTGTCTGTTTCTATTACTCTGAAAATGGGTAAAAACTTTTTCTTATTTGTTCTCTGCACAGATGCAAAACATAGAGTATATTTTGTCAGCAATATACCTTTTTATTAAGTCTTACTTTCTGAATTTGTAAAATTTTGGTTAGTATGGTTGAACAGCTTGTGCTCTGAACCTGTGCTTTCAGTGTTACAGAAGTCCTAGAGAAAGCATTTGCATCAGTTTGCTATCAGCATGCCAATGCGGTATTTATCTTTTGTTCCTTTCTTCCCGTTTAATTTAAAATGTACATTTCATTCCGAATTGCTGTGAGTACATGGCAGTTGGAAAGGTCTCTTTAGACTTGCTGCATATTCAAGGTGCCCTTAATGTTAAAAATGTCTGTAGTGAGTGGGAAAAACAAAGCTTCTGTAGAGAACAACTGTGGTAGAAAATGGATGTAGAGGCTGAAGAAGAGATCATGCCTTTTGCTGGAGAACAGCATGCCTCACTGGCATTGTGTGGAGAAAGGAGGACTCTGTTGCTCATAGAAGACATTATTCATTCATAAGAATGCCAATCAATGTTTTGATTAATTATATTTTTTAAACAAAGCCGTTTCCAAGAACATATCTGGATTTCCCTCCTTGGTTTCAATCTTTCATAGATCCCAGTTGTGTAAAAGATTAAAGCCCCAGTTCCTGTGCAATCTGGCTGTAGTGGAAAAGGTTTAAAATATTTTCAAGACTGCCATGTTACACCAGGAGTGCAAATTATTCTTTTGACAGAAACCACCCACAGGTGTTGGCTTCTGTGAAATAGTTTGCATAGGCCATTATGCTTTGCCCTGATTATGAACAACAAACCTTGCCTGTCAGGCTATGCACCATTCACATTACAGTATTATATGTAAGTCTGAACAAAAGTGTTACTATAATCATGTGGAAAGGTATTTTAGCAAGAATTACTTTATTTCTAGGTGTATAACATAGTTAAGTATATGGCCATTTGTTCATATGTATTCCCAAATATCTTTTTATACTTCTTTTCTTATACATTATTAAATATTGGTAGTTCCTTGTAAGTACAATAATGCTAGAAGGTGACAGTGTTAAAACTGCTGCAGCGAAATTTGCAAAAATCTGAAGTTTGACACATCTTGTTTTGCAAGTCGTCTGTAATTTTAGATTAACTAGTGTATACTCTAGATCATATTGTCTTTTCACAATTGGACAAACAACTCTTTACTTGATAATGTGAACCATCTTTAAGTCTTTCAGGAAGTAAAGACTACAGTATTTCAATAAGCATTCTGTCAGTGTTACAGACAGGAAGGCATTATAGGCAATAATAGTCCTCAGATAAATATGTTTGTGTAGGGACAAGTCTGAAGCAATACAGCTAATGCATGTATGGTTTTGCTTAATATTCCTTGGCATTGTTATAATTTTTTGTAGCAATATATATGACTGCATTACTGTAAGCACAAGAAAGTGGCCTTTTAATATATCCTTTGTATATCTGTACAATATTGGCTTTATACTAAAAACCAGTATTTATGCCTGCACATTAAGTAATTGGGTTTTGGATGTTTTATATGTAACAGGGCCACAGAGCACAAGAGGTTTGTTAATCATCAGCTGAGTTACCAGCCATAGAGTATTTGTCTTGTAAGCAGTAGGTCTTGGTGGATGCTTGTACAGTTTCAGATTTGTCTGCACTCATCTGGAGCATTCTCCTCATTTGTTGCTCACCTGCGGGTGCTGTCATAGTTCGCAACAGCAGTGACCGTAGTTTCTTCAACATGCCCAATCAATTTAGAGGGAAAAACGGGGGGTTGTATTCTGTCTTTAAGATCAGTCAGTAAACGTATCTGGTTCAGAGTTTTGTTTTGGAGTGTTGTTTTTCTCACTTCATGTTTAATTGTAATTTAGCACTGTTAAGATACAAGGAAGTTGCAAAATGTTTCCAGAGCAATTGAGGTTTCCCCGGCTGCAGCTTCGATACTTGTGATTGCAGAGACGTTGATATGTTGCCACTGCTTTTTCCTATAGTGACATCTCAGCAAGCTCAAAGATGAAATGTAAATTCTCAGTCTCCCATGGGTATGCATGTCAAAGTCAATTTTGAGTTTCTTTCCTTGCATTCTTTGCCTCAGATTTACTCAGAGGCAATATCCAACAGAAAGAATGCCACCTTCTATTAAAATGCAATGGAGTCTATTTCAGTTATTATTTTTGCTCTGTAGTTTTGAGGAAAACGTTGATATTTTTTGGTTTTGAAAAACTTTGTTGCTCCAGCAAGAAGATTTTTAGTGTTGTCAGGTTGTATGTTTGTGTATAACTGTATACAGTCATTTGTATGCATATATATAACAATATATGTATGTGTGTGTGTATATATATAGATCTATACAGATACATGTTATATATAGATCTCTATAGATACATGTATAAGCTTTCCTGTGGGAATCTTTAGAGGAATGTTATGGAGCTCTCTTCAAAATATATTCAGTGACAATCTTGCTATTTCTCTGTGAAAGATATTAAACACACAGTCAATCTGTTGGTACAGTCTGAGAGCATGGATATTTTGCTCTTTTGATTGCCAGCTCTCTAGAGAAATGGTTAGCACTCCTCCCTGTACTTCTTACACCTGTTCCTAGTTGCCTAAATCTGGAGTTAGAAGCCGTCATGGTGTGTTCACTTCACTTAGCAAGGTAATTTCTGGTTACGTCATGCTGATGTTGTGAGGTGTCATCCCAGGCAGACTAATGGCAAACTCCAATTTCAAGTATTCTCATGTAGTGGTTGCCATTTTATTTTCAGGCTGTTAGTCACAAAAAATTGCTAGTAGGGTCCCTCTTTACTGTCCAGAGCAACTGGATGTGAAGATTTTTAACTGCACCCTGTAGTATGACATCTGCTATTATTTCAGGGAGATAACTTAATTTCCACGCTGTTGTCCCTAATGCACAAGTTTTCTTATATCTCTAACAGAAACTTGTTTATTTTGAAGAGATGTTATTATACTTTGTTTCTATCGGCTTTTTTTTTTTTTCCTTGCAGCTCAAGAAGTTCATAAGAACTCCAGAGATCCCTTCGAAGCATGTGAGAAACTGGGTCCCCAAGGTCCTGGAGCAGCGACGACAAGGCTTGGAGTTGTACTTGCAGGTGAGCCTCCTTGCAGCCTGCTGAAAGTAAAAGCAGCATCTGTTTTCAGAGCATTAGGAAGTATGAAGTGTGGTGTTTTACTGATAGGCAATTTTAGAGGTGGGAAATGATCTGGGCACTTACCAGCAGTGGTGATTTCTGTTTACTTAGCAGGACTAGCAGGTAGAAAACCAGATTGTTTTGCGTTTTTTTTCCTGATTTTTCCAAAGGCTGCTGATTGACTTAAGTGAACCTTCGTTTTCCTCTGCCTAATATGGGGAAAATAATGTTATTCTTTCCAAGGTTGTTCTGACTGTACCAACCAAAAGTATTGCAGAAAAAATATAAGGAGGCTTTATTTAGCTCATCTCTGTTTAGACAGACTAGGGAAGCATCAGCTAATCAAATTCATATCCCTCTGCTGTACATGCCTGTATATGAATTGTTCCTCTAGCTGAAATAGGCACCTGTCATCTCATATTAATCTCAGTTGATCTGGATATTTGCATTTGAAGTCTTAGATTCTACCTAGGTGGGTTGTGGTTTTGATAAAGACAATAAAAGTAGTCTTCAGGAATTATGCAGTTGTATAGAAATCTAAATATGTTTAATATTTATAATTCATTTCTAATAAATGGAATTTCTATTGTCACTGTGATTGCTTTAAAAAATGCCCTGTGGTATAAGTTCACAGCTGTTTCTCTGGTGGCAAAGCCAGATGAAGGTGTTATTCTAAACATGTTCCCAGTTCACTGTACTTTTAGCCGCACCAATGCAAGTGCTGTTTTACTGAATGGAATCATAGAAATAATGTGTCAAAACATAATAGTTTTGGGAGGAAGGCAAGAATAACAGTCTTCTATTTTTACTCACATCAGCCACTTGGAGTGGATTTTTTCTTTTTCTTCTGATTTCCATACAACTTTCTTTTGGACATAATCACTTACAAGGCACATGTACCAATTTGTCTTAAGCAGTTGATTTAATTAAAAAGATACAGAGGTAATTTGGTTATCACTTTTTAATTGCTGATAAACTGTAAAAGAACATCTCCCCCTACTGGAAGAGTTAGTCAACTCTTGTTGTTTTGCAGTCTTGCACATTTAATTAACTGTTCCTCTCTTCTGTCGCTGTTGGCTGTCATAGGAACGTGCAATGGTTCAGGTTGGAAGGGACTGCTGGGCATCATTTGTTTAAAACATGACAAGCTTCTAAGTTATATCCATAATAATGTGCATACTAATTTAAACAAGAAGAAAAGTCGTTAATACTTTTGTCAAAGTAATTCATTTCTGTTTCTGCTAATAGAAAGCAGAATTAATCAACAGTGAAATTTTAGCTTTTAAGATAATTAGAGCCTTATTCTAGGCAATGAAAAGTTCATATAAAGGCACTTTGGTTATCAGATGTTTTTTAATAGTGCCAAGTATTTATCAAAACACAGTGTAGGAATGTACAACGATTTCAGAAGACATGACCAATTTTTTATTTAACAACATCTATGTAAAATATTGCAAACATATTTTCAGGTGATACTACTGACAGTTAATCTGTAGGAGCTGTCAGTAGTAGTCACTAGTCAGTGAAGGTGCTTGTAGCCAACCATTTGTGCGGAAGACAAAATTTTATGAAGTCATGCCAGTCATTATTTATTTTGTATGAAACCAGCCAGAACCTTATGCAAAGACTGAGCAATTACATAGATATTAGGTTCAATGAATTTGTTTTAGCGTGCCATGCAGATGGCTGTCAAATACAGACCTGTACCTGACAGGGTCTAGTCACATTGGTTTCTTAATATATTTTTAACTAAGTAGTCATCTATAATTAAATGCAGATAAAAATATTGACATGAAATGAGAGTAGTAGAATCAGTCTCTATTAAGTAGTAAAGAAAGAAAGACATTCCCCTGTCTAAGACAGAAAGTGTTGCAGTTGCCAGCACCTTGTTACTTCTTTGTGACCTTTTCATGATGAAACCGCCCTTTTAAATCCTTTCAGCACAGGTTGTTTGTTTCTTGGAGTGGATGGACAGGAGCTCAGAAACATTTCATTATATCTTTTTGAAGAGTAGCAAAATTATGAATAAATGAAGTATTATTAAATTATGAGCTACAAGGAGTAATTTTTTTTAAATGTATCAGTAGCCAATGCCAGCTAATTCTCATCAGATTGCTTATTTTACTTCTGTTTTTGAAAGGTTGGGTCAGGACTTTTTCGTGTTATAATAGACCAATTTTCATGGAATTTTGAAAGAATGATTTATATTTTACTATTTTAAGTAAGACTTTCATATTTTACAAGTTTGACTGGAATTTGCAACTTCTGTTTTTAATACTGTGAAACAATTGACTAGAAGCACTAATATGCTCAGTAATTCAACTGATGTATAATAAAATTTACAGAGTCCTTGTGAATACTAAGAACAATCAACTGACTGACAAGAGGAAAGAAGGATTATGTTTAATTTATTAATGAGGAAACAGATGCAAAGATAAGTGAATGACAGATTGTGGGCCCAAACATTCAAGCAAATTAGTATGAAGAAATAAGCTATTGCTTCTCTGCTAATCATGGTAGATGTCTCTGTGCATGATCTTAATCTACACCACAAAGGACTTAAGCTGAGCTGGTTTAGTCTTTGCTAAATAAGAAAGTCACAGAATAAGCTGAATTGGAAGGGACCTGCAATGATCTTCGAGTCCAACTCCTGGCCCCGCATAGGACACCCCAAGAGTCACACCACGTGTCCAAGAGCATTGTCCAAACACTTCTCGACCTCTGTCAGGCTGGTGCTGTGACCTCTTCACTGGGGAGCCTGTTCAGTGCCCAGGAAGAGGCACTTCACCCTCTGGGTGAAGAACTTTTCCTGATATCCAACCTAAGTCTCCCCTGATACAACTTCAGGCCATTCCCTCAGGTCCTGTCACTGGTCACTACAGAGAAGAGATCAGTGCCAGCCCCTCCTCTTCCCCTCATAAGGTTGTTGAAGACCACAATGAGGTCTCCCCTTGGTCTCCTCTAAATCTCAAAATGCCTGTTACTGCCAGTAGAAGAGCACTAAACCAGCTTTTATTACCTTGTGATTGCCATCAACTAGGTAACTTTGTAGTTACTTACTTGTATATCTGAGCTTGTAGCTTGCAGTAGAGCATAGATGAGAATCCAGGTGGTTTTGATTTAAAATTTGTAAAATAAATCGCTGGGTTATACTATTGCTGACAAAAATCTCTCTTGATAGTAGCTTCAGACTGCAGCAAGATTTGAACTTAGATAATATTTATTTATGGTTAGAAATACCTTCTCTTGATGAGCTTCCTGAGGAGTTTGGTGTTGAAGAAATGTAGAAGGTAAGGATTTTAAGCAGTTAGTTGTATAAGGCATGTATAATTTGAGAAGGGTTGCCAAAAGGACCTGCACTGAAAAGTGACTCCTCAATTGTAGTGAGCATGGATAAATGTATTTGCTTGAAAGTACCAGAAGGTGAAGGTAAGTGTGGAAGATGATGGAGCAGGCTGATAACCAGTATTGTAGCTTCTGGATGGTGTTTGTTTGATTTGGGTTTTTTTTCATCCACTGTCCAGTCTTGGACTGACTGTCATCACAAAGCAATACAGAAGTTAGTTTGTATGTGTATTTAAAGGAGATATAAATCACTTGAAAAGCTCCCTCTTCCGCATTTTTTACTATGTATGAGTTCAATAAGTAATTTTGTAGATGGACCAAGTGAACAGGTAGTTGGGGTTTTATTTTGGACATTGAAGACATTGTTGGGATTCCTAAGGGTGGCACAGGAGGGACCTTATCGAATTGGCTATCAAAGCAGCTGCAGCTGCATTGGATCAGATCAGTATTTGTTACAAATACATTTGATATGATGTACTATTGGGAGAGCTGTTTTTGCAGAGCTTATTTCCTGTGAATTGATAAAGGGGAAGAATTTGATCTAGCCACCTGCTCATTTGGAGTTAGGTCATATCCTTGTCCCAGCAAGCTGACATTGGATGTTATTGCCATCCAGTCTGTTTGCCCCAGGGACTTGCCCTTTGACAAGTCTGCCTTTTAAAGTTCAATGGAATAGATATTTTCTAACCCCCTTGGGCTGAAGAAATCTCATCATTTGCTGATATCATCAGTCCAACAAGATAACAAGCATCGTTAACAGAATTCACTGTGAAGTGGCACCCATACCTCAGCATGAGACTTTGTAGCTGCTGCTAGTCTTCACTGAAATTATTTGCTTATAGGGAAAGTTTTGAAGGAGGCCCATATTTTTGGTTAGTTTCAGGGTACTAACTCATTTCATGTGGTCTGGGTGACCTGAAGAAATTCTTCTTGTGACTGGCAAGGCTCTAATATAAAACAGAGAGTTGTAGACCTTCTGAAGTGCTCTGTATATATGTAGGGTCTCTATGTACATACATTTCTAACCAGAGTTAATATGTACAGCTAATATTTCTCTCTTGGCTGAGGTCAAGAAAACATACTTGCCTTTTATTTATTCTTGAACTTTTTACAAAGAGAACAGTCCTGATTCCTGGAGATAAGATTGGTTAAAGTGCTCCTTGGCTGTGAGACGTGAAGACTTGATGAACTTCAGCATTCCAGCAGTTTCAGGAATCCAAATCTTAAAAATGAATTATGGCGTTTATGAAACTGGACTAGAGATTTGTTTTCCATTTAAGGAAATAATCTGGAGATCTGAGAAGCACTTTGACCTATATTTCAGTATTCTTTAAAATGCAATTCTCTTTAAAAATGTTTTAACTACCAATCCTTCCTGAAAAAGATAAGTAAAACCATATCTGTTACGATTTTGCTCTTAAGAAATTAAAATCCAATCCTATGCTCCTTAGCTGTCTTAGTTTCCAGCAGGGTGGAGTTAGGAAAACAGTGGATGTAATAATGAATAATGTGTAATTGCTTTATGAGTAAGCTCATCAGAAATATAAAGAAGAAAAGCACACATTATTATATTGCATTTTTTTACTCTTTTGGGGGGAACAGTTCAACAGCAACTGCAAAAAAATTAAGATAAATGAGCTGTTTCTGTAGTTAGTGACTGTAGAGCAAAAACTATCATACAGAAAATTTGGCTCAAGGTGTCATTTCTTCATGGGCCACTATGATTTTCTTTAATTGCTTCAATAAGCACTGATACAAACTTCCTTGTGGTAAAGTTTAAATAAATAGCCTTTCCTGATGGACAGTGGGTATCAACAAACTTTTTGTACTATTTTCTTTCAACTTGATCTAGTTTTGTGATGTTGCTTCATAGAAGTTTTAGATTCAATTAATACTGAAAGGTTCTTTTTGTTGATTTGAAAGCTCTGTTGCAGAGCATTTCAGACCTAATACAGCGTTTCATATTGCAACTGGGGATAAGAACTGTGCTTTCCTTGAGCTTCAGTCATTGCCCCTTTTCACTATCATTTTAGTGGTTGTGTTAATGTGATTTCTCAGGGTTTTTTATCTAGTTGTGAAGACCAGGAGTTTTCTTTCACCTCGTGGGAAGTTTCATTAGTTCTTCACTGCTTAACTGATTCAATTTCTGTTGACCTCTTGCTATTCTAACAAGAAGGAATGCGAACTCAGCCATTTATAAACTTGTCCGTTGTCAAGAAGACTGGAGAGATCTCTGCTCTAAGATGAGGCATCTGGGCTCCTGATGTGCAAGTACTCCACATAGTGTGTTTGCTAGAGCTTTGCCTTTCAAAAGCCAAATACTCCTGTTCTGTAACTGCAGCTGAAATCCTGCTTCAGAACTCTCTTACCTGGCGTAGGATCAGAAAAAAAAGAAATTTATTTGAGGAAAAGAAAACCTTGGTGAAATACATGTCTTTTCACTGTTTTCTCTTCTCTTTGTGAAGTAGAGGTAAAAATTGTCCCATGGTAGTACATAAAAGTTATCTGAGGTCTCTTAAGCAGAAAAACCCCTAGGACTTAATGTAAATGCAAATGTAAAGACAAGAAGATCTTGATTGTGGCTTAAGGTGATACAGCTCTCTAGACTCAGAAGTAATCTGTAAGTGCTTTCAAAGTGTAATAGTTTTTGTTGTTACATATGTAATGTCTGTAGAGGTGAACTGGTGCTTTTGGAGCTGTTTAGAATTAGTGAGATTTCTGTGTGTGATACGTGCACTTTTATGAGACATTTGATTGCTTTTGCCCAATAAAAATGAATCAAGTTTGTTACTATTTAATTCTGGAAATGCAATGATAAAATGATCTTAGAACTATTCAATGATCATTCAACTATTTAAATTTTATTTCTGTGCAGTTCACATTCATCACATTTATCTGTTCTGTCAATGTTAATATTCATTACAAATGTTCTTCCTTTATATTCTCAAAAATCTATTCTGTATCAAGCATTTAATTATTCCCATATACCTGTGTACCTTTGCCAAAGGGTGTTCTGAACACAAAATTTTGAGTTAGTTCAATTGGAAGTTCAATTGGAAAGGTGTATGAAAGCACAGCATATATCAAGCATAGAAGGCTTATAGTTGGAAATAACTTTTGAAGCTGGTGGAGTTTTGAAGAAAAATGTCTTATATGTTAGTCTTGTTCATTTATACTCTTCCTTGGTATCCATTTATAATCATTTTGGGATATAGGATACAGTGCTAAATGGATCTTTGGTCTGAAGCAATGACCTTTCTTATATAACCCTTAAAGTAGTTAGAGACATGCTTGTGGTCAACTTGGTATTATATTTGTTTAAACTTTAATGTGTTTTCGAGAATTGAGCCCTGTATGTATCATGAACACTATCTTAAAAGAGTTAATTGTATGGTTGAGAAGACATGTTTGAATCATTGAGATGTATCTATAGAGATAGATATATAGATAGATAGATAGAGAAGAGGTATGCAGGTCACGTGATGGTTCAAAGCCACTTGTAAAGGCTAACCTCTTTTCAGACCAAATGCTTTATACATGTGAGGTAATTGCTTATATACTTAAAAGCTGAATTCAGAGGTTGAAATTTTAAGCTATAAAAGTTTTGTGCAAAATGTGGGTTTATTTTTTTCTTCTCCACCTTATTCTGTGTGTGCCTGACCTGTGGGTTTTTTTCCTACTAGGCTTCTGTTTAACCATTCTCCATGTCCAAGAGCAGGAGCTGGATAGAAATCACTTTGGCTTCCTTGTATCATTCATTAGGCACCACAAAGGTTTCTGCAGAGGCAGTCCTTCCCTTTGTCCTATGTACACATTCACTGTTAGGATCTATTTCTAACTAATTTAAGATCAAATTGGCTTATTTGCTGAAAAAAAATTCCCATCAAGTCCAGAACAGATGCTTATCTTCCTGATTGCTGTTTCTGGAAACCAGTTTTGTTTTAAATGCAGGTGAGTATGCTGAAAAGAAAGGGTCTAGCATTAGAACATTGCAAAAAAAAAGTTGGATTCAGTGAAATAAGATTTAACTGATGTTTTGCTGGAAAGTCTGTTGAATCACCTACATCTATTAATCACATTGAAAATTCTCTCCATTACCCAAAATTATTCAGTCTCTTCCTTCTCTAAGTCCCTTTAGTGTGCAGTAATCAAGGCTGAACAGCTCCTGTAAGGAGTTCTAAAAGCAATGGTATGATAAGTATAAAAAGTCAAAATGTTCTTTGTCCTCATTAAAGATTGTGAGCAGAGTGTTAAATAATATTAATGGCTGGGATTGTCAGTACTTAACAGTACTTTCCTAGTACAAGTGATTTTATTGATCGATACAGTCTCAATGTAACAGGGCAGATTATTCTACTGATTTTATCGAAACCTTAACTAAGTTTGTTAGTGTACCACATATCCTTAAATAGATCTAGATGATGATGTAGATTAAGAAAAGCAGACCACCATCCATCTTTTTTTGATCGGTTAATAACTTAAATCCATCATTGCTGTGACCAGCTTTTTTAAGATTCTGTTGTGCATACGTGTTTCTTTGGTGGTAAAGATACATAGCTGGGTTTAGATGGCTGTGGATTTTAAAGAAGTGTGCCTGACACATGCAGGATTGCATATTTGTTAAGGGGAAGCAGGAAGCCAAAGAAAACAGGGAAGCAAAATAATTCTGTAGATAATTTAAAGGAGAACCATTTATTAGAAGTGTCTGTCTGCACAGATTTATGAAGAATTATTCGAAACATTCTTCAAGCATGCTCAGAAAATTACCTGGTTTGTGTTTTAGGAGTCAAATTTTTGCTTTTCAACTGTTGTGATTTATGATTAATATTTTTTTTTCCCCTAATCTTCAATAATCTGTTTGGTTTTGCTGTATAGAATTGTGCTGCATGGACTCTCTGACTTCACTTTTACGTGTTAGAGGTGATCAAAATAAATTTTACTCATTTAAGCACAGAATTTGCATTAGTAGTTGTGACAGAAACCATGTCTAAGTGCTTGTTCTCTTTTCATTATACTGTGTATCATAATGATATTGTATTACACACTTTTGCCCAAGTTAAGATGATCATCAAATTGTACTAATAGTGCATTTCTATACAGTGAGAAATGGTCTCTGTCAATATTGTGTATGCTCAGAATAACTGAAAAACATTTCAAGAGGAGAGAGAAGGAAATTACGTTCTCTGTCTAAATCACAGTCTATGAAAGCAGAACTAGGGATATTAAAACTCAAGTGCTGGCGCACTGCTGTAGTCTGCTGATGACTGTTCTATCAGCCATGATTCCTTCTAAAGCCATAGAAAGTATGAGATACTTAATTCATTTAGCCATGATGAAAGAAAATGTACTCACCTTCCTTATCCTGAATGCAACTCCACATCTGATGTGTAGGCAATAAATTTTCTTTTTCCTTAATAGATATTTAATAGGTTTGCTTGAGCTCTTCGGGAAAGGTGAAGGAGAGTCAAAAAATTTTTGTCCATTGTAGTAAGGAAGGAAGGAGGGAGGGAGTGGTAATTCCTGCAGTCTTACCACCACCTGAAGTTTGGTAGAAAGACTCAGGTTTCCCCCATCTTTTTATCAATCCATAGCATTTTAAACTCATTTTCAATTCCTATTCTGTGCTGTTTTACATAGAATAATTCTTATATTTTGGTATACAAATGACTACTGCTTTTTTAAATTGGACTTACAAAGCAAGTTTAATCTTAAGGGCTTTTTCTTCAAGATGAGTCTGTAAAGTTAATGAATTGCTAATAAAGGGATAAACTTATTTTCTACTGAAGGTGTATTTTATTATTGCATGTGTAGTGTAACACACTATGTTTTGTTAAGGTTATTCAGTAGTATACAGCACTAAATTAGAATGTACTTTAGACCTAGTTTGCATTGACTTTATGCAATCTGGTAGCATTCTTCTGCATACACTCTTTGTGCGGGTGAAGATCTGTCATTAATATTCTTTACATGTTTATAAATCACACATGAGGGCAGGGAAAAATTTTTCATGAAAAAGGGAATAATTCTTTCTTTACAGTGGGATTTGAATCTGCACATAAGGCACAGGCTGTGTTTGGAGGCCAGAGGAAGAAAACAAAATACGAAATATATGCTTAGTAGCAACCATTTATTATGTGCTTTGGATGAAGAACTCATTCTAGGGGAAAAAGAAGTGTAGGATCATGCTACATATGTAAGCAATGTTAAATAAATCCTTATACATAGGGAAGCTGAATTAAAGCTTGATTCTAGTATGCCATAATAACTTTATTGTCTAACATTGTTTGTATCATTTAACATAGACCATTCTAAAAAAAACCCTAACAAAAATCAACAAGCTGTGGCTAATCGCAGGGGGTTACCAGAAAGATACTGAAATAAATAAGCAGCAATTCTTGACCTTCTGCTTTAGGTATTGAAAGGAAGGAGCAGAGGAACAGAAAAATTCTTCGGAAGAAGGAACGCTAAGCAAAACATGAGAGCTAGTCTATCAGTAGCTAAGAGAGATGAGCAGAGGATGAGACAAGTAGTCTTCCTCAGACAGATTGTGGAAGGATCATCAGTGAGCCTTCTCCTTTGGTTCTGCAGTAAATTGAATGCTCCTGCATTAGATATAATTCCCGTGTGTGTGTGTGTGTGTGTATGCTGCCTTTCCTTGGCATTTATGCAGTCTTACATGACTCCTTTCTGAAAGATGTTGAAGGATTTCAGCGTGAACTAAGGGGGGAAGGTCCTGTGGTCATGGGTAGCTTAGGAGAATAACAAATGCTTGTTATCTTCTCTAACATTGTCTATCTCTACCCACATCACTATTGATTGTCTTTTTTTTTTTTTTTTTCAC
>VZRO01004641.1:910289-966201 GCA_013397915.1 Daphoenositta chrysoptera
TTTTTTCACCTGCTTATTGTCTCTGTTGTCCAAATATAGTATAGATTTAGTTAAGTGTAAAAAAGCTCATTTTACACTAAACCCATTCACTGCAGAATTTTTTGACTAAGATAGGCTTGGATATCTGTGCAGGTACATTTGCAAACAAATACACATTACTGAATGATGCCTGAATTTATAACTATGATATGGGTTTTTCCTGTTGACTTTGAAAAGATGGGCATTAAAATAAGAAACTTCCAGGGTTACTTATGATAAACACTGTTGATTTTTATATATATGAAAATTTTCAAGAAGTATTGATGTAAAAATTGAGGCTCATGGTGCAGTTTCTTCTTTTTAATTTCTCATAATTATCATTGTCTTTATCTAATATACTTTTTCTTCTGTAGATGAAAAAAGTTTGCAGAAACAAAGCGTGAAGCAGAAGTAGAACCTTTAATTTCAATAGGCATGTTGTAACTGGCGAAGATTAATGTATATATCTCTTGCTAATTCTTTTCAATTACTCAGTTCATATAAATTCCCAAACCTTGTTAATTATGCTGAAGTCAGGTGGTAATTTTTAACAGTGTTTCCACAGCAAGGGAATTTTCCTGGTCTAACCTTGCCCTCCTGTAGAAACTCTCAGCAGATTAGGCATTCTGACTCTAGTCCATTCGTTTTCAGCACAAGCCTAATTGCTGCCGACTGCCTGCCACAGGTACCCTGGTTATTGTACATTTAAGGGATGCAGGTTCTTCTGAGAACAAATAAGGAAAGATTAATTGTTTGTTTTGTTTCATCCCAAGAGAAATGTGGGAGCTTAATCAAGAAAAATAATTTCTTCTGTTGATTTGGCTTATTTGTGGAAAGGGATAATTGTATAGAGGCAGGCATAGAGCTATGCATTTTGAAAGAAATTTTGCCATTTACCTACTTGGGAGGCAAAGATACAGCAAAATGAATGTAACACAGCATTGGAATTGATGGGGATGGTTCACATTTCTCATAGTAAGTAATTTGGCTGCTGGGCTTTTATTTGAACCAATATTGCTAGGTGGTGTTGTCATTTGTTTTGTCTGCTTCTTTGGATATCTAATCAAGGAGACAATAGTAGGGGGAAAAACGCTTTTCCAAATTGTCCTTAATTGCTAGAGCACGAAGTGAGCTAAGCACTCAGGTATTTCCAATTAAAGAACTTGTTTCCAGCAAGCACCATTAAATCTATCTTTCCCAATCTGATAAATAAGCTATCAAAGAGTAGAACAGATTAATTGAGAGCAATTAGTTCAAAGCTCAGTATAGCAGTTAGAGTGAACCAACATTATCAATGAATGCAAATTTTACATAAAGCAGTAAGAAGCACTGATGCAACAAAACAGTGTTGAGAGTAGCCACTAAGCACAAAGGAAAATTTTATCTGTGATATAGAAATAAAAGACATGGGAAATCACAGATCCTGCAATTCAGAACCATCCCAAGTTTATTCCAATTGCATCTAAAGTATAAGAAAACCCTGCATATATTACAACACTTGTGTTTGTAGACATAGTAATCTCAAGTGTGCATTGCTTATGTTAATAATCAGTAACCCCTGTTTTTGGTAGAGACTTAGCCTAGATACTGTATTTTGATTCCCCTTTAGTACAGGTATGTGTTCCTATATATCTAGACTTTTTGGATGGGTGTTCCTTTCTTCCAGCTGCCTGTGCATGCCAAATTGCATTGGTCCACCTGGGTCCTCTGGATATTTCTCTTAATGACAAAACGTAGAAAAAGCACCTGGATGCTCTCCTTAAGTGCCAGCTTTCAGCCTTTTGCCTTTTGACAATGCACACATCATCATGAGGAGAAAGCCTCTCTGTCACCTTAGATATTGAAATAAACTTAGAAGCTCTGAGTATTAATATGTTAAAAAAAGGTATTACATGTTTGTTCGCTTGTTGATAAGTGTTGCGTAAATACTGCTTTGGAGTAATTTACTCCAACGAGAAGAAGGCACCTGAAACAGACTAATTTCTAAGTTAGTTTTTACAGAACTATCTTGGCTAGGTAAGTTGTATTGCTCTTCTATGCATTGGCATCATTCACATAAATTGACAACACAAATATACCAGCTGCCAAGTTTTAAAACTGCTCTCTTAGAGCATCAGTTTGTGTGGTGCTTCTCTGGCCTTTACAGCAGCAATGTGCCTGGGGTCTGCTTTTGCAGAATTACAGTTTTAAAATGGTTGGATAAAAACCTTATTTCTTATGCTGTTGCAACCCACTGGGTACGTCTATTCTAGGAAAATGAAAAGGTCAGTGATAACTTTCCCAATAAAACCTTCTGAGAAAATGTCATTCCAGTTACGTGTATCTGACTGGGGGAGTTCATCCTCCATTTTTTGAGCTTCATATTTTTTTATTTCTGGAATATCATCATCATTAGAGAAATTCGGCATTCAAAACCATGATAGTATTGTGTCATATCAGCTCATGAATTAATGGTAACAGACATGCTTTAACAAACATAGGACTTTGAATACATGTAACTTACAGTATTTTTATTTGTATCCTTATTGGCAAGTCACAGCTGAATAAGATCACAGTTGTATTCTGAGTATGGTTTTCTGAGCAGCTTCCCTGTCCTGTTGCCTTCTGAAAATATTCAGAATATCTCCAAGAAACCATGAGGAAGTTAGACAAGTGAAACCTCTCCTAGTTTCTTCAGATATCAAGGCATCCAGATCTTCGAGTGTGCTTCTCAGTGTGGAATCGAGCCCTCACATAGTTCAGTGGGAAAAGTTCCTAATGTAACACACATTAAAAAAACCACTCATAAAGCCACAGGAACAAAGACCATGCACAGAATTCAGACTCTACAGTCTTGCAAACAGCAGCATTTAAGCAGCCATCGCCACATTAGCCCATCAGATGTTTCTCTGTGTATTTGGACTCAGTCAGGGTCATGCAGTGATATGTGCTAATAGTTTTGAACAGCAACAGTTGTATAATTTCACAATTAATAAGCAATTTGTGTTTCTGTAATGATATTGTATTTAAATGCCATGCAGTAGTGCTTACCTGCTTTTCAGGGGGATTTTTTTATACTTAATCAAATTCAAGTTTAATTATGTGACCTGAATTAGTTATTCAGCTTTAAGTGCTGCAATCACAAGGACATGTACTGCAACAGTAAGTTACCGCAAGATATTGAGGTATTTTTGTAGTACCGGAAATAAAGATTAGTGGGGTTTATGATGAAGTTGCCCTGTAATGATGTAGGAGACTCTTGATAATTGTGGTTCAATGCAGATACTCAAGAACTTTATTATTAATGCAAAAGTACAGACAACATGACAACCTTTCGGTGAAGAGGTCCAGCAGCCCAGCTTGTCATGTCAACCCAAATTTTAAGTGGCAAAAAAAATCCCCAAAATAATCCAAATTTCTCTAGTTTGCCAATTCTTTTTCCCACTTTTACAAAGCAGTTACCAAGGAAATCAGAGAGAAGTCTATCATCAGACAAGACTGATGGATTTGTGTATGGAGACATGAAAATTATTTTCCCTGTAGTATATTTACCAGTTATAACCACCATATTATCCTTTTTATACCTATAGCAGATTCTTTCAACTTCAGATTCTTTCAGCTCTCCATCTTCCAACCTTTTCTTCTTTTGTTCCTATCCCGTGAAATTTAGTTTTGTCCCTTTGACTGGTTTATTCAATCTACGTATCATTTATGGTATTGTCTTCTGATGATCATGTGCTAAAGGTCATCTCTTTGGCCAGTCAACAGACAATGCAAGGTTTTTTGTAGATTTCAGTTCTGTTATAAATGCTTTCTGAACCCTTACATTACATCCACATCTGATGGCATACTCACATTTATTTGCTCATTGTGGAGTCTAGAGTCTGATTAAGCTCTCTGTACCACTGTTCTGCCTTTTCGTTGAAGCACCAAGAAATGTGACTTCAATAACAATTTTACCTAGCTTTGGATGCTAAAACTTTCTTGTAAGGTAAACCAGAACCTTCAGAAAAAGAATAACATCTGTGAAGAAGAGGTGCAACACAGCATTCTTGTGTGGGAAACATGAAGACCAAATATTTGTGCCAAAAGTGAAAAATAGGAATAAGGAAGATTGCTGTCTAAAATGCCAGAATATATGATTCATTAATCTGTGATACTCAATTTCAACCTCATTTATGGAGTTTACTGACCATAATTAAGTAGTTCTCTGGTTGCTGAGTGAGGAACATCAAGTAATTGCTAAGTGTGAATAACATCAAAAATATGGAATTTATAGAGAATCTCTTGGCATTCTTGCAGCATTCTAATGTTATGATAATTTTTAATAGAAATACAGATAGCTCTTCTGCTTTTGTTAGCAGGCTAAATTGCAATATTTTTTCTCCGTTTTGGAGAAGTCATCCCTCTTTCAATAACAAGAATGTGGAGAGTTTTTAGCCAAATCAGAACATTGTCGAATTGCTATGGTGTGACAAATGCAGCCTTCCAGCTGATGCTGCTTGTCTGCCATCAGCACAGAAAAAGGTAAATAAGCGTTCACTGACCAAGTTAGGATGGTCTCTTTTCACAAGTAATTGCATCATTCCTCACCTTTATCAAGGACTCCCTTGCTGGTGAGTTTTGGGAGGGACAAGTGTCAAGAAACAGAACCATAATGAAGTACCTGTGATTGAGCAAGGATTACATTGCTCTGTTAATTCTGTAAAAACTTGTCAGTTTGCCACCCAAATAAATGCCTAGACTGCGTAAAACATGGAGCAGAGTGACCTCTAGAAGAAAAATCAATGGCAATTCATATTTCATATGTCTATAATTGCTTGTGAGAGCATGGCAGCAGTTTGTTTATAGAGCAGCTTGTTCTACCAGGGGTTGTTTCCTGACTTTTTCTTCTTTCCAGTGGTGATGCCTCTCATGGACTGTGAATCACAGCTAGACACAGCAATAGACAAGTTTTATTGGTGGTGATTTTTTATTATTGTTTTCACATTACTGTCTTCAGAATTGCTGCAATGTGTTCTGTTTCAACCAGTGCACTAATCTATAGTTACATGTAAATCGTGTTCACAACTGTTTCCTTGAAAGACTCATGAAGCTGTTTTTTTGCCTTCTTGTTAGTAGGCAAGGCTTTCTCCTCCATGAAGTTATCCATTTGCTAGTATTTTACCCATTAAACTGATTCCATTGTATGGGCATCATTTTTAAGCAATTTGTCAGAGAAGCAAGGCATTCTCACAGTCGGCTAATTTAAAGACAGAAATTTGAAAATATCTTTCTTCCCCCTGCTTTGCTTTGTTTTTTCTTTTTTTCTTTTTTTTTTTTTTCTTTTGAGAAGCTGTTGTAAGATTTGTATCCCCACTGAGGACCGAGATGTCATAGGGATAGAGAAAATGCCGCTCACTTTATGGATTACTGTTAGGTCAACAAAACTTTGGCAGCATTGATTAACTTGACAGTGAGTACAGCAGTACATTTATCACTTATGGCTGTGCTGTAGAAAATCTAATAAGAGGCAAACAATTCCCTTTAGAGCAGTAACAGGTTCACTGTGGCTAACGGTGCATGCACTGGAAATTTCTGACTTTAAATTATACCCTTGCTGCTAGTTGGGTCATTGACTCCAAGCTACTGCACTTTCACTACTATGTTCTGTATTATTAATTTGATCAAAATTGTTTTGGCTTCTGTAAATGTGTTCAAGCCGTATATTGAAGTTCATATAAACTCATAAGCTTTTTTGAAGAAAGGATGCAGGAGGAGCATGATCCAAGCTACATTATATAGAAGGGGCAGTTGCCTGTTACGACTACAAATGTTTGAGGTCTTACAAGGTTATAAAAGAAAAATTTTGAACTGTTGCTTACAAACCTGCCTCTAATTCACAGATTTAAATAAATCCCAAACTTGAATCTATCTTACATTCAGTAAGTTTCATTGATTGGTCAGAAGGACTTTTTCCACATATTCCAAATATGTTCTTTTTTAATTACCAGTAATTACCTTAAAAATTCTATATAAATTGATTTACAGGTACGTTCTTCCAGTTGTCTCCTTCTTGCAATAATTATGAGAACTGAACTGCTAAGAAGATATTTTTTTGCCTTTCCTGTGTAGAAGTGCTGCTGCTTGACTACAAGTTAGTGTTTGGCTATAATCTTAAAGTGAAATTGGTTTTTTTTCAGTATTTCTTGGTTTCACTTTAATAAAACTTTTCTCAAAGTCTATGACCAGTGCACTGGAAAATGTCTTTGCATTACAAATATTTTTTAAAAATCAAGTCTTGGGGAGTTTTGGTTTTTTTAAAAAATTTTGGAATGATGAGTTCTCTTAAATGGAACCCCTGTATAACATATTACCCTACAGAAGAATATCAAGCTGTTTTGTAGTTCAAGTTACCAAAAGAATGTAAAGGCTACATACCCAAATAATTGTGTTTCTAGAAACATGCAGGAAATAAGATTGAAGAAAATTCAGTATTAAGTGCAGATCAGAATATAGAGTGTGCAGCTTAACTTGTGGCTTTG
Source organism: Daphoenositta chrysoptera (assembly GCA_013397915.1). Classification (NCBI taxonomy): domain Eukaryota; kingdom Metazoa; phylum Chordata; class Aves; order Passeriformes; genus Daphoenositta; species Daphoenositta chrysoptera. The sequence continues at coordinate 916,811 of VZRO01004641.1, forward strand.
TGATACCATCTGCAAAATTGCTGTTCAAATGATAGAATAGTAGTTTTAATTTTTTATGTAAATATTAGGATGTAGTGTTCACTGGAGTAGAGAGCATTTGCTGGTAGCAACTGTTATTTCTAGTATTTTATGTTATTTTAGGAAACTGTTTAAATTGGAGGTTTTGTTCTGCAGTATCTGTAAAAATGATGTTGTTTTCTTTGTTGGGAGAGAAGTATTCTACTTGAATCAATTGTCAGGAGGCTTAATGTAATAAGGCAGTTTGTGGTCTGACTAAAAGAAACACTGTGCAAAAGAAATTCCCATAGCAGTTTGTTTTTAACAGAAAAACTGAGTTCACCTGAACCATAAATACATTGAAAACTGAGGCTTAATAAGGTAGAGCAGCTTCAGAAAGAAGAGGAATTGTTGTCCAAAGTATGTGTTGTAATGACTACAATTTAACCAAAAATCTGTGTTAATGGTGGTGAAGCTCTATCAACAGTGTAACACCAGATTCTTTGGAAGAAATGATCAAGCAAGTTGACTTTAGTAACCTTTGCAAAGTTAGGGGAAAAATACAATTAAAATAGTGGCTCTCCTTTCCTTTTTTTTTTTTTTTTTAAATTTCCATGATAGAAGTTGTGTTTCTCACTCTTATTGCATTTTATAGGTAACAAGACACATTTCCACACTTTCTCCTGGGTTCATACAATAAAGGAGTTACCCTACTGGCTGCCTTACTGAACAGAGACCTGGTATTGATTACCTATCACACTGGCATCAGAACTACTCTTAGGATTCAATTTTTTTGTTGTTTTGCATATTTTATTGATCAAAAGTGGTAAATGAGCATCAAGCGTGCAAGAAGACGATGAATTGTTTACTTGCATAAAATAACCTTTCAATAAGGGAAGATGCATTGCTCACACTTTTGGTGCTGTTCTGCTGCCCGAAGCAGATGGCATTCAGCTGCTATTGATTTGCTCCTATAGTTACAGAGCAGCATGTAACAAGGCATGCTCATTTCTCTGAAAGAGAGGTGAGGTTTTTTTGCCAGGGTGGCAGGAGTGAAAAAGGAAGGATGGGGGGTTTTGAGGATTGTTTTGGGGTTGTAGATTTTTCGCAAGAAAAAATAAGAAAAATATTGAAGCCCTGTGCAAACAAAAAGCAGGATTTCTGTGTTTGCAGAGGAAGGGAGTTACTTTGTCCAGGTCTAGCACTTCTGGTGACATTAATTCCTGATGCAGATTGAATCCATGAGCAAGCATACTTAGGATTTTAAAAATAGCCAGAATTTAGCATCATGAGCTCCACAACAGAAGTCTTAACTGCTATGGTTTTTTTATTTATTCATGTTTTGTCCTACTTGTGTAAAGACTGTTGATTCATTAGCAAGACAAGATCATACTGCAATATGCTGGGCTTGATTCTGCAAACAGCTAATTTCACTGAAGAATACAAAATTTAATAATTTTTTGCTGGACCTCTTCTGTAATGGAGGGCATACATACATGACAAAGTCAGCTTTCTATGAAAATTTATGTGGAAAGATATTTAATGCAGAATTTTGCCATGAAAAAGAGCTCTAATTCTTTGGCGAATTTTAACAAAATGCAGATATGTGATAGGAAAGGGTGTCAGCAAATAGAGTATAGGCATGTTCTAAGACAACACATTTTAGTTAATTTGTAGTCTTATTCCTGAAAGAGTAGTTTGGTGGGTGGTACTGAGGAGCAGGGTACAGTCCTTGATCAATCTCTTTTAACATAGAAATAACCCATCTATCAAGATTCAGAAGTGTTGTATTATGAGAGTTAAATTCAGACTCTTGGTGACAAAACTGGAACACTTAAGTGTTTTGACAACACATATTAAAGCCTTTCTTGCCCACCTGATTGTTCTGCAGTGACTTAGTGCTGGAAATGCTTACTGTTGCTTTTGGACAGTCTTGAGCATCTTCCTGTTCTTATGTTATTTAGGAAAATAAAATTAAATAATTTACTCTATTATGACTGCTCTACTGTCTTCCATTTCCTTTATGTTGTGTTTCTTTTTAATGAAAATAATGACTGAGTTATGACCCCTGGGAAAACATTGTCACAGCATAGTTAGTAGCTAGTTATTTATCAAGAATTTAATTTAAACATGCATATTAGTATCTGTTAAAAAATGTCCTACTTCCTCTATTCAAATGTCTCTTCTCTGACATTGATTTCAATTTTTTTGTGTAATTTATTAAATGCTATCTAAGCTTTTTTAATATCCATATGGTTATGTGTCACTACGTCTTGACCATTTGTTATGCTGCCTCTATAGCACAAGCAAGCAAGAAGACATTTTCTGAATCTTTGACTTTAACCTGTTGGTTTCAATACAGAGTAGACCTTTCTTATGAGTGTTTTTCAAAGCAAACCTTCGTGATTTTTTCAGAAAACAGATGCTTTTTAATCAATGGCTAATGCTGTGAGCACAGCACTTATCACACTGTTCTGAGTTGATCTGGTCTTGCTCTCTTGTGGGGTTAAGGACATGTTTTAAACATAAGAATGTTTACAAACAGAAGTTAATATAATAGAACACGGATGAGTGCATGTTTTAAAACAGGGTTTTCTCTTGCTACGAGAAAGGCCTTTGCTTTCACAAATTTAAACCAATACATTCATATTTTTGTTCTATACCTGTGATGTCTGTCTGTACTGTTATGACTGACTCCAGTTTTCTTCATTTTCTTCATTTCTGAGTTTGTCAGTGGTCAAACCATACTTTGTGCTTCTTTGCCATTGTATAAGCAACCACGTCCTCAAGTACAGAATGAATATATCAAAGCAAATTTTTAGTATATTAACTATTCAGGGGAAGAAGGGACCCAGCAAAAAAAAACAGTCCCACATATGGATTTTTACCTTTCTTTTGCTGATAAAGGTAAGTGAATGTCTTGCAAACACAACAGGTATTTTCTTGCTACGCTGATTAAAATTTAAGTAAGCTTCAGAGTTTTTAAAATAAAGCTTGCCAATTTTCTTGCAGCTACGCTTCCAACACTACAAAATAGCTGAGAGTATTTATTCAACATTGTATTTCGCGCTGAAAGAGCTACCAACACTAAATACTAACAAACAGAACCCAAAAACCACCACAACATGAATCTACATATATTTCGTCAGCTGTGTTACCCCTGCTTTACCTCTGCAAAAATGACACAATTGAGTTCATTAACCCCAGGTGCAGTGAATTCCCTGGGCTTTCTACATTCTCTTGTTTGGGCTTTGGAGTGGGTACCTGCTGCTTAGTCTAATTAGTTTCAAAGGGAATGTAGAATCATTTCTCAAGAGTTTACTCTGACCCAAAACATCTGACAAGTAATGTCAGAGAGACAAAATAAGAAGTTATTGTAGAGTTGAATAGCATTTTTGTTACAGTATCTTGTAGAAGCAATGCAGATGAGGAAATCATGCTCAGATGACTTCTAAATTTTTGATATGACATTTGCATGAAATTGTCATTCTTGTGGAAAGCAAGACTTGTTTTCATTGATAAGTTCCTCAGACCTTATCAAACATTTGGCTCTTTCCTTCTTCTCATCAAAGCCAGCAAAACGAGTTAGAGCTGTGGGAGATTTCTTATGAAGCTAAAAAGAAGTGAAAATGCTATTACAGCCATCAGCAACTCATTCCTGCAATCACTAATTATCACTCTAAAGTCCATCATTGTTTTGTTACCTTTTTTCCAATAGGCATCACTTGGATATGTATTCTCCTAACCTCTCTTGTAACAACTTACTTATGCTTGCAAGGATCTTGTAACAATTTATTCATCTTTGCGGAGTTTTCCGTAAGGCCTTTGGTGTGGGGCGGGGTTGTCAAAAGCCTTTTGGAATTGAAAGTAGGTGCTGTCCTTTTAGAGGCTGCAGTAAGTATTGACACAGAGTCTCTTTCCTCTATTGTAATATCTAGTCAGTAACCATCTAACCAAAGTCTCTCTGTTTCAATCACTGCAGATGTGTGATATGTTTCCATTCAGATGTGTTTATCCTTGTTCCCAATAATTCTACTCTTAATTGTGTGGTAACTTCCCTGGAACGGGCATATCAGTTTATTAATAACCAGTTCTCTCATGGTACTCTATTGTCATTATGATTATTATTATTATTGTTGTTGTTATCATAATTATCATCATTATAATTATTATTGTAATTTTTTTGTCTGGTTCTAAAGCAGTTATAAGCAATATGTTATACAGTGTTGTTAATCCAGAAAATTAGTAAATTGAGTTCTCTTTGAAGGAATGCTGTGCTCCTGCTGACTTGTTACTGTAACAAGCAAATACATTTCTGTGTGTTTTATGACCTCAATGGGAGAAATGCTTTGATGAGGATTCAAACAAAAAAAAGGGAAAGTGGAAGTATATGCTGAGTATTCTGATTTTAAATCTGACAGGGATGAATGCTGATGGCTTCACAATGGCTGCTCATGTCTTGGATGGAAATACTCTTTGCTGGACAGCCAGGCCCAGAGAGCGGAGGTGAATGGAGTTACATCCAGCTCGTGTCCAGTCACAAGTGCAGTTCCCCAGGGCTCTGTGCTGGGGACCGCCCTGTTAAATATCTTTCTCCATTATATGGATGAGGGGATCAAGTGCACCCCCTGTCAGCTTGCAGATGACACTAAGTTGGGCAGGAGTGTTGATCTGCTGAGGTTTGGAAGGCTCTGCAGAGGGATCTGGACAGGCTGGATTGATGGGCCGACGCCAATGGATGAGGTTCAATAATGCGAAGAGCTGTGTCCTGCCCTTGGGTCATAACAACCTCCTGCCCTGCTACAGGCTGGGAGCAGAGTGGCTGGGCACCAGGAAAGCTGCCCAGCAGAAAAGGACCTGGGGGTGCTGGTTGACTGTGGCTGAACAAGAGCCAGCTGTGCCCAGCTGTCCAAGAAGGCCAAGGGCATCCTGGCCTGTATCAGCAACAGTGTGGCCAGCAGGACCAGGGCAGTGACTGTCCCCCACTGTAATCGGAAGTGGTGAGGCCACAACCTCGAATCCTGCATTCAGATCTGGATCCCTCAGTTCAGGAAGGACACTGAGGTACGGGGGCATGTCCGGAGAAGGGCAGTGGAGCTGGGGAAGGGTCTGGAATACATGTCCTGTGGGAAGCAGCTGAGGGAGATGGGGATGTTTAGCCTGGTGAAAATTATTCTCAGGGGGGATCTTATCTCTCTCTACAACTACATGAAAGGAGGTTGTGGCAGAGTGGGGGTTGGTCTCCTCTCTTAGGTAAGAAGTGGCAGGACGAGAGGAAATGATCACTGGTTGGGCCAGGGGAGGTTTAGATGAGATGTGAGGGAAAATTCCTTCAAGGAACAGGTTGTCAAGCATTGGAACAGTCTGTCCAGGGAATTAGTTGAGTCACCATCCCTGCAGGTATTTAACAGACATGTACACATGGCACTTAGAGGCTTGATTTAGTGATAGGTTTGGCAGTGCTGGCTTAAGGGTGGATCTTAAAGACCTTCTCCCACCTAAATGATCCTACAATTCTAAGAAAGGGTTGTCACACACTAAGAAGACAGGAGTGTACACAAAACCCTGGTATTTAGAGGAAGAAGGTTAGGACATGTAAATTTGGAAAATCTAGAACTGACATTTTCACCTTAAAGTCGATTATGTATTTATGATGTTATTTAATTACCTGATCAGATCCTGTTGCAGGGTTTTGCTTCTTTTCCTCATGCAACTTTCTCCCTGATGTACAAGGATCAGCATAGGATGGCAGTACCTGACTGACAGTAAACAAAAGCCTATCGATTTTGAAATTTTTTAGGTGTTGTAATTTGTAACTATATTTCCTCCACTTCTTCTTATCTTTCTTCTTTTTTTTCTATTTCTCTTAGTTGTCTCTATGCTTTCTCAAAATGTAATTTAGAGATAGCTGGTGTCTCATAAAGCTCTGGTAGTGGACAGCAGAAACATCACGAACAGGGAAAATACATGGTGATACGAATTGTGCTGTGTGCAGTTCTCGTGGCTGGTTTGTACTTAGAGTGTTTTATGAGGAAATTCTGGCATTTACAGTGGCTGTGTTGGTCTGAGGGGTTGTGTAAGAGGACTCAGATGCTGCCTGTCTCAGGCGAGCATCCTGGTGCTCCATGGCCACTGCCTGTTGGAGCTTTCCCTGGCAGAGGGCAGGGTAAATGAGGCACCTTGCTTCCCCTGAATGTTCAGTGGTTTTTTCACTATAGAGTATTTGTATTTAGTTCTTTTAAGCTTTTAGAAAACAGTACTGCAATCTACTGTATATTGTGGTGGTAAATGTGGTTTCTTTTTTGCAAGCCTTCTTCCCCTGTACTCTTGAGAAGACCTTTCCAAACCTAACTACCTAATTTCTGTATCTTCCTAGAAAGTGTATTTTCTGGATTGATTGATATCTGATTGATATATATATTATTGTCTAAGGTATTCGTACACCTGTTTGTTATCACCACCACTATTGACATCGTCTTAATTACTTGTTAATTTTTCATGATCCTGGTGGCCCGTTGACTTCTGAAAAATACTTCAGTTTAGACATTTGGAAATCAGCATCTAATTTTGTGTCTGTCATTAAAGGATCTACTCACTCTTTGTATTACTTTTTCCTGTTACTTATTTTTAAAAGCCTTTTGTGTTCTTGATAAGCTTTTATAATATCATTAACTTGGTCTGCCCTTCTGCTTCTTTTCCTTTTGCTCTGTTGATTTCTTCATTTCTCATCCACCTTTGTCTTAACCTCCAATCCTTTGAGCAATGTCTCAGGAAATTACATTGACCGCTACCTTTCATTTTTATTTTTCAAAGGAACTGTTCTTGCACTTTGTTTCTAATCATTCAAGGACTAGTCTCCTGTTTTACTGAAGAGAAGTTCACTGTTTGCTCCCACTAAATTAAGTTCCCAGTTTTCCAAAAAAAATTCAGTATTTTATTTTTCACATGAAATGGGTTATATTTGTAGACTTAGCTGTAAGTCAATGTGCTCTGCACTTAGTAGTTAAATATTAGTTTGAACTGTAACTGTGTTTTTAACTAGCTTTCTAATTAAAGTGCTCTCTATCTTAAAACCTATGTGGTAGTATTTTTAATCAAAATGAGTAAACTGCTTTGCAGTGTAAGTTACAGACACTGTAATGAATTTCTGCATACACATTTTCATTGATGATCTAGTGGTTGTTTAACCTATTGGCCTCCCCTTTCATCTAATTTATCCTTTGCATAGCTTGAGATTACTATGATAGATAGATTTGTCACTCATGAGATATTGTGGGGGTTTTAACAGGATACTCCAGAAGTATCCTCCAGTCTTGAGGTTCAGATGTGCAATTCCCCTCTGTCCTCTTTTTTAACTCTTGTGACTTTACATTATCTTTCAGATAGTTCAGTTGGAACTTCTGGATCTTCATTGGATGTATTTTGTGTATTTGACTATAATACCTATAGTCAGTATTTGTTCCCTTTCAAGCTCCTCTGCATGGATGTCACTCTTACTGTTGACTTCCCTTTGATACACAGTGTGGGAGTGTTAACTAGCTGGAGCTTCATATGGAGCATCACTTCTGTGTTGTTGTATGTGTGTTTGCACTCTTCTTGTATCTTTATACAGGTTTTAAAGCATGTTTGATAACCTCCTTCCATTCTCACAAATGTGAATACTTCTGGTAGCAATGAAAAGTGGAAATTCTTTTTAGAATTAGTTCCAATTAATAACCTCTAACAACAGCCTCACTGAACAAGACAGTGAGTTTCTTCATAGTTCTTCACAATGGATAATATAAAACATGATTGTATCTGCAATTACTTAAAAAAAAGAAAAGCTTACTCTTAGAAGTCTGGTTCCTTTGTCTGCTTGGTTTTTAGCTAATGTGGTTTTTGATAACCTTTTTATCATTTCATGGGACTGTGTAAAGCAGTTCAGGAAAAGCAGGTTAATAGAAGAATATAGACTCTAAAATGTTCTAAAAGATGTGGGTTTTGGTCCCAGTGGAGACTGACACTCCAGCCTACTTACTGTAGCTGGAATGTATTGATTTTCTTTTCCCCCATTTTAGCTGCACCACTGAATTAGGTATTGTGAGGCATCTTTCCCTGTGAAGAGAGGAAAAACTGTCATGAACTTTTTCACCCTAACAGTACAGCCTTTCAAACTAAACCCGATTGAATGGAAAAGTCTGTAAAAACCCTGTAACTCAGCTCTCCACTCACTTTTCTCCCTTTCCAACAGCTCTTCCAGCATTCTCAAGAAAATATGATAGATGACTGTAAGAAATTGATTTTTAAATCTTTCTTCATTAAAAACAGCAATAATAATAACAATTACAATAATAATAATAATAATAATAATAATAGAAGATGATGCATTTCTGTGGCATGATCTCTGAAGGTTAGCGAAGTGGTCTTGTTCAGGTTTTCAGCAAGATGTTCAGTTACTGTTATAATTGGCTGATGAGTAGGTTTGGGCCTAACTAGAATGCCAGTGTTCGATTTCACAGTGTCCTCTGTGAAGATATGTCACCATTTACCCTGGCTTTAGTGACAATTTTCTAAAAAGGAAACTCGTGGGAAATCATTATGCTGTTTATATGTCTCCCTTGTTGGAGAACATTATCCTGTGATATTTTAGCACTGTTTTCCACTGCATGATGGCATCTAGCTAAGGTTAAGGCAGAACAAGTCCCTTTGCAATTTTGTGACTATATTTTACTTACTGAAGGAGAAAAGATAACCGACAATTAAGTATTTCAGATGTCACTGAAAGAACATGTGCAACTAATCAATGACATCCTTAGGGAACATGATTTTATGAAACTGATAAGGTAGAAAAATCGGGGATTTTATGATTTGTGTTACATAATAATAATTGCACCCTTCCAATGAAAAAGACATTTCTGCTGATGTAAACATCAGACTTTCCCTTGTGTTGTGTTGTGGGTTTTTCTCCTGAAGCACAGAGTAGTTCATTAAACTGTGACAGTAACAGATAAACACCCTTTACAATTTTCTGAGAAAATATGGCACTTTTAGTTCAGCTGAAATCAATGAGTTGAAAAATGTATTTCTGGAGTCACTTCCCAAATCACTTGCTAGAAGTTGTGTTAGCTGATTTAGTTTTGGGAGAAGAGGAGGTTTTATTTACTTTAGGAAGGGAATACACATGCTTGGGGTTTTTTCTTAAATTAGCCCACTTAGCACTCTGGGACCCATATTTGAAACTCATTGCTATGATCTGGATAGAATCTGGATGCAACAGAAATTCACATTACAAAGAAACTAAGTGCGAGTTTTTATTTCTTTGAAAATAATTATCCTTCAGTTTCTGATGACAGAGCAAACAAGGTACCTAGTCATGCTTACAAGCCAATGTCATATATTCACTTGAAAAAATGCTACAGTTGAGCATATTACATCACAAATTATAGGTAGTGGTTGAGAAACTTTACGTGCTGGTTCCTTTTCTGCACACCTTTAATTTAAAGATCATCCGGTTTGCAAAATACGGACTTCTTACAAGTTTTCAGACAGAAGTAAAAAATCTGTTGTGTTATGGGTTGTTCCAGGTAAATTAAGCGAATTATAATAACATTTCTGATTTAAGGGTATTTTTTTAAACTTATATGGGGAGCTGAGAATGCTTTGATTTTTTTCAAGACATCCACTTTGGGCCACTAGCAGAGTTAGGAAATATATTTAGACAGACACACCTAATCCGGTGTGGCTGGTTGGTGCTTCTGGGGGTTTTGTTTCGGTGTTGGTTGGTTGAATGGTTGGTTGGTTGGTGGGTTGGTTGGTTGGGGGTTTGTGTGGTTTTTTGTTGGGTTGGGTTTGGTTTGGTTTGGTTTGGTTTGGTTTGGTTTGGTTTGGTTGTTGTTGTTATCAGGCTTTTTTTTTTCTCCTTTCCTTTGGTTTCCGCCATGTATTTTAAATGGCAAGATTATGTCCTCGCCCCTTGTTGAATCAAAGCCAACAAAGTTAAGCCAGAAGATAATTTGCCCCCTATTAGTATAATTAACTTGTAAGCTTAATATTTTTATTTTTAATGCTTAAAAATCCATGTCACATTACTTTACATCAGTTGAAAAATCCTACTTTGGTCAATGCAGTCATTCCTTCCTTCATAAAATTCTGGAAATTATGAAATTCCCAATCAGCAGAGTGCAATGCAAAATTACCTTTGCTTCTCTGCAAATTCTCCATTTTCAAGTTTAGGATCACCAAAGCAGTTATTGACAACTAACAAACTGTATGGCTTAACACACTAAAATGGATACTATTTGCTTACATCTCTTTGTGAAAGGTTTGGTCAGGCCAGGATTAGCAGGGCTTGGGTTGACTTGATACATGTTGTGGGAAAAAAAAATAGAATGAGATATTAATCTCAAATGAGTGGAAGTAGAAACAAATAGGTTTGTAAGAGCTGTCAGCAGTTTTCCTTGTATAAAATGGTGTATCCTTCTCTTCTTCCCTGTTCCATTCAGCAGCCTCAGCAGGCAGCTCAATTTTTAGAAAAAGCTGTCAAGAGTTGTAAGTATGAAGTTGCATATAAGCACTGGATGCCCTTAAACATCTTTCCTCAACTTTTTGCAGTTCCTCATTGCATGTAATTAGCAAGATGGTTTTATTTGAGCCAGTCATACACATTTCTATGCAATTCACGCACCCTCTGAATATGCATCCCCTCCACACCTTCTTTTGTGCATAACCTGAATGCAGAACGGGATAAACTTTGCAGCAGCAGAGTGCTGATTTTGCAGAATGCAAACAAAGTGGCATTTTTTAATGTAGCAACTTCATATAGAGGTGAACTGAAAGGCTTAACACTTGCCAGCATCTTAGACCTCCTTGCTTGTTACATCCCTTAAAATCTACAACAGAAAATTTCAAAAGCTGCATTTTTCCCTGTTCTTTTTTTCAAACATTTTAGTGATGGCCTCCACTGTTGAGAAACTGTAGCCTCTGAGTTCAGACTTGCAGATGCAACATAAAAAAAGATCCAGTTCTCAAATATCTTTGTTTTCAAATGCTTTTAAGTCCATTCAAATATTATGTAATTTTAACATTAAGCGGGTTTTCCTTACACAAATAACCAAAGCGTTTGCTATAAAATCTAGATGAAATCTAGATGTCTCTTTTTTTTTATGTTATCCTGCTATCCTCTGTATACCGTTGTGTCTCCCTTGTGATATTGTAATGTAAAAGAATACACATGCAGGAGTAAATTACCTCCCGAATGTAAGACTAATGTTTCTTTCCATCACCAGACTTGTTTCTTCACTATATTTATTTCTTGTATCATAAGCTGCAAAAGTGAACAGGGTGAACATGGATAGCTTTGCTTCTAGGAGTCAATTTAATTTTAAATCCAGTGAAGTTTCTTCCATACATACATTCACTTCAGATCAGGCCTTTATGAAGGAAATCTCTTTAAGAAAGAGATTGTGGTTTCTTTTTTCTTGTGAAGTACACATGTTTTCAGAATATATGTCAGTATGAACAGTAAAGAAATAGGGGTTTAATCTTTCAGGTGAGACACTGATTTAATTTATGAGCTGTTTTTCTTCGCCTTGTGAAAACTGTAAATCATCTCATAAAAGGGAAACAGAAGATGTAGTCTGGCCATTACGTGGCCATTGTGTCACGGTTGTGGAAGAATGTGGCAAGTCTGGGCAGCAGCTGCGTGGTCAGAGCTTTGTGTTTGGAGCCGTAGTGCAGACACAGCGGAGCACGGTGTAAGCTGACCTGTCAAGCCAAACAAGGAGTTCCCCTTGTTTTCATTTACCAAGACGTGCATTAATAAAACTGCACAAAGTGGAGACTTCCTTCTTCTGCTCGTATGCCAGATGGGAGTCTTCCGTGAGGTGAACATGAAAGCACTGAGCTGAGGCTGTTTTATTTTATATTTTAAATAAACAGAACTTTATTCACAAATGAGCATGCCAGTAACTTAGTCACAGAATCACACATCTCTGCTTGAGAGGCATATAGCTTGGCACCAGTGATGGCAGGTGAAAGAGAATGTAAGTAGCATAAGTGATTCATCAAGAACTGTGGTTTTCCTATTGAAATGAGGCATTCCAAAATAGGTGTAAAAAATGGAGAATTGAAAAGTGTTGCAACAGAGAAATGTTTTAGTAGTTTGAATGGAAGTATGCAATATCTAAAATAGTTTTAAAATGTGGGTTTCTATTGTGCCTTTTTTTTTCACAGACAGTAATTTTAGAAAATGAAGAGCTCCCTAAGATATTTCTTGATTTTCTGAATGTTCGTCATGTACCTACCTTGCCAAAAGCAGAAAGCTGTGGGTAAGCTCTCATTTACTGAAAAATCTATGGAGGCCAAAAGGCCCATATCCGCTCAGTGCTGATGCAATTTCATTGACTTCAAATGGTCTTGCTGCCAACTCTAACACTGTAAAATAAATGGGCATTAGGTTCATGTTAAGTATGTTTATATATCCCCAAAAGGTCATAAAATAAATCCAGCCTGTTCAAAGACAGAAGGGAAGTTTCATGTAATATTCTTGGAAAGCAAAGGAGAGCTTAGATGAGAAAAATACCATTTTCTTGTAGATCTTGAAGTATCTACTGAAATATAATATATTTGTAAGCGCTCACTGAAATTGCATAGAAAGCCTTCGCATGTGTTTTGTGGTCATCTGTAATGCACAGATCATTCCGGGATCATTTTATGATCTCCCTCTGTGTGTTCAAGAATGAGGTCTTTCCTCTTTCAGATGACATTACCCCAGTGACCCAATTGCCCATGCCCTGGGAAGGGTTCCTAACTAGACTGGCAGGAGGGAATCTTAGTATGATGAGTGTAATGACTACAGAAATACCCGAAACAGTGTAACTGGAAGCTCTGATACCATCTTCAGCTGTGGGCTTTGTAGGGAGAATTTCTTTTGCTATGTAAGATGACGTGGTTGGTAGTCCAGAAGCGTTACCAGGATGTGCTCCCCAGAAAGCCACGTGGCGCTTTTCCACTTTGGGGCAGGCTGTTTGGATCTGTCCTGGCAAGAAGGCAAGTTTACCTGAAGATAATTTTGAGTCCCTCTTAGACTTGGAGATCTCTATGGCCCAGGGCAATGTCCAGAGTGATTGAGAAGCTAGCAGACTTGTAGTTTTCACTTGCAGTTAATGACATTAGCCAGTATCCTCAGTGGAACTGTACCCCAACACTTCATAGATAGATAGATAGAGAGATGGAAATTATTCCGTTACAGTAGAATGGATGCTGTCATTTTCAAGTAGTGGTGGTTATAAAATGATACAATCTCCTACATTCATTTCCTTATGTGGCATTATGTGGCCACTGACCAGAAAAAGATTGCTCCCTTTGGTGATTCTTAAAGGATTTGGGGGTTTTACTTTTAAAATTAATTTTGTTGTAACCAAAGTTTTCTCTCACTTTACTTGCAGCTCTTTTGATGAAACAGAATCTGAAGAATCAAGGTGAGCTGGATTTCTACTCTATAGGACACCTGATTAATAAACTACTTAAATTATTCATGTTTACTTTATTTGTTCCTTGCAGTTAACTAATTAGCAGTAGTTTAGCATTAAAATTGGAAGTATTTGTTAAATATTACCATCAGCTGTGCTACATCTGTCCATTTATAGTGTGACTTGAACATCCTAATGCTAATGTTGAGAAATTCCTTACAAAACTGACAGAATACTGCCAGCTCTGAAATATAGCGGGGAATGTATTTTTTGTAGCAAGAAGATATATCAGAAGAAATTAGAGGTCTGGGTTCTTCCCTATGCATTTGATAGAGCTTCATCTGCATCTGGTTGCACTACTTGGAATGTATATGTACAGAGCAGAGTAGAGAGGGCTGGGGGAGGCTGTCCGTGCTGTGACCAAGGGTGGAAGTCAGGCCTGGGGGGCTTCCAAGGACTTCTCTCCATGGGTGATTGGTACAGCAACTGTATTGGGGGCCCTAAGAACACGGTGACATTTTGAGTCTGCTTGGTGGCCTGGAGAGCCTGTAGACATGGAGCCTGGTGGCAGACGGTCTTGGAGCCTGCATGACACCACGTGCCAGGGAGCAGAGCAGGATCAGGAGGTCTCAAAGCCAGCTGCAAGCCACTCCTCTTGGATGCAGCCCCTTCACTCCAGCTGGACATGAAGGGTTTCTCTGTATGGCTGGGAGCAGTGAGCTTTGTTTCCAGGAGATGGAGCCCGCCCTCTGGGCAGCGCTGGTGCGCGGAACCGCACCGCACGGCTCCTGGCAGCTCCACCACCTCACTTTATCAAAGCTAGTTTGTAGAATAGTCTGTTTGCTGTCCCTTGATACTGACATCCCTGTTCTTGACCTTTCCAGCAAACTGTCCCACCAGCCTGTGCTGCTGTTCCTAAGGGATCCATATGTCTTGCCTAAAGCCAACGGTAATCAAACCTGTCATCTGTTAACAGCACTTTACTGATCTGACCCTGCACTGCATAAACCACATTATTATTAATACCGGCCTAGTCAAATGACACTGGTCCAAAATCTAATAACCTGCCAATAAAACGATAGTTCTAGTGTAAGAAACCATTAAAACACTAAGTGGGGCGGGTGATTTATAAAAGAGTGGAATTTTTCCCCCAGTTGTTCTCTCAGGCAAACCTACTGAGAATTCAAATCAAAAGATGAAGTACACTGCTTTTCTTCTCTTGTTGTTGACCCTTTGGCTGTTTTGCCTGAAGGATTTGAACTTGGAGGCCCAGTCCTCTGTAAGTGCTTTTTCCCTAAACACCAGTCGATCTACTGCAAGCATGTTTGTATTTCCATTTGGATTATTATTATTTCTTATCATTTATAACCTCTGGAGCTTTTTATGGGAAAAAAAAAGTGTACTTTAAGTGCAAGTGATGTATTTCACAGGACATTTACGTTAGACTTCATCTCATAATATGCAGTTCAAAAGAGTTTTTGAAATAGTTTGTTATAAACTCTTTTTTTAATATAAAAAGTTATTTGAATTAATAATTCAGACAATTTACCCTGTCTTAAATTAAATGTGTGCAGGAAAAAAAAGGACCATTTTCAGACTGTGTTCCTCTTGGCTTTGTCATTTTACTTGTTGGAACTTGTTTCTACTAAATACTTTATTAAAAAATGTAATATGCTTTCAGGAGAGAATTTTCTTCCTGAGCTGCACATAAAGATTCTTTTTTACTGTGGCATTTTGTTTCATTTTATAAAATACTGTGTAGAAATCAGATTCTCACACTGCCTTGAAAATCATTAAATTTTTAAGAATAAATTTAGGAAATAATACGTTTTGGCTTGTAGTTTCCTAGGCAATGGTGTGTACTTCTTCGAGACTTTCCCAAGATGCTTATAAATACTTGAGGGGAAGGCATAAGGAAGACAAAGACAATCTCTTCCCAGTGCTGCCCAGTGAGAGGACTGTAACATCGGGAACATTTTCCCAGGCCTGGACACAGGTTGCCCAGAGTGATGTTGGGTCCCCACTCTTGGAGACACTCGGAAGTTGCCTGTCCATGGTCCTGGGTCACTGCCGGCAGGTGCTCCTGCTTGAAGAGGGGGTTGGACCAGATCACCTCCAGTCATCTCTTCCAGCAGCAGCTATTCTATGGTTGTTTTTTCAAGCTGTTTATCAAAACCATAGGGACAAGCTCCTGTATTTTGAGAGGGTTAAGTAGCCTCTCTCGCAGGCAGTGTCCGCTCTAGCTAGTAGTGGGGCCAAACACTATTGACCCTATGAAGTCTTACTGAACTCAAAGGTGTACCTAGAGTGAAACAAGACAGCAGAGGTCCAGTGTGACTCAGGTCCACATCAGAAGACACATTACAAGGTTGTTTAGCTTTTACTTTGACTTAGCACTAGTCTAATCCCACAGACTGAACGTTCATTTGAAGCTGGAGTGCAAATCACAAAATCTATGAACCGAAGCACGGTAAGGGGAGGGGGTTACTGCACAGGGTCATGTCTGACCCAAGTGACAACTGTAATGAACAATCACCCACAGAGTAACCTCTGTTTAAAGGCTGGGCCAGATGCTGCCTATACTAACACTTAGAGTGAGCCACATTGCATGTCTTAATCTTCCTGTTCAATGCTCCTCCTAATTGCATACTTGATTCCTCAAGAGCCTGATATAAATTACGAACATCATGCAATTCCATACCATTCTGAAGGGAGAAAATGGATTTCACGTGCAGTTATCCCAAAAAAATTGAGATGGTGCTTAGTATTTCCAGCCCACAAGTAACATTTTGCCGTAAGACTTCAAGATTTTGCAGTTTTGTGATGTTATTTACCTCACTTCCATCATGTGTACTCTGAGTAAGGCTAAACTTCTTTTTTGTGAAATCATTAGGAACTTTCCAATGAATTTTGTAATTATTCTTTTAAGTAGTGCAAAAAAGCATTAAGATAAAGACCTCTTCTAATGAGGAAGATGTTTAAATATTGAGTAGGCCTCATTAATTACATCTGAAACAAGGGATATTTCCAACTTTTGCTTTTTCAAAGCATTTTCTGGCCTTGACCCACAGTATTTAGAATTTTATATGGCAGGTGAAAATTCTTTTTATATGAAAATGCTAAAACATCAAATTTGCTGCAAGTCATTCTTTAACTTAATGAATTAAAACACAAATTAGAATGTGAGTTGTGGTTTAAAAAAGGAAGAAGAAAACCAAGTCCTGAGTCTAGAGGCTCTACTAGTTGACTCAAGTGTAGTTAGAAAGAAACTAAGTTTTTACACAACTACCATTGCCTTTAATTCTTCTTCTTTGTTTTTAGTTTGCAGCACAGAGAAAATATAGATGAGCTTTCTAAAATTTTCCCTCTCAGATCAGTTCTTACTTTGATAGACTCTGATTCCTTTGTAAAAACAGCCCAGGTTGTTCAACCTATTACCAAAAGTAAGTGTCCATTAACAAATAACTATTTGTTGTATGTTTTCTTTGAAGAAGGTGAATTTCAATCAGAAGTCTTTCCTGGATAGACGAATGCCTGTGTTAACATATCTCAATAAATAGGAATAGTGTGAGTTTTGAACAAAATAAATAACATTTTCTGGAACATAATACTTTAAAGAATATTTTTACCCTGTCATTGCACTGTCATTTGTCTTCATAAAATATAATCTTGCCATTATTCCAATGACTGGGCTTTAAGCACTGTTGAGTTGCAAGACAATTTTCCAGAAACAAGATCCACAGTTACAAACCTCATTGGTTTTTAGATTCCCTGTTTCATGATGTATCTAACAGTCTGAGTGCCCAAGTACGCATCACTTTCTGTGTAAGGGTATGGGGAGAAAAAAAAAATAATGGTCTCAAGAAAAATAAAGGAAAAACCTAATATGCTTCAAATTGGAGATGATACCTTGAGAGCTAAAAAAATGGGATCTTAGATTTACTGTCCCATGTTTGAAAATTGTTGATTCTTTAAGCCATGCAAATATCACAGATCTGCAAGACTGTGTTTTGTTGTATTTATACTTAAGTTATATATATACACTTTAGTTGTATTTAACTTAAATTAATATACTTGATTTTTTTAAGCAGAAAAGGCTCACATTAAATCTTATGTTGTGAGTTTGTATAATTTTGAAAATCAATCCTTATTTTCCTATATATATACACTGTATGTTATAGAAGAAACAATAAAAACTGGTTTCTGGAACTGCAGCATTTAATCTAGAAGGAAAGCTTCAGATCACCTTTACAAGTGTCTTTTTGATAATATTACTGACAACTGCTTAGGGTTATTCTACCAGGGTAATTTGGGACAGATGAGCTTACAGAATTTGAGGAAGCATTATTGGATTCAAAATATGAGCAAGTCATTTATAATTATGACTTACTATGAGAAGCTGGGTAGAATTATGCATATATTCTTTACATAGTCAAGTTAGGAGGTTACAGTTCATTAAAACATCCTAAAATATCTCTGTTCATAACATCTTTAATATTCTGAAATCACTTTAATAATTACAATGAAATAACGCATTTAAGACAATAAGGATTGTTTTTATAGAGTCCAAATCTACTTTTGATCAATATTTTTACAACCAAAATTATTTCTGTGAAAGAATTAGGGGCAAACCCTATTTCCCACCCACATTAGGTGATCTAATTTATCAAGTACTAATGACTTTTATAAAAGTTGCATCTCCCCTTTGTGAATATCCTCTACGATTTGCCACTAAGAACTGTTTCTGATACAGAACTTTCCACACTAATCAAACCTTCAACTATCGGCCATTTCTAGTATACTAACAATTTTGAGGTTGTAAGTTGTGATCTGAAATTCTTAGTTTTAATGCCTGGTAATTTAAATAAACCCTTCATTAAAACCTCAGGTGTTGGTGCATTTTAAAAATCTTTTCAATTCAACAATGTACATCCTGGATCTTTTACTGTCTTCTATCAGGTAATCCTTCATGCCAAATTGAACATGAAAGTTAACTGGCAGGTTCCTCTGCATCTGAGATAACAAAGGTGTGGGGACTTTTTTTCCTTCAAATACTGCAGGATGACATTTTTTAACATGTGACATTTTATGTCAATTGCACAACCTGAAAATTTCTTGCCTCAAATGATCATCTTTGTACAGGCATCCTCAAGTCTTCTCAGTCTAAACATTGCTGTAAACGACAATACAAAAAACAGCTTTGAAGTATTCCCAGTAACAATCTTGAAATTTCTTCAAGTATATTGAGATTTTGTTAGAAATTGAATTGCCAGTGTAATCCATCTTCCTTGTGAGAAAAGATTCAGATAAAGAGCTGGAGCCTAGCAGCATTAAGTATTAGAACATCCCTTTAAATCAATAAGCTACAAATCTGGCAGCGCATTCATGCAATGCCCAGTGCTACCCTAAAGTGGCTTTAGTGCTGAAACAGCATTACTAATAGCACATCCCCAACATGGATAAACAGTTGAGTGATGCAGTAACCCAAAGTAAATGAGGCCTTACCTAGTTAAGTTTCACAAAAACATTTATATTGTACTGACATGGATAAGGAAGTAAGTTTCTTTTTTTCCTTTTTTTTTCAGATGACTTTCCAAACGTAGTTATAGATGGCATTCTACATGGAATATTTTATCCTCATTTACTGCCCACATAGAAGTGATACAAGGCAAGAAGAAGCTGAAGCAAGTCTCTGAGTCATGGTTAATAGAAAACCTGTTAAGAGGAATAAAGTTCTGTGATGTGAAAATTGTGCTCAGAAGCAAGAGGCACAACGTCAGATTAAGTTCAAGCATTATGTCTTTTTGAATAAAATCACTGTCATTACAGTTGCTGCTTATAAAAAAAGATATGGAAACAACAGTACTGAAGTTATTTATACCTTCTATGTATTGACATGCTCTAGCTATTTAACAGTAAATGTTCTAAGTCATACACTGAATTATGCTAACCTTTGAAGAGGAAAGTTTTACTAATTATTTCTATAATTTTTATTAAAGTAAACACTAAACCTTTTTGCACCAGGATTTTTCCCAGCACATTACCCACTGCTGGCACCGGATGGATTAAAAGTGCTGAAGAGAGTGTGTGCAGAATTGGAAAACATGCTTTCACATTCTGAAACACACAGCACTCTCTGAGGAAGTTTTCTAGATTTCAGTTGAAATTATTTTACTTACCAGGAGCTTTTATGTAGCTTTTACACATCTCCATTCAGTTACAACATCTAACTTGTGTGTTTGTTTACTCTCCACATCAACTTGCTGACTGTATTCTATATATTAACATTTTATAAGCCACAATACAACTCTGTGGTAAACTAAAGCAGGAATATTATTAAGAATATGATCAAACTAAAACTGATACGTATGTATGTATGTTCAGATTTAACTGGAAATTTGTATGTGTGCTACTGGACATTACAAAATAAATTACTAAAACATGAATGTACCACTTCAGTGGGTTTTTTGTGCTTTTCTATTGAAATTTTTCTGAGATTCTGTCATGTGACATGGGTCTCATAGATGTCTCCCCATGAAGTGTGAGAAAATACCTGTGTGTCTGCTCATTTAAAGCTCTTAGCGCTTAGCTTAGCTGAACATGGTAGGCTTACTAAAGTATGTCTTGGTGAAAAAAAATCAGGGTAATTGAACAGCTAGTAAGTCACTGGGCTCATCAGCAGAAGGGAGTGTTGCACAAAAGCAGCAATGGCAAAGCTGAGCACAAACAGAAGTCTGATCCTGGAGACACATGGGTTGCCTGCTCTGACTACTAAATGTGTTTGGAAGCCATTTGGGGAGAGTGGAAAGCTGGGACTTGGACAAAAGGTAGGCCTGTGACTGCAGTACTTGTTCAGGTAGCGTAATTTCATGAGGTCTGCAGGCTCAACCTCCAGGAAAGCTTTCAGCTACTGGCAGAAAGGTGGTTGGGCAAGGTAGTCTGAGGCATTCTCACTCCTGCTTGCTAACCCTGCCTCCTGGTGCTGCTTTTCAGAGGATTCTACTTTAAACTGCCAGTAGAAAGAAAAGAGATCAGGGGTAAAACGAAAATATGATTGCCTAGCACTAGGCAAATTTAGAGGCCCTTGCCAAGTTCTCCTCCAGTTTTGTTTAAAGAGGACAGTAATCCCTTGACAGATCTCTGAAAAGAAGTGTTAGTATTTACCTTCAGGAGAGGCCCCAGAGCTGTGGATGAAGAACCAGCAGGAGCATCCTCTAACTGCAAATGACACGTCAGGAGAACCTGGGGTAAATCCCTGCCCACAGCTTTTTCCTGTTTCCTTCTAAGTAGAATGCCACTAGGTACCTACAAGCTCTGTGCTGTAGCAGCCTCTCTTACCCTGCATCACTTCAGCTTTAGATACCTCTCATGGGCTCCAGGACACCCTTCAGGAAACAAGTAACTACAAAGAGGAGTGGTGTACTGCCAGTGGTACAGGTGGGCGAGTCCTTCATCAGATCTTGGCATCACCTCCTCCATCTTGAGTCCGGAAACACTGTCAACTCAACAGGAAAAAATCCACATCTCTGTCCTGGGGAGTACTGTAAGAACTTAACACAGGTGTCTCTTACATGTTACCCTACACGGACCTTCTCTGACCAGTTGTTAGCTTAAGAGTTATTTATGAAGCATCACAAAAATAATGAACCTAATGTTCTCAAACTTATAGCAAAACTTAAAAGAAAAAGCATTTGAGCTTTACAATAAATAACATTAGTTAGGTGTTGCAAACTTCATCGTGCTATAAAACAAGGATTCTTCTGTTTTAATCAGTTTCTAAGTGATTATCTTAATTATAGAAAACCTGCATGTCCTTGATCACAGGATGGTATCTGAATACTGTGGTTCCCTGAAAGACAGCAGGGATTTTATCTGATATGTTAAGATTAGGAAAATTTACCATCTCTGCTCTAACTTTACAAACTTATCTCCTGAGAAGAAAAACCCTGTGCGTATTTTGCGGAATCAATTGAAGTGAGAAAAAAGACCTTGGGGAGATGGAGTAAAAAATGCTCTCAGGTATTTATTTGAAATCAAAGTTTATTTATTCAAAACACTTCTGTACTTTACTTTTTTCCCTTTTTTTAGTTTTTTTTTACTTTTTTTATTAGTTTTTTAAAATGCTGGTACTGTTATAGTAAATATTTTCAGTTGAAAAGACAAAATCAAAAATTGCTAAAATTTCCAAACAGAATAAAATTACTGTATTTTAAACCTTGAAAAATAGAATTACTGCTATAATTTTTCATTAAAGACTTCTTCTGCAAGATCTAGAATTTAGTGGGCTATGTCTTGAATTTCAAGGAGTGGCAAATCCAACAAGGTGTTATAGAAATGGTTATACCTTTTATGTATTTGGCAAATGGTAAGTATTGCCTAAATGCAGCCTCATATGTTATGAGGAGAAAACTCAACAGGTAATTGAGATCAGTCAAAAAACAGGCATTAAAGGAAAGTGATGAAGTTTTACTTTTCATTCTGACTGTTGGTCTCACCAGTCACCAACTTCAACTACAAATGGTTCCTTTACAGCTATTTTGCCACTGTTCACAATCACACAGTCTTGAAGGGGCCGGTCATGTTCATCTGTCTGCTGGAGTTCTATCGAGTGCACCACAGACTGTTAACAAAAAAAAAAACAAAAAAACAAAAACAAACAGAAAGGTTCAGGTTAGCCAAAGAAACTCCAGTGGCTGAAGTCTGGTGCCACGGAAACAATGAAGTGTGCCTAACATCACTGCTTATTAACCAGCTTGTGAACAAAGACCTTTACCCTGTCAACTTCCCACATCCTTTTTTTTCCCACATTAGCAGATACACAACTCTGTAACTCACACACAGTTGACAGAAGCACAGGAAAGGCTGTTTGCCCTCCTAGAAAATCTTTCAGCCAACAAAAACATTTTGAAGGGGCAACTGAAAATGTACATTCAGCTGATTAAGCTAGCACATACAGGATTCTCTCTGTGGCCTGTGAGCTGAAAGAATCCAGAGATCAGAAAAGACAAGCATTATTATTTTTCTAGTTGTACAGCATGACTGTGCTTCCAGAAATCTGGTTACTGCTTTTACCTTTAGCACGTAACACACACATACAGATTTTCAGTGTGGTACCATGCCACCAATCTTTTTTAAGGAAAAAATTCAGTTGGTATATTTATAACTTGGGTTTGGATATTTGTCCATTATTCTGATTAGATTGACACATAAATATAAATGTCTTCTCAGAGATTTCCACCTACTACTGTACATCATGAAAATGGAATTCACTATGAATGTGGGAGTGAGGGGCAAGTGTTCTGATGAGGTTTTCAAACTCCTCAGAGAAGAGGTCCATCCAGCAGCTCATGTTTTCTCCATTAATTTCAAGGCACAGATTAGAAAGGAATAATCTGTAAGGAAAACCAGACTAATAAAGTATGTAACTTGAAAATACAATTTTTTAATTTAAAATTCTATTTGGCCTTCCATCAGTATGTGTTTGCATACTTAACATTCACAGTGAAAGTGTTATCCATAACTAGCATGTGCTACAGAATTTGATTTTAGCCTGTAGAAACAGAATTATTTCATGGGTAACAGTATTAGTGACAGGAGGAGCTGAACTTTCTCCATTTGTAATCCGCAAAAGTGTCAGTGTTGATTCCAGTGGTTAGCAGTCTGAAATAAGGGCTGTGAAAGCCAAAAACATGATACAGGTTTCCATTTCTGCTATTTCAGTTCTAAATCATCCAGCTGGAGCTCTTCACAATAATTTTCTAGCATGTACATATTAGATGAATACTCAGCTGTTTCTGAACCATGGTAACAGGGATATAATGTGGCACGATTTGTCCACATCAACCAGTACTTTACACTTACCATTCCATCAAGGACTTTGCCAAATACAACATGTTTTCCATCTAACCAGGAAGGCTTTGTCACACTGATGAAGAATTGGGATCCATTGGTGTCCGGGCCAGAATTAGCCATGCTAACCCATCCTATTCCGTAGTGTTTGAGCTTGAAGTTCTCATCAGGAAACCTTTCTCCATAGATGCTTCTTCCTATGACAAAAAATTAGATAGCAAACATAAAAAAAAAAATCAAACAAAAGCCCTTTTATTCAACAATGGGGGAAAAAAAGTATGAATTCAGGACTTGAAGATTCATTTTTTGAGTAAACACAGCAGCATCACTGTTCAATCATCAGTGACTCTGTAACTAAAATCATTTTGTGGGTAAAGGTAGCTAAACCATCACACATAAGGAGAGAATAGTTAAGGCTGATGATGCTTTATCCTTTGAATTTAGGCAAGCTGAATACTTTCGAAGGTCTGGTTTACAGACACCACTGAACAATAGTATACTTCATCCTGTTCAACTTAAATTAAAGTACATGCTTATGGCAACTAACAATAAGGCTGCCATGTTGTGTGACTATTTCAGTATTTAAACCTTTCCCTTATACTAAGAAATTGCCTTAGGCATGTTTAGAAACATATGAAGACCAAATGGAAGTTAGACTAAAATACTTAGTGTAGATTTGTACAACCAAGGCGTAAAGATTTTGAAGTTTCTAAAACGAGAAAACACATCAGAGAGAAAACACATCAGTCATGTGGTTTAAACCACTATCACTCTGAAAAGACAAGGCTGTCTGTCTCACTCTTTACTTGTGCAGTGCCCAGCACAATGGGGACACTGCTCCCAACACCACCAGATGCTATCCCAATAAACAACATCAGCAGGCAAATAAGTGCTGCCTACCTTTAATGCTAGAACTATGTCTTTTGTATTATTGTTCACTGCTAGGAAGAGGAATGTATGTTTTCCATTCTATCCCAGCAGGGAAATCATTAACATTTCATGCAGACAGTTCAAATCGTACCACGTGAAGAATGTGCATGTACAGGAAGAGAAGAAATCTGCAGCCAGAGTGAGTGCAGTGCAAGAGATGCTGGGCTGGCATTGCCCTCCTGAGTAGACTGAACAGTTCTTCCAGAGAACAGGAGGGAGAAGTGATACACACAGCCAGGACTCACAGCACCAGCAAGTTTATGGTTTTAGTAAGAGAAAAAAGGGGAGAGGGCATGACCGTCATCTTCTACTTTCTTTCGCTCTCCCTGCTATGAAATTCCCTCTCACAGCACATTTCAGAAGTTCCTGGGAACAGGCTGAGCTGAGGGCAGAGAGGACAGCCTCCTGCTTCCCTACCTGCCTTCCCTCTACGCGTTTTCACTGTTTCATCACGGATTGGACTTCTGCTGGATGACTTGAATAGGTTCACCTATACATGCAATCAGTGAGTGCCTCAGGGAAGGAGCGCTGTCACAAAGCCAGAGCAGGGGAAGGGTGGAGACATCCATCATTTGGAGACGGTAAGTTGTAGGAGCAGCTCAGCTGGTCACGTGGCTCCAGCCCAGCACGCAAAGCCATGCTTCTTGAATGGGGACAAATCACAGACAGAAAAGAGCTATCTGCAAAAATTGAGGACAAAGGAAGAGCTACACATACTTATAAATCAGATAATCCAAACAGCTGCATCTTAGGATACAAGATGCCTGGAAAAGTACTAGATGTTCTAAAACAAATGTGGGCTGGTTTGGGGTTTTTCTCATTTATGTGAGCAGAAACAATGAAGGAATATGCTGTTTTGCCCATACTTTAAGCAGACATTCAAACAAAGAAAAGGGAACCTGGAAGACACTAAGTATTTTACCTCCTGATCCATCTCCAGCTGTAAAGTCTCCTCCTTGAATCATGAAGTCTTTGATCACACGATGAAATTTACTTCCTTGGTATCCATATCCTCTCTAAGAAAATTAAATAATTCTGTAAATGAATATAACACCCAGGTCTATATACAATCATATGGAGATACACAAGTTGTGAATGGCCAGATTTCACAGAATATATCACCAAGGGATATAATATTGTCAAGAAGCATTAAACTGAGGTGCAGGTAAACACAGCTGGACTGCACTGCCACAAAGAAGGTATTACTCGGGTGATCAAAGCCATTGTCTTTATTTGACTGGTATCTGACCACAGTTAACTCCACATGCTCGATCTGCAAGGCAGGAACAGACTGAGGTGGTCATATCCAGCATCTCATAATTACGTCTTGTGACCAAGGACCTGAGAAGACACGCACTGGTGCACAGCCCTGGGGATGGCATTTTTGCACAGGCTCCAGTGAATGAAATCAACAGCTCACAACTGAAACAGCACTAGACAAACACTGCCTTCCCAAGCCACACTTGAGTACATGGTGGAAGAAAACTGCAAACGTACTTCTCCAGTCGCCAACGCAACGAAGTTCTCCACGGTCTTTGGGACAACTTTTCCAAACAATCCAATTACAATTCTGCCAACATCTTTGTCTCCAATCTTCACATCAAAGAACACCTGAATATTTTTGTGAAGGGAACAAAAGTGATACAGACGTGAGTGCAACAAGCAGCCAAGCTTTTCAAAGAGTAAGGTCGTAAGAAATTGCTTCTGGCTGGTCTGTATTAATAGTGTCCTGCAATTCCTAAGGGTGCTGTTTCAGAGAAATCCCCTCAGAGCCACAAAAATCAGGTTATGCAGAGAACTGTTTGAGTATTGTTGACTTTATGTTTTGATTCTTATTGCTTTTAATGGCTTGGCAGGACTGCTGTATCTCAAGTTTGAAGATAGTGTTCAAGAAGATTTTTCCCAGACATCTAAGTCTTTAAAGCTGAATGGAAAAGATGAAATATGAAAGCAAGGAAGAAAAACAATGCTATTCCGATGTGGGGGAAAATAACAAGGAACTATAGTACTGACACTCCCCACAAATGACAGTTTGCTACCCACTCATAATCTTCACTGTTCTAAGCATCAGTATGTATAGACAAAAGCCTAAATTCCATTAAATTGACAAACAGTGGGAAGAAAATCCTACGGCTCAAGCAAGCAGTCGCCTTCCTAAACATGAATTCAAATGCAACAGAGAAATAACCAGGCCAGATTATTCAGCTGATTGCCTAAAAGCTTCAATGTATATGTCTCTGAAAACCAACTTCAAAAAGGCAAATGAGTTATAAGGCATTTTAATATACTTCAGAATCTATGAATGCATATTTGAACGTGCAAAAACGTTCCAATAATTACTGAAAATAGGAACAGCTGTCAGGAAATGAGGCATTTTGAAGTTCTGAAAAAGTTACATAAAGGCTATTACAACTTCTAGGAAACAGCAATGTGTATTCCTATGATGTGGTATTTGCTGTTCCTTGTGGCACTCAACCAAGTATTACTTGTCTGTAATGCTAAGAAATTAGTCCAATAATGATAATAAATGACCACAGTCCCTCCAACATGAATGCCTCTTTCACGCTCTCCTCCTAAACATTTCTACCGTTTCTTGATCTTCCATGTGGTTTTGACTGTTGAACTTTTGGCTAACGCTATAAAAGCGCTATAAAGGAAATAAAATTCCTTTTGATACACCTCATTCATTTCCTTGGCACTTGGCACTGAATAACATGCCTCTTAGATGTGTAGCTCTCAAAGTACTAACAGCACACTTTCACTAACTCTTTAGCAGTTTTATAAACAAACCTCTCTGAATTGTGCTGCCAGCGTTATCTGGGCAAGGGATATTGCCCTCCTATGTTTTCTAAATCCATTGTCTGTCTATTTTGTCTGGAAATGTTGTTCTACCAGGACTGCCTGAAATACATCAGCATATATAAAGTAACATGACCAAGGCTACCAAACAATCACCACACAGAGCAGGAACATGAAACACTTTGACAGAGCACACAGAGACAAGTTCATCATATGCTGTAAGCCTCGCCCAGCCACAAGGCTTCATACGTGGCACTGCTGCTCACCTAAGCAGCAAACCCAGTACTTCTAAAAATGTGTCTGCGCATATTTTTGGCCACAAAATCAAGTACAGAAATATTGGGTAGCCCTAGACACTATTTTTGCATAGAAAAGCCATGTTCTCGTGAGTGTATTTCCTCAGGTTCTCTAGAAATTCAATGAGCATGTAGACACTAGTGAGCTGGTCGATGCAGCAAATCTCAAAAAACATCTGACCAAATTCTTCACCAAAAACTCTGAAAGAAAATAAATATTATAAATTTTCAGTCTTATTAATATTTTTATAAATATCTAATCTTATTTACAATTTGAATTCAAGTATTTCAAGACTGAAATGAAAAAAGAAAGTAAGAGTGGCTGGTTCTCATAAACATATTCATATATAATTTACACAAGATGGTGTACATCTAATTGAAAAAATGGACAAAAGCATTCAACTTGGAAAGGAAGATCTCATGATTCTTAGAGCTGCAGTAGCGTAATAACCTTACAAATGCAAAGATACTGACTTATGGTGTAGAGTCACAAGGGGCCCAAATACATCTGGCATCATCCTGAGCAGTTTAGTGAAAGGTTTGGCTTTGGGCTTGTGAAGGTCAGAGAAGGCAAACAAATACTAGAAATAATTAAAATGGAAACAGAAAAGAGATGGGCCATAATAACATCATCATTACATCTATACCGTGAGTTAACACCCCGAGTGCTGCATGTAATTCTGGCTTCTCTATCACAGAATGATAAAACCAGCCTAAAAAATGTAGAAAAATGGGTAGACCAGATGCTCAATAGGTCCTGAATACCTATTTATACTTTTTATATGAAGAAAGATTACAGAAAACTACTTGAACTGGAAGAGAGAAAATTGGTGTGGTTTGATGAGCTTTGTAAAGTTACCACTGCCTAGGACATGGAAAATTGGCAGTGCGATTCCTTACGTGCCACAACAATCAGAAAAGGGCATAAAATTATAGTCCAGGCAGAAGGAATGAAGAAGGAAAGTACTTATGCATAATTTAATGGGAATATATTGCTAGAAGATTATCTGGAGGTCGAATTTACCCCCGCAAAAAAATAAAATCTACGGTCTAGAAATCCATGGCAGTGTAACTGTAAGCAGTTGCAGACAACAGCGGCAATGAAGTACAGAGACAAAGGCACAGTCCATGGCATAGGATGCTGAAGCCATGCTAGAGGAAGCAGTTCTGCCCCTGCCCTTCCCTGTCACACTTTCACGAGTGTAGGTGTCTTTCCCAGCATGGACGCACTCTCTCTTGAGTGCAGGTGGAAAGACACTTGGGGGCTGAAACATGGAATTCCTGCTTGATCCAAAGCTGGACTGAACACCCCACCTCCTGCACCAAACCAACACTTTTTGGAAAGATGCTGCAGTAGCTAGGTGCATGCCCATCCCACCAGCAGGCACCACAGCCCTCAAGCCCATCTCCTGGGCAGTGCCATCTGCAGTGGCCAGGCGTGCCACAGGCACACGGCCCCCCGTCCTGCTCAGCCCCGAGGGGTCCCGGCCCGCGGGCCCCGCACACGCCGCGCCTCCGGGCACCGGGCAGGGGGAAACAAGCGGCAACGAAGGGGCTGCTCTCAGTACCAGGAGCTTCACACCGAGACGGAATGGGTGCGAGCGGGAAGGACACGGCGAGTCATCTGCCCCAGCCTCCCTGCTCGAGCAGGGCCATCCCAGAGCACATGGCACGGGATTGTGTCCAGGTGGTTCTTGAACATCTACAGGGAGGGACACTCCACAGCCTTCCTGGGCGACCTGTTCCAGTGCTCGGTCACCTGCACCGTAAAGAAGTTCTTCATGTTCAGCTGGAACTTCCGTGCATCAGCTTGGCACCACTGAGCAGAGCCTGGTCCGTCCTCTTGGCACCCTCCCTTCAGGTACTCATAGACATTGATGAGCTCCTCTCTCAGTCCGTTCTCCCGGCTGAACAGGCACAGCTCCCCCAGCCTTTCCTGGTAAGAGACATGCTCCGCTCCCTTGATCAACTCTGTAGCCCTCCGCTGGATCCTCTACAGGAGTTTCAGCGAGGAGGGCGGGGGGAGGGCATAAACCCCACGGCACAGACGAGCCCCGGCGCAGTTAAACAACCCCTTCTCGGGGCAGCCTGGAAGCACCAGCAGCCCCGAACTGCCCTGGCAGCGGGAGAGGCCGCAGCAGCGCTGGTGGGGTGAGGAATTTACAAGTTTCCACTTCTGCAAGCCAGAGGGAGGCTTTGCTGGCCCGACCTCTGCGGTGTGCCAGCGCCTACAGAAAGGCGCCATGCCCAAAGAGGTTAAACACCAAGTAACCAACCAACCAGCCAACCAAAAAAAAAGTACTAAAAGGGTGGATTTCTGTCGTTTGCCCAAGCCCGCCCCAAGCCCTCTGTGCCCGGGATGCGGCGCGGGGCCGGCTGTGGAAGCGGGGCAGGGCAGAGGGCGGCCGGCTCCCCCGGCACGGCCCGGGACATCCCCGCCGCGGGCCCCTCCCCGGTGGGCGAGAGTCACCTTGGCTGTCACGCTGGGTCCCCTCCTCCTGAAGGCCTGGGCCGCCGGGGCCAGGAAGCACAGACAGGCCACGGCGCCGAGCAGCGCCCCGCGGCCCATGGCGCCGGCCGAGCGCTGCCGCNTCACCCATCCCGGGGAGTGGCCGCCCGTGCCAGGGAGCGGTCATCCATCCCCGTGATCGGTCACCATCTCAGGGGCCGCTGATCCATCCCGTGAGCGGTCTGAAACCCCGGGGAGCGGTCCCCCATGCTGGAGAAGCCGTCACCCATGCCGGCAGGAGCGGTGACCCGGCCGCCGTGGCCGGCGCGGGCCCTGCTGAGCTGCGGTCCCGGCGCTGCCCGGGTGCGGGGGCTGCCAGGACCCCCAGGCTGGATTTGGGGCGGGTGCCCGTGCGGTGCGCGTTCCTGATGGGCGGCGGGAAGCCCTGTGCCCTCCCCGGGGTCAGCCTCGCCCAACCCGAGCTGCAGCGCCTGCAGTGCCTTCGGGTTCGGCCAGGCCGTGTGCCCGGGAAGGTCCCGCGTGTGGGTGAAGCAGCCAAAGCAGTAAACATACAAGGGCTGGAGCCAGCAGTGGGCCGTTTTGGGAAAGGGCAGTGGTGTCCTGGGCTGCTTTCGGAACAGCGCTGCCAGCAGGTCGAGGGAGGTGATCCTGCTGCTCAGCCCGGGTGAGGACACACCTGGAGTGCTCTGCCCGGTTCTGGGCTCGTCAGCGTAAGAGAGGTGTGCAGCTCCTGCAGCGGGCCCAGCAGAGCGCAAGAAGGGACTGGAGCATCTCTCTTGTGAGGAAAGGCTGGGAGCTGGGCCTGTTCAGCCTGGATAAAAGATCACTGAGATGGACCACATCATTGTCTATGAGTATCTGATGGAAGGGTGTCAAGAGGATGGGTCCAGGCTCTGCTTGGTGGTGCCCAGCAACAGGACAAGAAGCAACAGGCAGAAATTGGTGCACATAATTACAAGGAAGAACTTCTTTACTGTGTGGGTGACTGAGCACTGGGAACAGATTGCCCTGAGAGATTGTATAGTCTCCCTCACTGGAGATACTCAAGAACCATCTGGATACAGTCCTGTGCCATGTGCTCTAGGACAACCCACATGACCCACTGTGTTACCTTCCAACCTGACCAGTTCTCTGATTTTGGGTGTGGGTCATTGGTCTTTCTTCTTTACTGTATTTAACGTGCTGAGTAGAAACAAGAGCGTGTGAGGCACCTGTAACACTTTTGGGTTCATTTGTGTTAGCAGTGGAGGTGCACTGCTTGACACTCACATCAGCCCGTACCCCTAGCTTTGAACAATAAACAGCAGCACTAAAGGAATTCATCAAACACAAACATTTCTCCCAAGCCATTACCTACCGAGATGGGGAATTGGGATGCCAGTCTAGCAAATTACCTGTTACTTTCTCTGCTAAAAAATCATTTGCATTCAGGACCTATCTCAAATGGTGTTACTACTGCAGTCCCTAGAAAAATTTGCGAATTGTAGCACACACTGAAATTTTGTGGCCTCTCAGTTGTCAGCATATGAAAGTTATAGTAGATGCCAATACACTGCAAGCAGGAGGCTGTCAGTGGCTTATGTAAACACATTCAGGCTGAAACTCAGCAGCACTGTGGCAGAGGATTTCAAAGTCAGCCCGGAGCTCACGTGCAGTGCCCGAGGGAGAGTGTGCTCTGCCCTGCCTCATGTGCGCTGCACGGCTGCAGAGCCGCTCAGCTTCAGACCGTGGCTCAGCTAGCAAGTAGGAGGCGCAACAGCCACAGAGTCATAGGATGTTTAGGTGAGAAAAGACCTTTAAGGTGATCGAGTCCAACCATTAATCCAGTCCTGCCAAGCCCAGCATTAAACCATGTCCCTAAGCTCCACATCTACATGTCTTTTAAGTGTCTCCGGAGATGGTGATTGTACCACTTCCCCAGACAACAAGTTCCAGTGCTTAACAGCCTTTTTCATGAAAAAATTTTTCATACTATCCAATTTAAGCTTCCCCTGGAACAGTTTAGGGATGTTTCCTCTTGTCCTAAGGCTTGTTACTTGGGAGAAGAGGCTGACACCCACCTCACTACAGCCTCCTTTCAGTTTGTTGTACAGTGGTCGGGTCCCCCTTTGGTTATTCTCTCCAGGCTGAACATCCCCAGCTCCCTCAGCTGTTCCTCATCAGACCTGTGCATCAGACTGTTCCCCACCTTTGTTGACCTTCTCTGGACACGCTCCAGCACCTCCATGTCTTTCTTGTGAGGGGCCCAAAACTGAACCCAGGATTTGAGGTGCGGCCTCACCAGTGCCCCGTACAGGGTGACAATCTCTTGGTCCTGCTGGCCATACGATTTTTGATACAGGCTAGGATGTCATTGGCCTTTCTGGCCACCTGGGCACAGCTGGCTCATGTTCAGCCTCTGTTGACCAGCACCCCCAGGGCCTTTTCTGCTGGACCACTTTCCACCCACTCGGTCTCCAGCCTGTAGCACTGCTTGGAATTGTGGTGACCAAAGTGCAGGACCTGGCACTTCCTCTGTTGAACCTCATCAACTTGGCTCAGCCCATCAATCCAATCTGTCCAGATACCTCTGCAGAGCCTTCCTACCTTCCAGCAGATCAACACTTCTGCCCAACTTAGTGTCATCTGCAAGCTGACAGGGGGTGCACTTGATTCCCTCATCCAGACCATGGATAAAGATTTTAAACAGGGCTGTCCCCAACTCAGAGCCCTGGGGAACAGCACTTGTGACTGGACACGAGCTGGATGTAACTCCATTCACCTCCACTCTCTGGGCCTGGCTGTCCAGCTGGTTTTGGGCAGCAAAGAGTGCACCTGTCCATGAACAGACAATGACACTGTGTGCTTTTCAGATGGTCTGTCCAGCTGACCAAACGCCTACAATGCTTGAAGAGTGCAGGCAACCAATCCAATCTGGATGTGAACACTTCCAGGGATGGGGCAGCCACAGCTTCTCTAGGCAGCCTGCTCCAGTGCCTCACCACCCCCACCATAAAGAATTCTTCCTAATATCTAACCTAAATCTTTTAGTCTTTTAATTTGAAGTATTTTTAGATTAGGCATGTGTGGGTCAGAACATTTTTGATACTTCAAATGCATGTGGGTCACTAGGTGAATGTGAAAAGAAATAAGGAAAAAGGTGGAGCCAAGGCTAATTCCAAGTTTTGAATTTGAAAGAAGACCAAGGCTGGCTGATGAGACTGTATTGTCTCAGAGCAATTCAGTCAGAGGAGTACACTGATTCAAACCAGGAGGTGCAGAAGAATGAGCAAGGAGCTGGGAAGACACAAAAAAGATGATCTGGCTGAGAGGCTGCTTGATTTAATACTCCTTAATACAGAGTGTATGAAGGTGTAGGCATGCTGAACAACACTATCTAGCAGCAGTACTCCCAGGAGTTCCCTTTCTCTCAATAAACATGTTGGTGTTTGCAAGGACGGCTTTCCTGTTTATTGAATTGTAAATATGTTTCATCCATGTACAAGATGGCAGTATGAGTCAGGAAGAATGAAAGGAGTGCTTGATAGCACTGAAGATATTTAAAAACAGCAAGATGAGAAGATGAGACGGGATCTGGTTTACATTATCTTGGAAAGTTTATGCATACTGGTGATGCTGCTAAATAATTTTTGGAAGAAGATAAAACAATGTTTAAAGAGGAAATCTTGAAAAGAGGCAGAAACTTAATATGTTCAGTGAAAAGTCAATTTTACACAGAAAATCTCTTCCTGATGCTAAAAGAAGTACATGTTCTTTTTGTAGAAGTTTGATGCCATGACTATCAAACTGGAAGTACAAAAAAGGCAGACAAACAGTAAACTTTGTGCTAGCTGTGAAAAGCAAGAAATCCTTGCAATGAAATTAGGGAATATGTAAAAACCTGTTATGAACGCTTCATTTTTCTGCTTTATGATTCATAGCTATCTTGAAGAATTTGGAGGTCTTTGCAAACCCTTTACACCAACTGGATACAGTGCTGAGAACTACACTGAATTCACTGTGACTTTGCACAGAGACACCTTCTCCTTGTTAAAAAAAACAAAAATATGCAAAATCAGGAGAGGGTCTACAACAGAAACCATTCTTTCCTGTTCCATCTTCCCTAACCATGAACAATTTGTTCACCTCCTCAGTGAAGCTGATTTGAAAACTGTTATCATTTCTTCCCTCAGTTTTCTTTTCTGTAGACTAAACAACCCCAATTCCTTCTATCTTTCCATATGGGTCAAGTATTAGAGCAGGCGTCATCTGGATGTATAGATTTTAGTTGAAATATTACCTTTGTCCTTACACATGAGTAGAAGCTACAGATAAGCACATTTTGTCATTTCTTGCCTTTTTTTTTTCCTTTATTTTTAAGTTGTTCAAGTGACATAGGGCTGTTGTGACAAAAATGATGTAGCCCTTTCAAAGAACATGTTTAGGCTATCTTGTGTTTGTAATATGGTGCAGGGGACATGTTGCATTTTAGAGCTAGCAGACGTATTATTTTGGTGCTTGTCTCTTGAAGTCACCAACCTTTTAAAAGAATAATTTGCTACTGTTTGACAGTCTTCAATCTAAGTAATCGTCTCTGTAATGAGATGTTTCATTGGTTCTTATGGGCTCTTTACAATTTAAAATGGGTACAAAAGAGAGAGCTATTGAGCGTATAGAATCTGACAGATTTTGATTTCTAGTAGTATTAGCCTTGGCAGTTATTCTAGCACTCCCTTTCATCACTTCATGATGTGAGCTTGATTTATTGTAGTGATATAGAAGTATTTCATATCCAGATTGCTCTAGTATATCATGTTATACAGGTAAAAGAATTCTGGTACACATAATAATGCTTTATGGTTCTGTAGGCACTTTCATCGATGTTAATTGCTTGACAGCTGCCAGGATAAAACTTGGAGTAAGCACTATGTCCTGTAAGACTGCTGTAAACGAGCTTTTATTTTTATTTTTATTTTCTCCCTAAGAAAAGGGTTTTTGATTCTAAAGGCTGAATCACTGAAAGTGTATCATCCCTTCCAGGACTGATCTTTGTCCATAAAGTTTCACACTGCCATCATGTTACCTGTCTTGTTTATTTATTGTATCACTGGCAGAATAAAATCATAGGTTTAAAACCAAGCTTTAATCCCATAAAGACTAAGAAATGACCCACTACATCTTATATACCAGCTGAATTATAAAATGGTTAAAATATCAGAGCCATTGTGACCTGACATATGATTCTAAGATGCCACAGTTAAAAAAAAAAAACAAGGTCTGCAAATTGTAAGTCACTGTATATGGCCCTCATGAATAATGAAGAAAGAGGTTTATGGGAAGTTTTGTTTGTGTTTTTTTGTCTTTTCCTTTATGTGACTTCAGAAAGATGGAGTGTATCGTATGTGCTGTCTCTTCTATTAAACCACTTGTAAAATGGCTTAGACTGCTCCTGTCATCTGGTGCACTTATGCAAAATAAATGTGTCCTATGCTCCGGATAAGTGTCTTCCTTCTGGTGAATAGTTTTTAAGCTTTTTAAATTTTGTATCCAAACGCGATTTGAAGTGTCACCCTTTCCACTCTAATGGTCAAAGCATTTATTTAGGTGATACCAGCAATGTGTTTTCAAAATAATGCAGCTGGAGCCAGAACCATTTTGAGCCTATATGTTTACAGGATATCAGAGCTATCTGTAATTGCACATCTCATTTAACACATAGTCATTCATTTAATTTCTGTTTTTCATAGCATCTGCGGTTGCATAAGATCCCTTAGGGGAAAACTGAAAAACTTTTTTTGCAGTAAAGCCTAGCTGTGAGGAAATGTACAGTAATAATTCTTTGTTCTCAAGGCAAAAAAGCTAAAATTTATTGAAAAAAAAAACCCTAAAAGTGCATAGGATCCTTTTTTTTTTTCTTTCTCCAAATATTACTTCCAATTCTAGTAAGTTGTTGATTCCAGTTCTCCAAACACTCTTGAACATCCGTAAATTATGGCTGTGGTCTCCCACAGAATACTTACACCTAAAGGTAGGTACATAGGTGTTACTTTGTCAGTAAATTTAAGTTCCAGTAATTGATACTTCCAGCCTGATAATGCCCAGAGGTGCAAATCAGAATGTATAGTCCGTGTCCCTAGGCTCTTAAGAAAAAAAGATAATTCCTTCCTCAAATATGGAAATCGGAAACTGAAAAAGTAGCATTCCATCACATGCCTATGGTGAAGAATAGGTACACGTTTGTACTTTTCATGTGAGATTTTCAGTTATTAATATAGTTGTTCTTGGTGGAGGAGGGGGGAGCAAGGGAAAGGTAGGGAAAGAAGGACATAGGAAGTGTGAAACAGTGAAAGCTCATTAATTGTCTAGGAGGAAAATGGCAACCCAGGACTAACACTCAGGAGACAACGAACACGATCAGCAGTGCCAAGGCATGTGAATGGGTTTGGTCCTCACCTTCCAAATACCAGATTAGGTTGTAGTAATCAAAAGGGAAAATGAAACCTGAAGCTGTTCAAAAGGAAAGTGATGATGACAAGTACAAGAGTTTTTCCTTTGCAAATAATACGGAAAGCATCAAATATTTAGAGAGATTTTGTATGGAAACTGATAGTTTTAGAAAAGATTTGAGCATCTAGAACAAAGGAGAAATCTGCTGCCAGGATCGTGTCTTGGGGTGATCACCCCAAGACAGATGGTTTTAAAGGGAGAAAAATACATTGGTGGTTTGTTTCAAGATGAGTGAAAGGTGAGAATACATGATATTTCTCTCTCCAACTCACTCTGGAGCCTGCTGTGCTGACAGAAGTACAAGGCTCGCCTCATTAGTACAGGAAATATGGGTTAGAAGATACAGGGAAAAAAGGTATGTGTGATTTCAGTGTCCCTGAAGTTCTGCATTGTTATTACCATGTTAAAAGTAGTGCCTGATCAAGAACCTCATCTCTCTAATTTCTTTCTAATTTCTATTCAGATAGATGCAGTGTTTCTGAAAGCATGTATTAATTTGCTATCTGACATGACACTATGTAAAAAATTTTCTTACTTTACCTTAAGAAAGATTTGTGTCCAGTTCTTCACCCCTATATTTACTTTAACTTTGAGTAAGATTTTACTCTCATGCATATGCAGGTACCTGAATACACGTGACTTAGATATCACCCTACTTGTTGCATCTTTCAGGTCTTTAAGTAAATCTACACTGAAGTGAACAAAGTGTTTTATTAGAGCTGTAATATTCTTCTTGGAGACCTTGCCAATCGGAGATAAAATTTCTGAGAAATGCTTACCATGATCCTTTGTCTATATGAAATAACTTTGTATACATTTTTGTACATTAAACCTGTGCAACAGCTAGAGAAACTCTGCCAAGATTGTGTAAGGATCAAGGAAAGGACAATAGTCCTGCTTCCAAGGTGAGCATTAAATGGTCAGCTGCTAGCAAATATGTATAGTTGTTGTTTTTACTAAATATCTTTATTTAAA
Organism: Daphoenositta chrysoptera; assembly: GCA_013397915.1. Classification (NCBI taxonomy): domain Eukaryota; kingdom Metazoa; phylum Chordata; class Aves; order Passeriformes; genus Daphoenositta; species Daphoenositta chrysoptera. The sequence continues at coordinate 954,061 of VZRO01004641.1, forward strand.
CAGTGTTACAGTTAGTCACAGGTGAAATTCTCTACACTTATCCTCATTAAGAATTTCCATGTCACAGTATCTAGGAAAATGTAGTAATTTGTTACACTTGAAATAAAAAGTGATATGATGAGCACAATACAATAACTCTGCATGTATTGACATTTTAGTGGTGTTTGTTATCTATGTTCAAATAAATACCATCAAAACTATTTTTTTTCTTACCATTGTCCATGCTAAGTCGACTGTCTCTTTTCTAAGTGATTTTTTCAATAAAAATCCTCCTCTCAGGTGCTTTGTAAACTACATTTTCTGGCCAGTAACTTATTCCAGCAGTCACCCTTACATTTAATCATTGTAGTGCCTGTAATGGTAGTGTGAGTGTGTTATTTTTGAGAAAGGAATTCTAGATAATTTGGAAACAATTCTGATTCACAGTTACGGAGAGCTGCCCTGATGGCAGCAGGACCTTTCTGTGGTGTGATGGCCTTGGCTGGATACAAGATACCCACCAAGCCACTCCTCTCCTCAGCAGGATGAGGGGGAAGAAGATAAGATGGAGAAAACACCCACGGGTTAAGAAGAAGGAAGTTTAATAAAACAAAAGCAAAGGTTGTGCATGGAAGCAAAGGGAAGCAATAGATTTATTGTCTACTTCCCATCTGCAGGTGATATCCGGCCACTTCCCAGGAATTAGGGCTTCAGAACATCTACCAGTTGCTGGTGTGAGGCAGGAGGCAGAATGTTGGGGAGACAGTGCTGATGCTGTGCCCGGGCTGCTCAGAGGTAGCCAAAGCACCACTGTGTTATCAGCACCTCAGCACAGCACAGCAAGGTGAGGGCTGCTGTGGGGAAGAGAACCCCTCCCAGCCAGAGCCAGCACACCTCTGTATTCGCAGTTCTGCTCTTCAGAGGTATGTGCAGGATCGCAGCATTGAATTCCCATTATCAGAAGAGGAACCAGGAGGTCTGACATGAAAAGTTAGGGAATTTTAAACACCTTGTTCACTTTTGGGAAAGGAGCTTTCTGCCATGGTGGAACTTTTCAGTACTGCTTTTAGACTTTACAGTTAAGCTAGTGAAAAAGACTGGTGTTTTAGTAATTATTTTAAAGTGTCATCAACCCCCTAAGCCCTGAAGACTGCACAAAGCATTTTAAAACAAGAATTTCTTACAAAATGCAGAGAATATGCATAATGCATGGAAATGCAATTGTCTGGAATGAAAATTTGCTCATGCTGCTGTCACTTCTCAATATTTAATTCATCAGAAACTGATGCTGATGACATATTTACCACTTGCCACTTGTGTTCTCCATATTTCCTATGAAACAAGACAGCTAAGCCTTAAGTGTAAGTATTTTTGCTTTGTATAGTGTCATTAAATGTTTTACTGATTTTCAGTTTTTTGTCACCCATTGATATGAAGGACTGTGAGAAAAAAGTGGGAACAGTCTGGGAAATTTCAATTGGTCTGATTAGACAGAGCAGGTCTCTGAGCAACCTGGTCTAGTCGAAGATGTCTCTGCTCATGGCATGCAGTTGGTCTAGCTGACTTTTGAAGGCCCCTTCCAACCCAAACTATTCCATGATTGTATGAAAATTATCAAATTTGTGACTGCAAGCAAAGGAACCTGGGATAAATATCTCAAGGATCAGATGTGTTAATAGCATTTTACTGGGAAATGCTCTCAGAAATATAACTTCACGTTGTGTTTTATGTGCCAAAATACTTAGTGTTAGTTGTTAACACCATTGAAAACATTGTTTCCTTCAGTCTTTATATTGCTTATACTTTGCTGGATGCCATGTTTTCTCTGTTTCTGGAAGCATACATTAATATCATAATGTTTTGGACAGCATATCCCATAGTTTTGGTTGACAAACTAATGGTTTGGATGGTGAAACAGATTGAAGAGTCCCCCTTAGTTAATCCATTTAATGCTAGATAATCTTTATTAGAGGCCCCAAAGACTTATGTTGATTATTAGTTTCAGTTCAAAATAGACCTTGGTGGATTTAAATGTAATCCTGCAAAAGCTACCTGGAAGTTGACTTATTTTTATGTCAGTTTTTACACATCTTAAAATACAGCCCTGGTTTCTAGCAGAAGCAGCATCACAGTAGAAACAAAGCAGATGTTTCTCTGATTGTATCTAAGGATATGTCAATGGTATTCTTAGAAATAGAGAAATTTTGGCTTGGCAAACTAGTGGTGGCATTTTTGTTCTCATTAAAACATCAGATTGATAAAGTCCATGTACTGCTTTGTTCCAAAATGTTCAGGCTTCTTTAAACATTAGCATTCTTATGATTTCACTGGCATTGCAGGCTTCTAGGAAACTCACTTTTTACAGATCCCTTCCTTCACATCTTTCCTTCCATCAATCTGACAAGCGAGAAAAAAAGTCAGCCCTAAGACTGCCAGTTGTAGCTGCTGCTGAAGACAAGGGATTACAATGAATACTTAAAATTTGGTTCCAGGAAAGCTTTTTCCTATTTGGGGCCTTGTCTCTCTCCCCATTGACAGAAAAGCCAGGACTTTTTTAGACTTAGCCATGTTCTGCGTCAAAATTCTCTAACTTGAGACAACATAGTCAGGGAAGTGACAGCTTTATATGTATCTCTTTGTAGAAGACCTCAGTAGTGTTGTAAATCCGGAGTATATTCACAACTGTTGTGCTTATACGTTGCTGTAAAAGCAGATGGATATATCATGTGACGTGCAAACTACTGTTTTCACACTTAGGACACCAATCTGTAAATATGAACCAGTAAATCTTCCTGAACATGAAGACAAAGTTGGTACTTGTTTCATAAACACATTGGCTATGTATATTATGGCTAATGCAGCAAATGTTCCCCTAAAGGATAAACAATGTCATCCACAGCTAAAGTGTTGTCTTTTAATGGCATGGTTCATAAATTACAATGTCATTAAAAAATTAAATTCAAACTATTTACAAAAGTGAAATAAGTTCACCACAAAAGCGAGTGAAATGTAAATTAGAACTTGGATCTTCATTCTGCCTCTTTAGCATAAGTGTAAACTCAGTTCTAACAAAGTAGTGTTTGCCTCTGTCAGAGCAGGATATTCCAGAGCACAGGAACAGCGCGCTGGTGAAGCATTCCAGCAGGAGTGTCCTTGTTGGCTGACCTTCTCTTCTCTCTGTCTTCTGTCTGTGATGCTTCCCCATTAATTGCATTTTCTGTCTGAGTAGGATTTTTACATTTGCTGGTGTAAGATTTATATATTTGGCAGCCTTTAAGGATCAACTTGGCTAAGGATGTTTTTCTAGTGAGACTAAGAGTGTCCACATGTGGTCTTTTCTGCCAGAAGATATGAGTGGTAGAAGAGACATTACACAGCTATGATCTGATTAAATGAAGCTTATCCACAGTTATGTCTGTCTTACCAGTTCAAAGATAGAGGTGTGATTCATGCTTCTTCCTTCAGACCCAGAATAGGACTATGTGATTACAGATACTATCAGAAGTTGTATTTTAGCCATGAACTGAATAAGAAAAATTGTGAGGTGTCCTGATCCTGATTTCTGGAGGAAAATAAGATGACCATGGCTTTCAGATCAAACAGTTAGAAAGAACTACTCTGTGAAAGCTGGAACAGGAGCAGACCATTTGTGAAGAACAGCTAAGAAGACAGGCACAAGTTCATACTGTGGCAAACTGGGATGAACATGAAGTTAGGACTTCACATTCCCTTTCTCTTCTTTTCCCACTGACTTTTTCCGAGATCTACAAAAAAAATTATCTCATCTGTCTACCTCATTGCTACACACACATCAGTGGCTCCGTTTCAGACCCCATCTGTAATTTTCAAAAGTTGGGAGAGAAAATGGTGAATCGCCTCTGAAGCAGCTTCCAGCAGTGCAATGACAACCGTGTCTCTGTCTTCCAGGGGATGCTATTGCCTCCTTATGAAGACATCAGGATCCTGACAAGAAAGTCGCTGTACAACTAGCTCATCCTGAATCACGGTAAGGGCAAAATTGTGCTGTGAGATGATGCTTTGACCACCTGTCTGAGGTACTGTTTGCAGTAATATACAGAACTCTGTCGCCCAGTGAAGCCTTGGCATCCTGTCTGAAATTGGATAACCACATAGTGTCAGTATCTGCAACTGCTTTATTGAACATTTATCTCACCTGGAAACTGTGTTTCTCCCTGCTGGGCAAGGTACCTGATAAAGCAAACAGTGAATTTTGCTGAGATCTTGAACAATCTCACCTGCTTCAGTTGAAGCTGACTGGCTGAGGCATTGAGGAGACCATCAGTCACTGAGCTCCTATCCAGTTTTGTATCACTTTTTCAGCAGAATCATCTTTAAAGTCATTATTTGTCTGGGGGAGTGGAATGAGGTAGAAAGCAGTTGTTCTTCTCTAAACTCCTGCTTTTATCGCCTGCTAATGTTGCATTTATGTATCTACCTAGCAGTAATGTCAGCAAGACAAGTAAATTTAATGGAAAGTATATTTTCAAAGGGTCTTCACAGGCATTCAGAGTTGCAGAACCTAAAGTGATGCCTTGTGAGGGAAAGCAGGGGGAAACAACAAAATAAACAAATTTTTTTGGCATGAGCAATCCTGGCTGCTGTGAGTAATATCACTTGCTGTCAGTAATATTATGCAGATAATGGTTTTAAGACTGAGCACATGCTCAGTATTCTGGGCAAATAGTTGAATTCAGTTAAATTACTTGCTTAATTCTAAAATTCTAGTCTGGTAACTAGTTGCAAATTATCTGCATTTTGCTTTCTGAACAACCCATGTGTTTGGAAAGCATTGTACTTCAGATTAATAGAATTGTTTGTTAATAGAACTCTGGGCTTCCCAAGGAAGTGTTTTTCAAAATTGCCTTGGGGAGGGAAGAAGATGTGTGTTACAGAATCAGCTACAGGTCTCTTCTCAGGAGAAATGATCACAGATAGCTACATATCATTAATTATTTGCTGTTTTATTAGGAACATTATCTCTATAAACTTTAAAGAGCACCAGACCTTAGTTGTTGGCAGCTGCCAGTCCTGAAGCAGCAGAAATTATAATAATCCATGTAAGAGGACTCTTAGACTGAGGAGCAGGAAAAAGGCTTTGCACATTATCATGCCCATCTCTGACCCAGACTCAACTACTTATAAAACCTCAGAAGTTGCAGTGGCAGTTCCATTTCTCTCATAAAAAATATTGGCAGTTGAAAAAAGAGTTTGGTATTTTGAGGATTTGCCTTTCAAAACAGACTCGGAATTTTATATATCAGCCTACAAAGTGCTGCAAGAAATTCTGAAAGAAATTGTCTAAAAAATGTAGCCAGGAGATGCCCGTGGGAGTAGAGTGAGTGAGCTAACAGAAGTCATGAATGCCTGGCTTGACTTCAGGTGTCATCAAAGCTGCCTTCATATAAAGCTCACTTCAGAAGGCCTTGACTCAGGAATAAAAGTCTGGTGTCAAGAACTGCACGGTGACCTAGTTCAGACTAATACCACCACAACACCAGTACACATCAAATATTGTGTGCTTAGATGCTTAACAACGTTTTTATCTCCATGTCATGATCAGTGTGGTAAATTCAATAGGACTTGGAGAACAGACTTACTCCTGTTTATCCTGGAAATAAGGCATAAATGTGAAGAGAAGAGTCAGTGAAAAGACAAGTAGTTCATGTTTATTTGGTATGCCTTTTTCCCCCTAAGAAATACCAGCAGCACAAAAAGAGAAGGACAGACAGAAGTAATAAGAACAAGACCAAAGTACACTAAGGAATACATATTTTCTGCCCTGCCTTCTATTTCCATTTTCACTTGAATGCAAAAGAAAAGTGGTTTTAAATTTTCCCACTGACAACACATAGCCCTAGTGGCTACTACCATTGACTCTGAAAGGAGTAAGGATCAGAAGGGATGACATAAAATGCAGGCGTTAGTACAATTCTAGTTTATCGAATATATCTGGGGTACTTTGTTTTAGGAAAAACAGGTTAATAGAGTTTCACTGATTAATACGCTCAAGACTTGCTGGTATGGATCATGGAGGCATAACCATTTTGGGGGAATGTTGTTATAGATTGCTTAATTGCACTATGTTAAGTTTTATTTATTCCTTTTTCCTACTTTGGTTCAACCACATAGGAAACAGGAGTAACACAACTGGACTTTGAGAAAAATTGAGAGATATAGGGAGAAGTCACTTAGATTAGGGTGGAACACTCTTTTGATACTAAAGGATTTTTTTTCTGCAGAAGGACTGAAGTAGGTGTTTCAGGAGTTGCCAGTCAAGAGACACCTGAAACCTAATGACAGAGGTCTCTTCCTCTTCTTTCAACATGGCACAACAGGAGCCTGAGAGATGATTATTGTAGATAAATTTCAGCTGCTTTTACTGACCCCTTTTTTTCCTTCCTGAGTGTAATGTACAGTGGCCAAGAACCATGATTATTCAGCAAGAGGAGAGTTCCCAAAAGTTTTCATGACTTCACCAGCCCAACAGGTAACTTTAGAGTAGCTGCAAGGCTATGAGGCTGTCATTGTAGCATTACACACAAAGGTCATGCAAGGAGTTTTTCCTACTGAGTTTCAGAAGAAGGGAAAGGGGTTGATTACAAGATCAAGAACTTTTGTGTTTACTCCTAATTACTCAGAACTTTTCAACAGATCTCTTCAGTAGTTAGGATTGGAGAGGAAAAGGTAACAAGTCTGAGTAACTCACTCATTAATGATAATACTAGCCCCTCATTTTACATTGTCTCTCGTGTTGCTGTAGGTTATTGAGGGATAGGCAAACAATAGCATTGGTGAGATTATCCTTTTTCTCTGTAACTGCAGCTACACATTACTTTTTGTTGTTTCATAGTCTACTTTCCTTAATCTGCTTTTTTCCAAGGCATTTTCCCCAGTCATTGGAAAGGGGAACTGATTCGTGTGAGGATACAAGGTGGTGCAGTAACTAATAAATAGCCCATAACGTGGAACTGTCAGTGATAAACCTGTCTGGGGGAGGCTGGGTCTGTGATGTGGTGTAAAAAAGCCAAACTGCTGAGAGTGCTTATGGGTGCAACAGGACAAGCCAGAATCAGAAACCACATTTATTACACATTTATTTTGAAGATGCCCTTTTGTGTTGTACTTAATCTGACTCAGTCGTGGGCTATTGTCAATAGTGATCCCATTCTTCCTTCTCTCTTCCTGTGCCTCACAAGTGACAGACTCTATCTGTTCCTTTATGTCGTATGAAATAATATTAATAAAGCTATGCAGCAGGTCATGTAAGCCTGCTGATCTGATAGAGAATGTACCTTTCCTCTTTGTAGATCAGTTGTTTGGTGGATCAGTGAACCAGAACACCTCACTCGAAAGCCTCATAATTAATAGATCTGGTTTTACATTGGTGAAAGAAAGAGAGTAGAAAAGTGGTTTAGATTATATAGAACATGTAGATGTACCCTAAAAAATAGGAGGCCACTCTCTAAGACAGACTTATCTCTAGGATCTTATAGTCTACTGCACCCTTCTGTACCCATTTTCTTTCCACTCAACAGATACACAAATGCTTTTGTATTTTTCCTTCCAAAGCATCGCAAAAACCACTGACTAATTCAACAACATAGCTCCTCTCACGATTTGTTCTAGATTCTGGTGCTGACTTGCCCACTGGCTGTTGCCATCGTCCTTTTGTCTGGTTATGTACCACTTCTGGTATCTTTTTAGACCTGCAGAACGGGGCTGGCTGCAGGTGGCTCTAATTCCTCTTTCTCACACAAGTGAGCACTGACACTTTTATAAAAAGTTGAGAGATACATAGGTGGTAAATGATGCTGTTGGGTTTGGTTTGATCAAAATATTCTATGCTAAGGCATGCAGCTGTGCTCACTCATGCACAGTCCTTGGTAACAGCTTTCTTGCTGCTCTCACTTTTTTTCCTCAGAACTCTTCTCTGTAACATCACTTAAAGTTACATTATGGATTTCTATTAATCAACACACCAAATCAGGAAAACCAGCTGCTATTTGGCATCATTTTGTTTTCAAAACTGATTGCAGCCCACTTCAGGACTCCCCAGTAAAAAAGACATGGACATACTAGAGATAGTCCAGCCATGAAGAAGATGAAGGGATTGGAGTGTCTCTCCTATGAAGAAAGGCTAAAAGACTGCTCCTCCTGGAGGGGAGGAAGCTCAGGCACATCTCACCAGTATATGTACATATTTGAAAGGACAGTGCAAAGAGAGCCAGGTTTTTTTCAGTGCTGCCCAGTGACCAGAGGCAATGGGCATACACTGAAATACAGGAGCCTTCATCTAAACACCCAGAAACAATTTGTTACTGTAAGGGCTACTGAGCACTGACACAGGTAGCCCAGGATGGTGGGGAAGTCTCCACCCTTGGAGACAGGAAAAACCTAATGGGCCACAGTCCTGGGCAGCTGGCTGCAGGGTCCCTGCTTGAGCAGGGTGTTGCACCTGATGACCCCCATCATATCTGTTCCACGATACCATATAATCTCCTGCTTTTACTGAGAGTTTGCACTTCTATCATTTACTGCTTACGACTATTTCTGATAATAAATTACACAGTAATATGATTTCCGAATGTGTCTGACTGTTCTGTATGATTCATCCACAAGAAGGAATACCAGAATTACTGCCATATGCACTCTGTCTTTAATCTTACCAAAATAAACACTGAAGGCATCGAGGGTGAAGCAAATTGCTCGGTTTCCTAAAATAGAACAAACAGCACCATGTTATCCTCTTCTTCATCATGCAGAAATCACTGAAGAATTCTCTGTTAGTAATTAATATGGTAAAAATGTAAGAGAAACAAGACAAAACCTATATGAACGTGAAAGCAGTTTAGAAAAGATCTTGGACTTTACAGTCAAACCCCAAATCTTAAACGTCCCGTTCTCAGACTTAGCTCCAAGAACAACATTGTACTCTGTGATCTATCTGCCACGAATAGAACTTTCAGTAACTTTACCAAAGGCTGTATTCATCAAATTTAAACACAGAGGCAAAGGAAATATGCTCACTTCTGGACCACTTTCCTCTGAATGTTTAGCTGTTCACATTACACTTACTCCATTGGTTTCAAAGACTGTGTTTTTATGTGTGAAGTCTAAAGCCACGTAGGATCAAGACCTATTATTTTCAATGACTTGGTGTCTTCATCTGGAGAATAGCCATCTGCAGTTAGTGATACTGATAAGAGGCTTTGTAGAATAAAATTCTGAAGGAGGTGCTAATTCCCACTATTTCTTTTTTACTTATTACTACCATTTAACCTTAGACAAATTAAAAAAAAACCCCACAAACAAACAAAAAAGCTGAAACCCATGCACACTCACACAAGAAAAGACAACCCCAAAAGAAACAATAGTCCACCTCTCAACCACTTAATGAAATAAAACCTGGGTAAAACTTAAATAAGGTTTGTGATATCTTAGCTTTCCACTAACTTTTAACTGAATGTAGTTGTCTGCCAGACCAAAGGAGCTTCCTTTAATACTACTGATTGCTTCAGGATGTTCCAGATTTTCTCTTGAATATATAATAGCTTAACCATCCTGGTAATGTCCTAAAGGGCATATCAATTCCGTACACTTCTTTTTGGAAGATGTACTCAAAAGTGAATGTTCTGGGCTGTAAGTTAAATGCTGTTTGAGGACTTCTTGTCTGCCTGTACACTTACAAGTTTGTACTATATAAATGTGTACAGAGATGTTTTGAAACAAGCCAGATCTGCTTATTATTCCAACTTAATTGCTGAACGGGCAGACTGCCCTACTTTCTTGTAACTTTTTATTGCAGGGAAGCTGACTAATCTGGCTCTTCCTCCATCAACAGAACTTTGTGAACTGTTCACCTCCCACTTTGAGAACAAAATTAAGATCATTGTGAGTTAGTTGCCCCCTAACAAAGCTGCCAACATTAACGATTTTCTAATTCCAAATCTTGAGCCTGTCAAAATTCTCAAGCTATGAATACTTTTGGCATTTTATATTCCAACACCTCCGGGCACTATTATGTTTTGCCAAATCTTTGGTCTAAACAGTTACAGTTTTTCTTCATTCTCTAATCCCACTGAGTTCTCACATTGTTAATCTTTCTTTGATGGTGGGGAATGTCTTAATAATGACACAAAGTAAAGCAATTATCAGTCCAGTTTTAAGAAAAAAATCTGCTACCAATAGAAGATCTAGCATGTGGCCATGTAATATTAATTTTTTTTTTTTTAATTTTTTTTTTTTTGTGTGTGTGATTGTAACACACTCTTGATGTAGCAGTATCTTTCAAAGAATATCTCTTGGCTTCATCTCAGGCTGGACCCTGTCCTCTGCACTGGGGAACAGTATTCTGAAGGGTTAAATTTTGGTCTTTTTACCCTGGCTGGTGACGAATTTTTGCTGCTGCTGCTTGACCTCTCGATTTACTTTGACATTATTTTGATCATAATAGAACATTAAGTCTCTTGGCAACTCAGATTGATTTTGTTGTACTTTTCATTGAGATGTCTTATGCACATAGTCATTCTTCCTTTCTCTTTCTGTCCCTCTCTCTCATGCAGGTATTCACAGGCACACACACTCTGGAGAATTTAACACCTACCATAGCACAAAACTGGCAAGAAAAGGTGGTCTGATGTTTAATAACCAGCTCTCCTGGTCAATGTTTGGGTTCATTCACTGTCATTCTATTAGCAGATTATATACCTAGCATGTACACCATTTTTCACCAGAAGATATCAAAGCTTTTTACAGATCAGTAAGAACTAGTTTCTCTGTAGAGACGTTGTTGCAGACAGGAAGGTTTGCCTGTTGCATTAGTGGGGAAAGCAGTCAGCCTGGGTACGGAAACCAAGCTCTGGGCACAGAGGATCATGAAGAAAGGAGGATCATTACGGAGTTCTCATGTTTTTTCAGCCATCCTGTCTCGACCTATTTATTTGACACAGTTTTGTGCACACTGTTCAGGATATAAACAGGTTTAGGTCCTGGTGTTTTTCTCATTCTCTATCTCTCAGTGCAAATCTTGTGTGTCATTCTGTTAGTTTCCCCGCAATTTTATGTGGACAGCACTGTCAACTGGGTACCCATCTGCCCAGATGTAATTTAATTCTATACAGTCTGGAACATCTGCTTAGGTCTTCAGGTGTTAGATCCCTTCTTTTTGCAACACAGTATCTATTAGCACTGGTCTTTTTCTCAGCTTTTCTGGAGACGGAAAACAAAGACATGTAAAGTGAAATCACAGGTCACGGGTTCCAAGGTTGCACGTAGTTGCCTTGATTGCTTTCGGTATTGATACTCGAGGTACTCCTGCCTGATAAATCAAATGCCCTATTTTACCAGCTCTTGTCTTATAGATAACTACTAAATATTATTCCCAGCCCTTTTTTTTTAAGTTACGCTTGGTATTTCTTGTGTGCAGCACACCCAATACATTGTGTTTCTCAAAAGGGCTACCAAAATACTGGTCCATTTCTCTTTATAGATGAAATTATTTTAAATGTTTTATATAGCCAAGTCCTCTTAATGTCAGCATCTGTTCTCCAGTTGTTTTGCAAGTATCTGGGATATTTAGTAAGTGATCTGACTTTCTTCAAGTTGAAAAAGAAATCTTAAAATGTTAGAAAAAGGAAAACGTAATTCCATTGTTCTTGGGTCATTGTTTCCATGGTTTGTAAAACTATATGAAATACTATGGATGTATTTAATAAAAAGTATATTTTAGATGAGTCCAGTAGTAGAACACCCCAGGTTTCCAATATTGGTGATTTTTTATAACAGATTTTATGTGGGTAAATACTTAAAATATGCATTTTAAATTAACTATACAGTACTGAAGGTTGTGTTTTTCATTGTCTCTTAGATTTTCTAAACTGCATTTGTTATTTTAAGAAATTCAAAATTGTTTTAATGCAGCTATTCCTGAAAATCCAAGCTGGGCTCAAAAATCAAAGCTGTTTTTTCTTCTGATCACACCATATCACAGGTAATGAAGATGAAAGAATCAGAGGTTAACTTATTGCAGTTTGTTTATTGTTGGATATTGTTAAATGGTTTGTTCCCGGTTTTCCCCTTTCCCTGTTGGTCTCACCCCGGACCCCTTCCCCGCCTTCCCCCCGTCAATCTAATTGTCAATCT